>OZ038379.1:25389127-25951627 GCA_964036045.1 Eutreptiella sp. 'Long Island Sound 2002' | reverse complement strand
GTGAAATGAGTGAAACTGAATGGGGGGGGGGGGGTCAATCATGCTTTCTCAGTCCGTGTGTGTTTGTGTGTGTGACGCCCATTATCATTTGAAGCAACATCATAGCGTTCACTAACATACATCACCGCTCTACAGCTCTGTTCGCACTGCAGCAATGTTTGGATTTTCCGCCCCTTGCGGCCGTTCCTCCCTCTCTGCAAGACAAAAGATGTGCACCTATATACGACACATGTGCCCTACCGCGGTGTGTGTGTGCATGTGTGTGGTCGAGTGTTTGTGCCAATGCAGAATACCCCAATGCAGGCGATATTGAACTCTGGCAACGCCGCGAGTGCTTGTGTGAGTGAAGCCAAAGCAGGTTCACAAACTCTGATGTGTTCAGCATGAAACATCACCTCTCGACACTTCTGGCCACGCTGTGCGTGCATGCATGTGTCTGCGTAACGCCGGGGGGGGTTGCCATAATGGCTCAGTGAGTGTGCGTATATGCACTGATTCGGTTCTGCAGGAGGAAGTAGTCTGCACTGGTTGTCACAGACGGTGGGACCATGTGTTTTAGGTAGGTGAGAGTGGGACTGTTGCCCCTCTGCTCACATGTGCTGCCTTAGCCTCTTGGCGTCCTCCCCAATGCTAGGGTAGATAAAGATCAAGGCTTATTGCACAGGCAATCTTCCCTGCGCGCCGTAGCTCCTGCTGCTGCTTGCCTTGCTGTGAGCAGAGCTGCGGCTGGTCTGGCTATGGCGGCTACTCTGCGGAAGCCCCGTTTCAGGGTATTGCCCAAACTGTTCCTGGAGCTTCTCATGATGGATTTCCACATACAATGTGGTATAGTTGTACACAATGGTGCCGATAAGAAGGACCACAAAGCCTGCCAGCTGCAAGTAACTGCTCCACGTCCAAGACTCACCAAATTTGCCATTCGTGAATATGTAAAAGATCGCAAGGTCAGAGATCCAAACCAGGAGACTCCTGCGAAATGCGTACAGACATGGGCACAGCACAACACAGCACAGCACAGCACCACAGCACACCGCATGCACTACAGCACACCATGAGCACCACAGCATACCACAGCACACCACAGCACACCACACCACAGCACACGCCTGGTCCCCTCGCGGGCGACCCCAGCGAGCTCGGCCCACGTTGGGCAGGGCTTGGGGGTAGCTGTTACGCGGGGGGTTACCGGCAGCCCGCCCGCGAGTAGCTCCGCGAGGCGGTGGGGCAGCCCCAGGCAGGGCCCTCGTTGAGGCCCTGCCGGTTGAACGGGGTGTGTGTCCGGCCAAAATGGGCCAGAAACTGCACACGAGCTACCCCCCCCCCCCCCGCCACCACAGCACAGCACGGCACAACACAGCACAGCACAGCACAGCACAGCACAGCACGGCACAACACCACATAGCATAGCACACCCTCCTGCCCTAAATTCAGCCCACAACCCTTCCCAGCTCTCTCTCCTTCTGCCCCTCCTGCCTTGCCCAGCGCTCCCACCCACCGCCCCTCCTGCCCTAAAACCAACCCACAACCCTGCCAGCACTCCCTCCCTCCACCCCTCCTGCCCTAAAACCAGCCCACAACCCAGCCAGCACTCCCTCCCTCCGCCTCTCCTGCCCTGAAACCAGCCCGTAACCCAAGCCACCTCTCCCCCTTTCTCTCTCTCCCTCTGCCCCTCCTGCCTTGCCCAGCGCTCCCACCCACCGCCCCTCCTGCCCTAAAACCAACCCACACCCCTGCCAGCACTCCCTCCCTTCGCCCCTCCTGCCCTAGATCCAGCCCACAACCCTGCCAGCACTCCCTCCCTCCGCCCCTCCCGCCCTAGATCCAGCCCACAACCCTGCCAACACTCCCTCCCCCCGCCTCTCCTGCCGTAAAACCAGCCCGTAACCCAAGCCACCTCTCCCCCTTTCCGCCCCTCCTGCCCTACATCCAGCCCGCAACCCTTCCCACCTCTGCCCAAGGAGGATGCCCTGCCTGGTGCAGGATGCCCTGCCTGGTGCGGATGCCCTGCCTGGTGAGGGAGGACCTGCCTGGTGCGGGATGCCCTGCCTAGTGCAGGATGCCCTGCCTGGTGCGGGATGCCCTGCCATTGCAGGATGCCCTGCTTGCTGCAGGATGCCCTGCCTGGTGAGGGAGGACCTGCCTGGTGCGGGATGCCCTGCCTAGTGCAGGATGCCCTGCCTGGTGCAGGATGCGCTGCCTGGCGCGGGATGCCCTGCTTGCTGCGGGATGCCCTGCTTGCTGCAGGATGCCCTGCCTGGTGAGGGAGGACCTGCCTGGTGCGGGATGCCCTGCCTAGTGCAGGATGCCCTGCCTGGTGCAGGATGCCCTGCCTGGTGAGGGAGGATATGCCTGGTGCAGGATGCCTTGCACGGTTCATGGTACAGGATGCCCTCCCTCCCTCCCTCCGCCCCTCGTGCCCTAAGTCCAGCCCACAACCCTACCCAACTCTCCCTCCCTCCGCCCCTCCTGCCCTAACACCAGCCCGCAACCCTACCTAGCTCCCCCTCCCCCCGCCTCTCTTGCCCTAAATCCAGCCCACAACATGACCCAGCACTGTCGGCACCAGCACAGCACAGCATACAGCACAACACAGCACAGCACAGCATAGCACAATACAGCACAGCACAGCACGACACAGCACGGCGCAACACACAGCACAGTACACAGCACAACACAGCACAGCACAGCAAAGCACGGCACAACCGCCGCCACCGCCGAGGACATCCCCAAGAGCCCTGCCAGTGTGAGGCCCCTACCCATGCAGGATGCCCTACCTGGTGCAGGATGCCCTGCCTGGTGCAGGATGCCCTGCCTGTTGCAGGATGCCCTGCTTGCTGCAGGATGCCTTGCCTTGTGCAGGATGCCCTGCCTGGTGCAGGAAGCACACTCGCACACAGCGTGCGCGCAACACACACAGCCCTGCCTGGTGCAGGATGCCCTGCCTGGTGAGGGAGGACCTGCCTGGTGCAGGATGCCCTGCCTCGTGCAGGATGCCGTGCCTGGAGAGGGAGGACCTGCCCGGTGCGCGATGCCCTGCACGGTTCATGGTGCAGGATGCCCTCCCTCCCTCCCTCCGCCCCTCCTGCCCTAACACCAGCCCGCAACCCTACCCAGCTCCCCCTCCCCCCGCCTCTCTAGCCCTAAATCCAGCCCACAACCTGACCCAGCACTCTCGGCACCAGCATAGCACAGCACACGGCACAGCACAACACAACACAACACATCACAACGCAGCACAGCACAACATGACACAGCGCGGCACAATACACAGCACAGCACACAGCACAGCACAGCACAGCATAGCACAGCGCAACACGGCACAACCGCCGCCGCCGCCGAGGACAATCCCAAGAGGGGCCCTGCCCATGGAGGATGCCCTGCCTGGAGCAGGATGCCCTGCCTGGTGCAGGATGCCCTGCCTGGTGCAGGATGCCCTGCTTGGTGCGGGATGCCCTGCCATTGCAGGATGCCCTGCTTGCTGCAGGATGCCCTGCCTGGTGAGGGAGGACCTGCCTAGTGCAGGATGCCCTGCCTAGTGCAGGATGCACTGCCTGGTGAGGGAGGACCACAAACTGCGCGCACGCACACAACACACACAGCCCAGCCCGTTTACCTGTACCCGTGGGTAGACATCCCGGCCTTTTGCCCTTTGGTAACAGCGCCTTCGGCACACCACAGCACACGTACCACAGCACAGCACACCGCACACAATATCACAGCACGGCACAACACTCACAGCACAGCACGCACAACAGCACAACAGCATAGCACGGCACGGCAGAGCACCACAGCACAGCACAGCACAGCACAACACAGCACAACACAGCAGCGGCACAGTCCGGGGTATACTGGCTTGTACCGGACTCGGAGGCGGCAGTGGGGGCCCTCCGCACACCTACCAGGATGTGGGGATGGCATCCACCTGCATGCTACAGTCCTGGGGGCAGCCGTGTGGTCCCCACCTCGGCGATCAACGTGATTACCACGCCGTCGCACTAGATCACAGACCTCAATGTCCGGGTGGATGCAGCGACGCAGGATCCGCCCGAGGTGGACCTGACCTAGCACCTACGCCGCCCTTCTCTTTCCTCCCCCTGGTGGCCTACCGGGACCAGTGCCAGCTCTGCCCCACGGCGCTGCATGACTGGTTGCAGGAGCAGGCCTCCATTCCGGCGCAAGTCGGCCATGAGGCCCGTTGGGGGGGGCAACTACGCGCCGCGGGTAGGTCTCCCTCTAGACTGGATCAACAGGGACCAACAGAGCCATATATCGGCGCACCGCATGGACAACGTCCCAACGATGATGCACCTGGCACACAGATCGTCCCACCGTGCCACGGTGCTGGACACCACGTGCCTTCTGTGTGGAACACGGCAGGAAACGGCGCCCCACCTGTGGGTCTACTCGGCCCAATCCCATGAGTGGTGGCCGGCCCGGGAGAGGCTCGCAGCGTGGCTTCACCGTTATGTGGGGCGCTAGGCTGAGCCTGTGCGCGCCCAGCCCCGCAAGGGTAGCACATGATGTGTGGCATGAGCTGGGGTTGGAAGAGATGTCTGACTGTGATGAGGATCCAAAGTCGATCGGGGATGGGGCACTGGATATTGGGCGCTCAGAGGGCAGTTGGTTCGAGGGTTCTGAGTGTGACAATGGCATGCCAAGATGAGATAGTGATGACAATGACTGCCTACTGGCACAGGTGGCTTCTAAACGTGTGCGGATTCTGACCCAAACCAGCCTATGAAACATTGGATAGCCCGTGCGGGCAAACTCAACATTCACCACTGGTTTTAGTGATACATGCACCAAATCAGTTCAAATATTGCAGTAGCAAGAACCACCTAGGCCACAGGGCATGGTAGTAGTTCGTCAAAGCCAGTGCGCAGTACACAGACAGGAAAGGGGCGGGTGGGTGGGGCCACCAGGTTGTCTAGCCTTAAAAATAATAAATAAATTTGACAATGATACACACACAGTGGAAAACCTAGTAGAAACGGGAACCACCGCCCACGGAGGTAAACGATAATTTCAGTGACACATGCACCAAATCAGTTCAAATATTGCAATAGCAGGAACCACTTAGGCCACTTTTCCCCTCTTATGCACACTCAACACTACAGGCCCCTGGCAACTCACGTTTTGAAAATGAAAATGAAAAGCGACCCAACGACAAGTCATTGAGTGTACACTGAAAAACATCAAGCAAGACTAAACAGAAATAGGCAAAACAAGCAACCTCCAGCAGGTACCATCATGTAGGTACAAAAATTGTGCCAAATGACTTCACCTCAACAATGGAACAAATTAGTTTGGACCATATATGTTGAACCGTGTCCATAGCTAGTTGTATTTGACTAGCACTTATATGTTTGACCCTGGACAATGGGTCTGCAGGCTGCAAGTGGGTTGGCACCCAAAGGACATGCAAAAGAGTTTGAGACGTGCGCAGGTGGTGGACCAGTGCCCTGAGGACACGTTGCTGCTTCCATGCCTCGCACGGGACCTAAGGTTGACTGTACCCTAGACTGCTTGCATATTATCCTGAAACATGGCCACTTGAGGGTATTTCTGCTCGACTGCATACCCGACGAGCATCCAGACTCGGAACAGGCCTGCTACTTGCTGGGTTGTGACCCATCGAGGGCACTCAAAGACCCTCCCGTGGCGCAGAGTGCAGAGGCCTACTTTGTAGCGCACCTGACCCGTCACAATGACGTATTTTGCGGCGTCCACGCCAATCCATTTGACGCACATCCAAGAGGACGCGACTACACACGGGGGCGCAAAGTCGGGCATAGCAATAAACGTAGCAGAGACTAGGGAAGTTCCCTATGATCCTTCTGAAATCAGATCGGTTCTAGGAGATTACTGTCCAAACTCCAGCCAAAAACGGGAGGTGGCCTTTCTTAGGTGCCGCAAGCCAACCAATGAGACCAAATATCGGACAATTGTCTTGGTGTGTACAACGCGACCATGGACGTTGATAACGGCAATGAAAACTCTGGTATGCAACTGCTGAGAATTACCTATGCGTAGCTGGACTAAATCAATCTCCTTTCCGAGCCAAACTGTTTCCTGGACCGGGGTTAGCTTGCTTTTTGGAGATATAATATAACCCTGCTGTTGTAGGAGCTTAGGCAACAATTTTCCACACATGTCAAGCCACTACACATCTTCCTGGACAAAAAGGAGGTCATCCAAGTAGTGGTCATAGTCCACCCGGTTACCATCCGAGTAAAGGCATGCAGTTGACGCAATCCTTAACGGACCGTCCCACCACTTCCTGGCAAATAGCAAGGGAAAGTTTCCACCCAAACGGGAAGGAACACAAGTCACAAACAGTCTCCCCTGGATCCTGGACCCTGAAGGTACCCCAGGCAGATGAAGGGATCTTTGGTGAGGGAAAGCAGTTCGTGAGGTCCAGTTTGATGAGGAATCTCTCCGGGGACATACCCCTGAGCAAAGCAACCCAACGCATGAATTTGTGGTGTAAGGTATGCAGGTTTAGCAGGGCCTTTTTGGGCACAGGCCCACAATAAGCCCTGTTGCCTAGGGTGCAGTTTACAATGAAAGAGCACTTAGAAGCAGTCTTGGGAATAATAAAAATAGGGGCACTGGGCACGACCGTGACCGCGCATGTCGCTGTCCAAGATAAACAGATGACGCTGCCGGACAAGGGCACCGGTCATGGCTACCTCCTCAGGTCTCAGCCGTTTCCTAGGCACCTCAACACTCAACATGCTGGACAGGGCCCTAGGGGTAGCAATAGAGTCCCATATGTGTTGTGGCACATGCACATAGCCCGCAAATCCCACACTCCGCTCAGCAACGTCCACAGGAACCTGCAGGTGCTCCCTTTGATTCATGTGCCCTGGTCCCACCGAGGCACCCTTCTTAGGACTGTCAGGTGAAATTCCGATGCAGGTAGTCAAAAGCTTTGTGAACCCCAAGTGCCGGACAACAACCAACAAAAACTGAACATAGTAAAATGAGTCTAGTCGACAAACAAACACCACTGCCACCATAAACACAGCAAACAAAGGCACCCACGGCTGTGCAAAAGTCTAGCGGGGTGGGAGCCTAACACGCCGAGCCAAGCGCCACAGCTTGGACCGCCACTAATGAATTTGGTGTTGAGAGAGGGAATGGCCGGGGGAGGTAGACGTATCATCATTGAATTCCGGCCCCAGTGCGCTGGGCAGTCCGTCGGGCTTTAGCCGCGAGCGATGCCACCCCGGATTCTTCCCCCGTGAGGTCGATGACCTCTGGTCATTTTGCCTTGGCTTTAGGCTTAGCTCTGGTGACCCCTACGCGCCTGAGACCGACCGAGAATTTCCGCTCGGACGTCTTTGGCTTGCTGGAACTGGCTGGCGCGTCCACGGACATCGTGCTGGCGCTACCCGCCTCGGATATCTTTGGCCTGGTCCGCGGTCTGTCCGGCAACCCCGAGGTGGGGGCAGCCCTCTTGACACCTTGGGCCTCAACCTTCATTTTGAACGGAACGTGAGGGGGACGAGTTCCTTCGTCCAAGTCCTTAGCGCTTGAGTCGTCCGTGAGCCACTCCATATCTGTATCCCAGATAAACTGTCTCGGAGGCCACATGTTCTTGGCTTTGAATTCTTTTCAGTCATAGCGCCAGTCCCCAACTGATCCCGGCACAATGACAGGCCACGGGACTTTGCCTCTCTTCCACGGTGCTCCGTCCCAGCGGGCAATATACTTCTTTGCGAGCCTAAGGGACCTCCAGCGGCCCCATTGAAGCAATTGCGGCATGGTTGCCCCCGCACAAATGAACATAGTGGCGCTTGCCCTACGCTAGGTGTGCCAGATGATACCATGATACTCGGTACTTTGGAGTAGGCGCTCCATCGTCGTGGACAGGGTCTTGGTTCCGCCTGGTAGGAGGGGCAAGTATGGCGATCTCTCCTAGATGCTAGTTTGAAGCCGCAAGAAGCCAGAGAGGCTGTTAATATACTCCCCAGCCGGCCGAGTGATCCACTGTCGCCTGGACTTCTGCTCCCAAAATCGGATTGCGGATTCGGGTTGCTACAGGTCCACTGCACGTATGCTGGCCGCGTCACTAATTCTGAGGCAATAGACTGTGGACAGGGCAGCAAGGGCAACAACAATTCTTTCTTGTGGGGACTGTGCTTTACATGTCCAGGGACTTGTCCGGGACCTCAGGAGCTACTTCATCGTCGTTTACAAGGGCATCTCCACTCCCAGTGCCGGCCCCCGCACTGGTCGCAGTCCCCAGGCGGGGGCCGGTCTGTGCGCCAGCGCTTACCAGCCGAGGAGACAACGTACTCGATACCATCGACTTCGCAGAATCAGAATTTTCCTCAATAATAGTATTCCACGTCTGTGCCATCACCAGATCTGCCTGCCCTTTCTGTCCTTAGACTTTTTGGACGAGTTCCTAGAACGCCCACGTGACCACGACCTGGATCTAGACCGCGACCAGGATGCACATTTCTTCATAGAGGATTTAGATTTCTTGCCATACTTGGAATACTTGCGCTCATACTGTGTTTGACATTTGACCACCATGGCCCAGAGATCTGCAGCAGTGATGACACGGGATGTTTTCTTCCACCACTGTGCGCAGGAGGTCCAGTGACTCAATCATCCATGCCGTCAGACCTGACGTCAATGCTGGGAATCATCCAGGGTTTCTTTAGTCAGTGCCAGCCAGTCAATCCTGCCCGATTTTGAAGATTTGGACTTTTCAACCTTGGCCATTTCACGTTCTAGCTCCCCAGTTTCAGTCTCCGGTGCCTGTATAGAAGCCTTTCTGTCATTATCATGGCTTGAGGACTTGCGAGAGTCTGTCTCTGGCATGTATCTTGATTTATGTACCTCGTCCCATGCGACCAGTACATCCATGATTTTGTCAGTCGGCATGTTGATAGCCCACGCTGCTGAAGGCCCGGCTGGGCCCAAACAGCACGATGGCGTGGGTGTTGCAAGAGGTACGCGTGCACCAGCGGGCGGAGAGTCCCACGGGAGCTCCTGGGCTAACTACGATAGCGTGGTGGGGAGCCTCCAGGTCTCCCTCTTCCTGCTCTCCGCCCCTTTCTAAACACACTCGCACACAGCCCGCGCACGACACACACAGCCCTCCTGTTTACCTGTACCCTTGGGTAGACATCCCGGCCTTTGCCCTTTGGTAACAGCACATACGGCACAGCACAACACAACACAACACAGGACTTCACAAACAGCACTGCACAGCACGGCACCGCACAACACAAAAATGGCCTTCATAACGCCAACAGAAATGAACGTCCACGGGGATGCTCTCTGGTCCATGGTCAAAACATGAGGAAGACACAAGACCACAGAAACATTATTGAACAAGGGTTGGCGGTTGGCAGTTGGCGGATCGTGGTTGGTGGTTAGTGGTTGGTCCCTGGGGGCTGTCGTTAAAGTCTTTCCTTAACTGAAAACAATTATTGGGCTTCTTAAGGACACACCTGCCCCTCAAGGGAATACGATGCTGTGTGAAGCCCTTGCAAAAAGACTGCCTCAGCACACCGCTGCCGACCCTTTCTCCTTCCGCCCCAGTGGCAACCTGCCTGAGCTGTAGGCCCCCGGGCAGGGAGGCATCAGAAGCCCCGCATCCCCTTATGTGAGGGCCGAGCCTGCGACCTCGCCGCTGCTGACGCCTCGAATGCACTTGTAACCGACCGTATCCGCTCCAAACGATTTTGCCAATCCCCCCCAACCGCCTTACCAACCGCCAGACACCCCCACTCTGGGATTCCTCTCCTTCGAACGCATCCCCCCCCCCCCCCCGTGCAGGGGTTGCCATAAAAAAAAAACTCAAAGTGTCCAATACGCCCTACCTCACCAAAGGCCCTGCACTAAGAGACACGCACAACACAGTGTGGGCGCCGCACCGGCTCCTTAAACGCCCACATCCGTTGTTCAAGGGTACAATTGCGAGAAGTGTGCGGTCACACGGGCCAGCAATGCAGGCTTGGTACCGCGCACTGAGAGACTATGGAGTCTGCAAATGGACTTCAATTCAACCACTGTCCACTCAATCATTGTCCCTTGCTTCATGGCTTTGCACACCTCACTGTCCACATCATGTTGAAACTGCACTCTGTCACTGCCGTCACTGGTAGGGCGCTCAACCTGGGGGGGGGGCAGGGTGTACATCTTGCTGGACTATCGGTTCCAAGGCAGGGGAGGGGGCATCTACATCTTGATCAACATCACTAGCGTCACTTTCTGCATCCCCCATGACACCATATGTCTCCCAAATCTCATCGCAATTGGGGTTGGAATCGTTGCTCTGTGAGATAGTCCACAGAGCACGCATTTCATCCGTCACCTCAGGGGTGGGGCTGTCAACTGGGACTGCAAGATCCTTGAAAGCCTCAAAATGAAGGAGTGGGCAGTCATCCAACCCTGGTTTTTCCTCTCCGTCTACTTTGCGCTTTCTGGGTCGAAATGGAAAGGTCCCGCAATGCTACCCCTGCCGTCTCGGGGATCCCCACCGCTGCAGAGCGGGGGGGGGGGGAATCAGAAGTGGCCCACTTGTGGGCAAAGTGGCTATGTCACCCCTGCCGTCTTGGGGATCCCCACCGCTTCAGAGCGGGGGGGGAAATCAGAAGTGGCCCACTTGTGGGCAATGTGGCTACGTCACCCCTGCCGTCTCGGGGATCCCCACCGCTTCAGAGCGGGGGGCAAAATCAGAAGTGGCCCACTTGTGGGCAAAGTGGCTACGTCACCCCTCACCCCTGCCGTCTCGGGGATCCCCACCGCTTCAGAGCGGGGGGGAAAATCAGAAGTGGCCCACTTGTGGGCAAAGTGGCTACGTCACCCCTCACCCCTGCCGTCTCGGGGATCCCCATCGCTTCAGAGCGGGGGGCAAAATCAGAAGTGGCCCACTTGTGGGCAAAGTGGCTACGTCACCCAGTGCGTGACCGTGCCGGCACGACACGGGGGCAGGGGTTGCCATAAGGACGCTCAGAGTTTTTTTTTTTTTTACTAAGGCAGCCACTCTCTGATGTGTCAAGCCTGGCATAGCTTAGTTGGTAGTAGCACTAGGCGCTAATTTCAGAGGTCCTGGGTTCAAACCCAGCTGCCTGCAATATTTTTGCCTTCGCTTTTTTGGTGTTTTTTATGTCTTCATGTTTGCCCCCCGCTCTGAAGCGGTGGGGATCCCCGAGACGGCAGGGGTGAGGTCGCCACTTTGCCCACAAGTGGGCCACTTCTGATTTTGCCCCCCGCTCTGCAGCGGTGGGGATCCCAGAGACGGCAGGGGTGAGGGGTGACGTAGCCACTTTGCCCACAAGTGGGCCACTTCTGATTTTCCCCCCCGCTCTGAAGTGGTGGGGATCCCCGAGACGGCGACCCATGCAGCGGCGTAGCCCTTACCCCAACCCTTGCACTAGTGCACTGTCCCGTAACCCCGACCGCAAGTGATCAGAGTCAGGTGAGAGCAGAACGGTGTGGGTGGAACCTGCAGGAGACTCCCCCGGTGTAACAGAGCTGCACATCGCTGCCCACAATCAATGCTTATCATTCATCTGTCTGATGCATCTGTGGCCGGGGGGACAAATGGCCCGTGACTCATAATCTCGCTGTGCAAAGACATCGCTGGTTCGAATCCAGCTCGATGCAATGTCAGAAAAAATTGGCACGGAGGTAGTTGACCGTCACACATAATCACACGCCCATGGGCTACACATGCGCACGCACAAACACAGAACGAGACAGGCAGAGAGAGAGAGAGAGAGAGAGAGAGAGAGAGAGGGTGATGCCTGGAGGCTTCAATGATGACACGGTGCATGGCCGTGAAGTCCTGTGTCACCGTGAGACCAAAGTAATTATAAGAAAGTACACTGAGGCAGTTGAGGACTTCCGCGAGCACAATCATGCGGCTGTTGTACAACATGAGCAGACTGTCGTATGAATCCTCCAAACGCCCTTGGTCGCCCCCCGGAAGGAGATAGAATAACGGCAGGAATACCGCAACGCACAGCAGCCCGCCCCAAAGGCCTTCATAGCCGGCGAGCTCCAGTGCGTCCATGCGGACGTCCTGCAGCAGAAACTCCTCGGCGACCTGCTGGACGGCCGCCACCAGCTGGGCCAGGAGAATCAGGACGATCCCGAGCACCTGCATGCCGAGGGAGTACGATCCCTGGGCGGTGCCGCTGTCGCCAACGCAACTGGCGACCCCAACCAGCGTGATCCCCACCACCGTGATGACGATGCCCATGCGCATGTGCTGGTCCAGATGCGACTTCAGGAACAGAATGGAGAGGGCGGCGACGAAGACCACCTCCGCGCCACGCAGCATCTGGTACACGGAGGGCGTGGTGAACACCAGCCCGGTCATCATGAGCCCCGTTGCTGCCAGGTCTGCCACTGCAGTGGCAGCGATGACGGCGTGAATGGACTGGCTTTTGCTGTCATCCGAAAGGGGGGAGGTCGGCGATCCAGGCAACAGGGGCTTGTTCTCTTCGTCCCGGCCATGCATCCGCGCCATCATCACCGTTTTCGCATAGAACAGGGGAAGGCACAGCAGCATCCCCAAGAACATGTTGGTGGTCTGAAACCATGGCTTTTCAAAGTTGTGGACCAAATGGTGCACTCCTTCGGACTTCAGACCGTAGATGAGTTTTGCAATCAGGCTGTTGAAAGTGCCGCACACCATTAAGCCCCCCGTCATCACGAAAAAATACCAATTGCTGGTGCCCATGGCGATGCGCAGCAACACGCTGGAGTGGTCTGTGGCAAATACAAATTTGGGCACACAACACGCACATCTGTGTATCTGAAGCTTCCCAATGGCCGTTGGACCACACCATCTTTCCTTTGCTGGCCATGAATGGTCAATACATAGACTTGGTCGCTCTAGCAGTTGGGCACCTGTCTTGTCTGCCCGTTGGCGTCACACATCAGAAGCGTAGCACGGTGGTTTGCGGTACATTTTGACGTTTGACAGAAATGTGGTGTGCACTCTCACGACTACTGAGCAATTGTCACCAATTTGGCTGACGCTTGATTCCACAAACAATCCGAAATGTATACATGGTGTGCAGACAATTTGAACCAAACTGCCGGCCTCCTCCCTGAACTTCAGATGGATGCCCACAGATCCTTGTGACCAACCCCCCCTGACGGAACTCTCTAGTTATGGCGTCGCCACTTGGGCGACCAGTGGGTTATACCTTTGTAAACATAATGTGAATCCAGTATCACCATCTGCTCACAACAATTGGAGATCCTTTAGAAGACAAGTGACTAAGTGGGGTATGAAACTCCGTGAATACCGCTGGTTAAACAAGGAGCGTCCAAATGCGACCATTGCCCCTGCAACTAACCTTTTCCGAACCATGGGCTGCAATTCGGTGGACTGCCCAAGCGGCACACTGGTAACATCACTCTCTAATGAGGGTTTGGATGAAAATTTTGGCCCTCTTGGCCGCCTATGAGCCCTTACTGCACTCTTCACGTGTCCCAACAATTATCGACTGTGTCAAATATGGGTGGGGTCTGGGTTGGTTGTCGTTTGTTGCTTGCCGCTCTCTGCTACAATGGTGAGAGCATGGACACTCGTGACCGAAGTTCCACCAAGTGTCTATCGAGAGTACACATAGCCGGTCATGGGTCAGTGACAGGGCCAGCTTTGGGTTTGGGTTAGGCATGACCTACCCTCACCAAGACGGCTGCGGCGGAGTGGCGGGAGGAACGAGTCCTGCGCCTTGCCCCACCCCTGTCGCCCCGTTTGCATGGGTGTGCATGTCCTCCCGGACCTCTCAGGGGTGTTACAATCCAGTTAAGACAATGACATCGCCCATGTCCTCGAGCGGGATCTCCATATCCCGGAGATCACTGGGAACCTCTGCTTCCTCTGTCTTGTGCTGCTTGTGCGTCGCATTTGGGTTCTCGTCCCGAAGGCGCTTCATGCACTGTGCATTGTCTCACGGACGTCGCATCGGGGGTCCGACAAAGTCGTCCGCCGTAAGGCCGTCAGGGTCACCACGTGCACCTGAGACATATGCCGCCTCGCGGCCGCTTCGTCCGCTTGGATGGTAGAGGACCGCAAACGATGAGCCTACTCCAAACACGAGGATGCTGCGGCGAGCTTGCGCAACTCCATGGACCGCGCCTCGGGGAGGACGGCCGTGCGCCACTGGCGGAAGCGCAGTCGGCGAGAGTCCGCCATCCTGGACAATTGGTAGACCGCATGTTGCGCCTCTACGTACCACCGCGACGTTTGTTCCTTGTAGAGGAAATACGTTTGCTAGCACAAGTGTTCGTGATGGTGCGCCAATAAGAGGGACTTCCAGGCGGTGGCCCGTCAAGCGAGTGCCTGCGCTACCTCTTCTAGGTAGAGTCGTGCGGCTTGCGTTTGGGCGTGTGGCATAGCTCGCCTTGCCTGTTCGAAGAAAGGTCCGGCATGGATTTCACCAGGCTCGCACGGCGGTGGGGCCAGCGTCTTTGCCGGTGGCGGCAACAGCTCTCTGGGCCGTTTGCGCGGCAGTGCTATGGCCTCCAGGACCCATGTGCACGCACAGCAGCATCAGCGGCCACGCTGCCGGGCGCAGCCCCGAGAGCCGGACAAGGGAGCAACGGAGGGTCCACCGTCCCAGGGGCTGCATGAACCAATTCGCCCGCCGGGACAGGGTGTTCCACCTGCTCCCCGTCGTCCAACATTGCGTCGGAATGCTCTCATTCGGATCTAGGTGATCGCCCGAACCTGAGATGTTGCTCGCTGCCGCGGCCCCCGGCTAGGACACCTTGCCTCGCGCAGGGCGAGGGGCCGTGCACTTCCTTCTTGTCGGCATGTCAACCACCTTGGCCATCTCGGAGGTCCGGGCCCTGCCCCCGATTGAGGCGAGGCCAACACGCGGGGGTTCCTGGCTGGGCACCTTGTCCCGTTCCCAGGCTAAGAGGATGGTGGGGGCGATGACCGCTGGATCAATCCAACGGGTTGCATACTACAGAGCAACCGCAGTAGACTGCCATCGCCCCCACCATTTGAAATTTGCTAGGTCGGGCTTGAAGGCCGACATGCCCGACTCCAGGCCCGGTTCATCTGCCTGCCAGACAAGCATTTCAGACTGTTTGCCAGAGTCCACCACGAAGGCGTAGGCCCTCTCGCGCACTTGGTCCCCGTATCCGAACAGGGGCTTGGTGGTGTACCCCTCTTCCCCGGTTTTGCTATTCCAAAACTAGATAGACCCCGGAAGCGCGATATCTGCCACCCGGACAGTGGCCACCTCCCCGACACGCAAAAAGCGTACGCAGGCAAGAGTGGCGAGGGCCCCAAGGAGGGGTCCATACCCAGACTTGGAGGCGTTCTCAACAAGGATGACCAACCCGGCCTGCGGAAGGTACGGCTGCGGTGCGGCTGAACCCGCTCCCACTGCGATCCTTTCCTGGAGAGTGTTGACGGCCGGCGGGATCCATCGCAAATCCTCAATGGTAGGGACGGCTGACGTGAAGCTGCGCAATGAGGACGCGGTGGCCACATGTGAGCCCGCTCCGCAAGGACGGCTGTCAATGCCTCTGCGACAAAAGGCGGGCTCGTTCGCGCCGCGTAGGATGCCAGTGCACGAAGTCGGGAACCATATTGAGCCTTGGTACGCGGACGCCACGACAAGAAGACGCTCGAGCCCAGCGGTTGGCGAGGTTGGCGAGCAAGGTGGCTATGTCGCTTGTGTCCTCCCCGGGGCCTCAAGTCCGGGGGGGGGGGGGGGGGGTCCTGTGATCAGGACCAGTGGCGGCACTGGAAATGCCAGGAGCCCCCCCTTGGGGAGCCACGTTGGGTGCAGCGCTGGCAGTCTCCACTCGGTGGGGATTCGACGGGGATCCGCTCCCCTTGGCGCATCTGCCATTGCAGGACGCCCCCCACCACCCTGAACTTGACGCCTTGCCACACAAAACTCTCCCCAAGGGCCTCTCGGGCTTCCTCCGGCATAGCATGCGGCTGGTCTGACTACCTTGTACTGCCGCTTAATCCTGCATACCTTCTGGCGTATGCCGGTTGGGACCGCTTGGCGTATTCCCATGTGCGCCACCCCAACTGCTCGCCCGGGGCCATCATGTCGTCGGCAACTTGGCCCTTGAACTCCATTGGCGCGGGACTTCGCCGACTTCTCCAGCCCTCGGCCTGACATAGGCTTCCAAGTTAGATAGGATAAGTCTCATCCATTGTGTCAGCTGTGGTCGTTCGAGGCCCTTGTTCCGCTTCGGTACCGACAGGGGCGGAAGGGTTGGACCAGCTGCTCCCGCGGCGGTTGGATTTCTCTGGCTTGCTTTGCAAGCCTCTCCTCTGTTGAGGCGTGAGGTTGATGGGGGTCGGAAGGTGCCTCCATGTCATGCCCGTCCATGGCACTCATAATCAATAACAAATGGACAGAAGAACTACCTTAGTGTGGAAGTGCAAACAAAAGTAGTGGCGAGGCTTAACTAGTGATCTCCATCGGCACCATGATTTGATGCTTGGCATGGGGGTTCCCGCCTAGTAGAGTGTTGCAGCGCAGAATCTGCGCCATCCGTGCCAGCGGACATCTTCGCACTTTGACCCTGCGAGCAATTTTGCCATGACACTTTCCAGCCGGCGTGTCCCATTGAAGATGATGTCGTGCGGGCTGTGTCCCATGTAGCGGATTGCCCAGCAATGTAAGAATCAGACCCAGCGGAGCGCCCAGGGTCCCACTCCCTTGGAGTATGCCCGGCAGTTGACCTCTTCATCCCAGGAGGTGATCTTGCATTGCATTCCGTCAAGCCCTCGGACTTTAATACCCGCCACGTCCCGGACACAAAGCCGTGCCACCGTCGACGGTACCGCTGCTGCCACCACCGCCCGTTCGGGTGGGTTCTGGGGTTGGGAAGCCATCGTCCGCAGGGCTACAACCGATCCCCATAGGATCTTCCTGTTGTCCGAGGCGTTGTCCCCTCCCTTGTCATATTTCCAGAAAAATCTTGGTACCGCATCATCTGCGATGCCCATGGATACCGCCTAGGTTGTTGCTGAGAGCACCGTTGTGAGGGTGCTAGGGCTTCTCCCCGCTGCCGTTTCCTCCTACAAATGCTCTTCCATGATCTTCCATTCGGGTTCATTTGGAGCTGCCGTATGCCGTCTGCCCAGTTTTCAGAGTCCGGATGCAAAAGTCCCTAGGGACGGTGTTTTCCGAGCAAGCGCAAGCAACGTTCTTTAGTCCGGAGGTTCACCATATCTGCGTTGTTGCAGGATGCCTCCCAGGACCGTTGTTGCCGTCCGGCAGGTGGGCCCTGACATTGGGAAACCCCATTGGTTGTCTTCCTCTGCACGGCTGGGTTTGTTGCTGTCACCTCCCCCGGCGCCCCGCTGATTGTGCAATGCGGCTCTTCCTCTTTGTCCACCCCTGCCTCTTTGATCCTGTCCAAGACCTCCGCTGCTGCTCTGGCCACCCGGCCAACTCCTTTGCTGTTGATCAACGTTTGGAGTTCTTGGGTGAGGACGAATTGGATGAACGTGGCTCCTGCCTCATGATCCATGACAGGGGATAATGTGTGGGTGGGTGGGTGGGGGGGTGGCAATGACAACCGAAATAGAGAAATATTCTAAAATTAGATAATGGACATGCATGGGAAATCTAGTGATTCCCTACCGCAAATCCCTGGCTCAAGCCGAACGAGGGCTCAAGAGCTGGCATAAATGGGGCTTGATAACAAGCACGATTCTGATGAAGGCTCACGTGAAAGGCAGTAGGGCCTCACATTTAGTCTCCTCCTCTTCTGTATCATTCCAAGTCGCCTCACGTCTCGCTGTGAGAGGCATTTGGCCCACCAGGCTCTCATCACACACAAACGCCGGCATTTTACGTGCCTCTCTAGGCACCGATCGCAAGCGGCAAAATTGGATGCACGCCTGTCACCCGAACCCCCCACCCAAAGGGGTGGTGCTGCGTGGCCTGTTTCTTGATCCACCTCACGTGTTCCACATAGTGAAGCTGGGATTTCACATACCATGAGAGCCGAGCCACCCATCGGGAATTTTCCTGCTCCCTGAACATAATCGGGTCGCCTACAGCCGTAATGAAGCCATTCACAAGGCGAGACATGGATTCCTCTGCCAGTCGCACAGGAACTTCTTGGTATTCATGCTAGCTTCGCAGATCGCCAATGTTTGCCGTGTCATCCTTCTCGGCCATTGCCACTGCTCCCCTGGTTCGTGCCCAATTGACCTTGAATTGTTGGCGCTGGATGTGCCCGCGTCCAACCATTTCAGTGGATCAATGACATTGACACCATTTCAAAAGAACGGTCATTTGCTGGTTGTGGGGTGTGGTCTTACACATTCCCGTGAGCATTTCAGTAAATTTCGGTAAAGTACAGTAGATCAAGGATATTGGCAACATCTCAAAAGAAGGGTCATTCACTGGCCGTGGGATGTGCTCTCACACAGTCCCATGAGCAGAGCCACAACTCTGCACTGCCAAAGTACCCCTACGGCGTGTGGCACGCCGCCGCTGTGCGTCAATGACATCCTTGCTAAAATGGCTGTCATCTAACCACAGGCTGTCACACTGCCACTTTCCCCTCCAACCTTCATGATTCTTTGAACAGGTTATGGACAACCGCTACGTGTGTGTGTCAATGTCACACCCGATGCCTCTCCTATTAGCTCTTCGCTGTGCATGGGTCGCAAGCCCAGCTCTACCCACATCATTTCTTCCGTGTTTGAACCCAATCCCCCTTGTAGTCCCACTGTAGACTCGGATTCCGAGTGTTGTCGTACGTTCTGCGACCATAGCGGGTTGAAGCACATGCCCTCCATGGCTAGCCCATTTGCCACCTCGTTGCCATACACATTCATGTGTGCCGGAACGCGTCCCCACCGCACCTGTCTGCCCGGTTTGTTCATTTCTCTTGAGAGGAGTTCCCCCACTGGCACCTTCGCTTTCAGAGTCCTAGAAGCCGTTGTCCCACCCTTGGACTTCCAATTCTAGGCGCTACCACGGGCACCTTTCCGCAGGTACTGGTAGTCCGTCGGAACAGCCAATTGGGGGACCCAAAAACCCTGCATCGCCTCCAACGCTGCCCACAATTCCAACCCATAGTTGGTTTGCCTGTACTTGGGTAGGGACATACCCTAAAACCTGAGTTCAGGTCCTTGGTCATCATCTGGCGCAAACACCCCAAATCTGCCCGCTCTAATTTTTGCTGTTTTTATTATTTTTTGGAGGAGCCATCCGTGTAGACCATTTGCCACCCATCCTACACCAGCTGCGTGATCACGTCTTCTACTTGCTGCAAAACCTCACATTTCGCTGTTCGCAACCTCTTGGCCGCCTCTGTGTCCTCTGTTGTTGACTTGACTTGCGAGAAAAGGGTTGTCTACAAGTGCCACCATGAGCTCAATCCTGTGGTGGGTTGACAATATCCCTTTCTTGGCTAAATTGCTGCTGCTCTGAGCCGTTAGGTGGATTGAAGAAATTTGTGCCACTGATCCTTACCGTCTCCTTGAAAGAACGGGAGCCACTCACTTGGCACTGGCAACCACGTCGCCAAGAGAGATGTAAAGATTGGGGTGGCCCCTGCTTTCACTTCACATATGTTTCCCCAGTGGGCATGTATGGCAGACAAGATTGCCAAACACTGAGCTTCTTGTGGCGACCACTCTTGGCCGACGGACTCCACTGCTTCCTTGATCATCATCTCCTTGTCCTCCCACGTGACAGATCTATAAAAGTGTTGAATAACCACCGAAACCGCCTTGAACATAGAGCAACCCACCATGGCGTGTCGTATGCTCTCTGTTGTCCCATAGACTAGGCACTTATCCGTGCCCGAGCGTTTTTGGACCTGTTCGTGGACCGGTAACTTCTTCCAAAGCACCTTTGGACAAAGTCTTTAGCATGGGGCGGTAGTGCTGCCGTTTCCCACAATTCCCACATTCCTGGTGGCTGCGGATCATAGATGCTTGGCTAGGACGGATAGAGTTGGAGTCGCCAACCTTTGGTGCAGGTCATGGCGTGTACCGCGGAGTCAAAAGCCTCCTTGGATTGCATTGAATTCATTGCACTGGTCCCACGCGAGTAAATTCTCCTCCATGTGCGCGGCATGAAATTGGGGGGGGGGGGGCACTGTCACTGTAACCGAGCACTGTACTGCACAGAAAACGAATGGGATCAATGCAAATTTCCCATGATTTAGCGCCTGATAGGATCAGTGTGACACTTCTTGGTCCCTGCCCATAAATGATGTGACGATATTCATCGCCACGCTCAGGGTACCCAACAACCCTCGCCAGAGTAGGTTCCTTTGTCGAGCGCATGAAAATCACACCTGTGCCAGGCGGGAACTAGGTTGTGCTATCCAAATACATGAGTAAATGTGCAACTGAAAAAAATCCTGTCACAATATGTACGATGGGTGGGCAACAATGGCGCTGGGGCAACACAGAGCACCTGTAAATTGCAGTGTGTGATTTGTGGTGGTTGACAAAGTGCCCGTTCCCCCACACCGCGGTGGGATTGACAAGGGGGGGACTGGACAATGGGGGCCGGGGGAACCACATTACAATGAACAAGATCCAGGGGATGACTCAGCGAGCCCAACCCGTGACAAGACCGGGCAGTGATGAGAAGAGGGCTACAAAAGGCAAGGCAAGGCCTAGGGGGCAATGGGGGGGTTTATAAGATGGGGGGGAGGGGCATTGGTGTGCCGCTCCAACGGTATCTCTAGGAGCTGCAAACTACCCACTCCCCTCGCACCCAAATGGGTGAAATACCCATATGACAGTGCAGCTTGACAACATCAAAATGTGGGGTCATTATAGACATTGCAACACATGCGCAATACAACATGCTAAAAAAGACCCCTACATGTGCAAAAGTGCAAGAGGATGTGCACAGTTGTGTGAACAAAATGACAAAACATGACCTATTATTCAAAATAGGGCATGTACAGTTGAGACATTAAAAAAACAAACCATCGACAGGCAAAGTAGAATGGGACTGACCGTTTCAAAACTGAGGGATCGTCCATGTGTCTGTGAAGCTAGTGATGTTGGGCATTGTCAATTGTTGAAGCAAAAGGGCTACTAGACAGAACCCCTCAAAATCAAATCCGCTCTAGCTGAAATTTACCCCTAGTTCAACAAAAATCACACAAAATCACAAAACTCACATTTTGTATGAAGGAAAATGCAATAGACTTACTTCACAGCAAACTTTACTTAGGGGGGATGTTTGCCCGGCGCGCTACCTTTTGCGTTCAGTATCTTATCTCGCCCCAAGTATATCCTCACCTTGGGAAGTCCCTGAAGTAGACTGCACTAGACCGCAAACCTTCTGTGCAAGGCAACTTGCAAAAGCCGAAATATGTGAGGTCAACGACACAAAATGTCACTCCCACCACTTCGAACCATCACCCTTACCTTCATCATAAACTGGGTGCAAAAGATGGGCCAAACTCTTAGACACGGCGAGAAGATACTCCAAATTGTTTGGTGAGGTGGGGGCTGAAACAAGCACAGGTGGGGAATGGTCTAAAAAAGATGCCCGGCGTGCTACCACCCCCCCTCATCTTCACCAGATGTTCCGATTCAAGGGCATAAATTGACACAAATGAAGAGGCTCGAACTAGGAAGGAAATCATATTAAGGAGCAATAGTCCATGGGGCTTCTACCCATTCCAGCCCCAGACTCACCCAAGGGGCAAGTCGCGCGGGTTTCTGGAGAGCTGCCGCCCTGTATGACAAGAGGCTCCCCCCTCCGTCCTTTAGGTTGCCTCACGTGAGGCCCGTCCATGCTTCATGAACCCCTCCGCGCTGCTGGAAGACAGAGCACCTCCCTGCATGCTGTACAGCATGGTGGAGTGTCGTGCATGGGGTTCACGAACCCATCCCTGGCCCTGTCGGGCCATGCCAGGCAATTCCGTGCAGAGACGCTGTGCTCCGCGAAGAGAGGGAAGAGTAAAGGGGTTAGGGGGGGGCCACTCCCCCACGGAGGGTGGGGTAGAGTACTGGACTTCATACTGACCCATGTCTTCATCGCACTCACGATGAGTGCTGCCCGCTCGCGAGGCAGACATCACGCCCTCAAAAAGTGGAGCCAGCAGGGTGGGGGGCAGATCGGGGGGGGTAGAACACCGGACGGCATACTGTTGCACGTCCTCATCAGACGCACTCTGAGTGCTGTCCCTTCGCGGGGTAGACATTGCGCTCTCAAATAGGGGCGCCAGCAGGACAGGGGGCAGGTGAGGTGAATCCTGCTGTCGGTTAGACCCCCCCCCTGGTGTGCATGCGGGCGACCAATGCTCCGGGGTCACGTGCCGCACTGAGTGCCAACTGGAAGTCACCGCCGGCGACCATGCCGGAGATGGCGAGAATTGCCCTGGCCTGCTCAGCACCCGCGGAGACGGGGTGCTAGCTACGTTGAACCCCATCGGAGGGCCAGGGGGCAGGACGGCGGTGCGTGAAGTCCTCTCGCTGGGCCGTGGTTCCCTTCGGGGCTGTAGCGGTTGTGGCCTTGCTGGGGGCATCCGGATCTGCTGCAACATCCTTGCTATCCCCGGGGGGATGTCGCGTCCCTTTTCGCGTGGAGGCTGCTCCGAGCTGCGTGTCGGTAGTGGGGTGCGCTGCCCCTCTGGGGTGCTTACCACCACTATGCGTGACGCACGTTCAGGAGTGATAGCTCCTGTGAGCTGTAGGTATGAGAGTGCATGCCTGGACATGGGGAGGGGGGCTCCGGCTGGGCTCCCGTGGCGGTCTGGGGCCTCCAGGGCCGTGTGTGACCGCGCATCCCCTTGCTGTAGCTGGGGTCGCTTGCGCCGTGGGCTCCCCGGCTGTGCCGTGACCGACTGCCGCCTCTTGACCCCTCGGGGCACTCTCGCAGGTGGTGCCCTTCGCCGTGACTTCCTCAGCGCCGGGTTCCCTGACCGGTGAACGGATCGGGCCCTGGGAGCTCCTGTGCGGGGCACTGCGTGTTGCGGTGAGGACCGCGTCGGGCCGCCTCGGGGCCCCGCTGTCGCCCGTCGGCAGCTTCCCCCGGTGTTGATGGGCTCAGATTCCCACGAGGACGACGAGGAGAAGACCTCCGGGGTAGAGGGTCCTTCCTCCGAGGTGTATTCCATCTGCACCGGGGGCGACGGCGACGGCGGAGCCCATCCTAGAGGTGCATCCGGGAGAGTTAGCGCATCTACGCGCTGAGACAAAACGTTGGGCGCTGCCGCTCGCCCCGCCGGCAGTGCTGCTTGTGGACTCGAGCCCACTGCAGCTACATCAGGTGGAGGCGGGACCGCCTGCTTGGCAGGCCGGAGCAACCGGTAGGGCCGCGTAGGGGGAGCTCCAGGGTTGCGGTGTGCCGGAAAGTAGTCAGCCGCAAACAAAGCGGTGCTCTTCTTACCTCCTCCTCTGCCGGTGAGATGCCTGGGGGTGTGCATAGCAGGCAGCAGAGACGATGTGTACTTGAGCTTGGGAATGCGCTCCCTGATGTTGGGGCTGGACTCCATTGATTCCCGCCGTTCCTTGGCCCGTTGGGCATTTCTCCGTCTCGTGTCCGGTGAGGGGGGCGGTGCTTGTAGCACAGCCGTCCAGCGCAGCTCACAGTACTCTTGCAGGTTTTGTAGAAGTTTCAGCATGTCCAGGCGCCGTGTGAAGTATGGTCTCGCAGACACACCCACTAATGTGCGGGCCCCCAGTGGGACTAGGGAGGAGCATTTGGTAAGTACACCACCTGGTGGCACGGCCCCAGCCACGCTCAGCTTTTGCAAGGTCGCTAGGGCAAGCTTTAGGACCCTTGCCCTTTCTGGTAGCGGGAGGGCAGTTGCCCGATACACAGCCTGGGGTGAGGCCGGCAGGGTGCGCGCCGCGAAGCACTCAAAGTCCATTGCTAGTTCCATGAAGGAGACTTGCCCTTTCCCTGGTATCCAGACCAGCTCGTTGACCCATAGTAACAGATCGTCACGAAAGTCGGAGTCCCACCGCCACTCTTGAGCTGTGGGTTGGCGAATCCGCAGCTTCTCCCTGTGCTCCGGCCGTGGTAGCGGCCCGATGAACTGCCAGAATGGGTACCCTCTGCCTTGTTTCGTCTTAGGCTGGTCAAAGAGCTGCACATCTTCCCGGTGTGCCCGCGCTCGCAGAATTTGCAGCACCATACTATGAAAACCGTACATGAAGTCGTGCACCTGACCCTTGGGGATGCCGTGCGACAGGTGTTCCGGCATCAAGCCACAGATCCGTAAGCACGTGGGCCAACTACTGATCTGGTCTGATAGCCCCAGTGCCCTCGCCGTTCTCATAAGCGAGCGCCAGGCACCGGATCGATGTATGCCCCAGGCTGGGCAGGCCCACAAGATGTGTTCGTCGTCTTCTTCTTGTTGCCGCGAGCAGTATGGGCATAGCGGTGTCGCCCTGAGGCCCTTCGCATGCGCCCTGGCAGCCGTCCATAACGCCCCTGTGAGCCAGCCCCGCAGCAGCGCCTTATCAAATTCTGTGCCCTCTGATAGAAGGATTTGACATGCCTCCCTGTCTAGGGCCCCTAAGATGCCTTGAAATTGTCGCGGTCGACCATCTTCCAGCAAGAGCTAGGCCCGCCGCCTGATGGAGTCCCGCAGGATATGCTTGAATTTGTCCTCATTTATGAGCGTCATGTCTATTTCTTCGGGCACCCCTGGCACATTCCAGACCCACCAATGATCCGCCTGCCTCCAGCCAAGGCTCTCCAACTCCAGGAGGGCTCGTTGAACCGGTCCTGATGTAGTGGGTCGTACCTGTGCTTGCCGAGCTTCAATGCACGACTGCACCACAACCTGCAGGGTGCCTGGCGTGCGCGCCACCACGAGGAGCCAACATACCCTGTCATACGTGGTTTTCATGTGAGGAGACACCCGGTGTCCCTGTACCAGCAGCACGAAGATGATCTCCTTCGCCCTACCTGGCCTCGAGGTGCCCCACAAACTGTGGAGCACTGCCGTCTCCAGACTCTGTAAATCCCTCCGGGATACCTCCGCCCCCGGGGTCCCCCATAGGGCTGCGGCTTGTACCAGAGTGGCAATGATGTGCGTTCGCCGGCTGAAGCCTCCTTGTGCACCCCTCACTCTGGACAGCAGGTGTATCCCCTTGGATGTCCTCTTTTTCAGGAGCGGGCCAGTCCCCCTGGTCAGGCTGGTACGAATACCCACCCCCAGCGAGCGGAATTCAGCTTGGAGGCGGAGTGAGATCCCTTGGAGTACCGTGTGTTTGCGGGCAATTTCCTTGGATTGTCGTACTTGTATGGACAGTGACTTCTTGGGGTTCACTTTTTGCAGAGTAAGAGCTAGCCACTCATCAGTGAGCTGCATTACCGGCGCCATGTATTGGCCCTCAGATCGCAGCGGATACGTGTCATCTGCGTAGCCCATGGACCCGACCTGGATCGTGCCCGCCTCTTGTGGCTGGGGTTGAGCACCCCTGAGCTTCACTGGGCTGTGGGGAGGGGACTCCCCCGATGCTGCCATTTCTTCTTCCACCAGCCCATCGCGTTCGGGCTCAGGTTCGGAGGAGGGGTGTGGCGGCTGCGATTGCTGAGGCGGAGGTGGAGGTCCATGGCCACATGTGCAGGGGTTGGAGTGTTCCCAATATTCAAACTGGTCAATCCCCGAGCCGAAGGTCTTCATAACGCACCTGCTCGGGGCCGGTGGTGGCCGAAGGCAGGACACCGCGGTGGACGGGGAGGGTTTACGTCTGTATCTCAGCTCCTTGGGCTCTTCCAGCTTGGGCGGTATGGGCGGCAGGCTGTGTACCGTCACTGAGATAGCTCCTTCCAGCTCGTCTACGGCACGCATCCAGACTGTGGTGAGCATGTTGATCATGAGTACGCTCATGGCGCACCCTTGCAGTACTCCGTTCGTGGCGTGAAAAAAGGAGCCCACCGCCCCGTTTATTTTGAATGCCCTGTGTAGTTGTTGATACATGGCCTCCAATGCCGCCTGCGGTTTGGGGTCCAGGCCGAACTCTCGTGCCATCCGGAAGGAGATTTGTTGTGGTATCAAATCAAAACACTTCACATAGTCAGTGCCAGCGCCAGATAATGCCTGCTTCAGTAGGTGTGCTCGCTCAATGAGGGCGGCTAGCAGAGTTGCTGCGTCCAGGGCGCTCTTCTGCGGCCTGAAGGCAAATGCATTACGGTGCACCCACTTCTCCTGCCAGATGAGGCAGTCACGGAGTCGGATACCGGACCAGGCGCCATAAATCGCAGACAGCACCGACAGCGGCCTGAGCTGCAGCGGCTCACTGCCCTCGCCTTTGGGGATCAGCGGAATGTACCCGGTGGCAAGTTGCTCAGGCCATACGCCATGGGATTCGACCCAGTTTAACAGCTGAGCCAGCATTTGCAGTAGCGGCCATGGCATGTTCCGCATGTCCACAACAGTCCATCCGTCTAGACCTGTGGCCCGGCCGCGTTTCATGTCCTTGAACTGACGGCAAAGGCGTTCCGCGGTGATGGGCTGACATTCCATCTGGTGATGCTCCACATATTTGCCGAACTTGCGCCAGAAGGGTTAAGTTTCCGGCTCCGGCAGCGCCGGATCCGCGTGCTGTCTCATTATCGGGTCCCATTTTTGGTGTATCACGAGGTCCATTTCGGGCACATTGCCAGTCAAGGTGCCGTCCTCTTTCTGGATCAGGACCGTGGGCGTGTACTTGTCCTCTTTGATCCATTGGTACACCTTCCCAGGTGATGTGGTCCAGGTCTCCTCAATCCATTCTCTCCAATCTTGGTGCCTCTTATTTTCTTCTTGAGCTAGTTGCCGCCTACTCAGCATTTTAATCTTATCACTGAGCCGGACCAAGTCGGTGATGGTCATGGGTGCACTTTCTGGGGCCTCCATCACCGTGCGCAGTAGTTCTTGGTGCTCTGCTACACATTGCCCTTTGGAGATGAGCTGAAGAATGCGGTGGGCTCTCCTGCGTATCGCCTTCCAATTGTTGAGGACCTCTCGCGGTACGGGGCCCATAACAGGGACCACGGCTTGTTCCCTGCTTGCCGCCCACTTCATCACTGGCACTAGGGCGCTCAGCAGGGCGGACATCTCCTTGGTTGGTGCAGTGCACGGGAGTCCTGACGACGTCATGCGCTTCGGCGTGAGCTCCACCGTCTTGAGCATCTTCTTGGTTCCCCGTCCTCTCGGCAACTCTTGGGGAGCCAGTGGTAGTTGGCATATTCCTGTCCTGACCACTGGCGGCGGTGCCATGGTCAGGACCAGCATGGTTTCTTCAGCCAGCCATGTCCAGAGGTCCCACAGTTGATCTGCCGTGGACGCCTCATTGTCTAGGACTTTCTCCCATATCGCCACGTAGGGTTCGGTGACGTCTTTCACTATTTGGTCCCGCTTGCGTTTCTGCAGGTGGGCTGGTATCATGGGTGGTAACCGCACAAACTTCAGAACCCGCTGGGCAGACTGCTTGAAATTGAAGGTGAAGGTGACCGGCTTGTGTCCAGGCACGGGAAATCTTTCAGTTGGCAAGACTTTCATGATGGCACTGGCCGTCTTGGCATCCGCCAAAATACCATCAATTCTGGTTGGTTTCTGTTTGATGGAGCCATTGTGGTACGAGCACTGGCAGTCCTGTCCCGTGGTCCGTGCATGTAAGAGGTCGACATCCACAATGCGCCCCGACAGCAGCTCCGTCATCATGAGGTTAGGCATGCAGCGATAATGATCTAGTTGGACATTGGCATCCGTGGCTATCAGAAAGGGGGAGTTCCCCAGCTTTGCAACTTGGGTCAGCACTGCCTCCCATAGCTTGCCATTTAGCTTGTGGTCTCCTGGGATCCCATACACCACAATCACGTTCAGGGGGCGTTTACCATCCGCTGGGGTCACGATGACGTGCAGCCACCTGCCTGAATTCCACAGTTCCTCACTGAGTGTGCATCCCGGGTCCCGCTGAGCTTGCTTTGCCGGCCACTTTTCCCGTACCAAAAGGGCCGTCCCTCCTGGGGCAGCTCCCCAAATGCCTCCTGTCTTGGATAGTAGGGGGGCTCCCCAAAAGGGTTGCCACCCCTTCTGTCTTGCCATGAAGGCCATCGCATTCTGGGCCCCTTGCGTGAGCCGTGTTTCCGTGAGCGCCACGATGTCCTCTTGCAAATCCAGCACTTCATGGTGGTGTGCTCGCAAGGCCGTCACGTTGATGAGTGCCAGAGAGGTGGGTCCTGGGTTGGGGTGCATGTCACCACAGCGTAGGATCTGGTCACGCTTCCAGTGTGGATGCGTGCGTGCGCGTGTGTGTGCGCGCACATGCAGCGCGGCCCACTGGTCAGGTGGCACCAGCTGTGCCAAGTTGTGGGCCGACTGCGTTGGGGTGGGATTCTGATCTGACTGATCCATGAGCAGGAGCAGGGGGCTAAAAGGAGCAAGGCAGGCCAGGCGGTTAGGCATGCTGGAGGGGTCAGGAAGAGAAGCTCTGAGGTTACAGTGACAGTGAATACTGGCATTGCAGTGTGCATCAGGCACCGCTGCTGAGGACGGCGGGCTTACCCGACTCGTCCATAATATTCCGGCGACTCTCGCCATCACAGACCGTCTCTCGGCACTGTGACGCGGCGGGCGTTCCCATCTCGCGCACGGCTTAGCTGGGTGGTTAGCGGAGCTCTCCGTCTTAGCTATGCTGGCCTGCTCGTCACTGGCAGGGTTGAGAGTGTGCATGGGCAGCGGTGATGGTGCGCCTTGACGGATTTTCGGGTCACGGTCATCTGCCGTCTCGGTAGCCTCGCTGCAGCTTCCATTCCGGGTCGAGCCACTGGAAGTGAGAAGACAAGTTTGTGTGAGCAGGGGGGTACTGTATCTGCATGTATCAGCGCTTGCTGAGAGGACCGCACGTTCAGGCACCTGCCAAGCAAGGTCTGCACATACCTGGTCCACAAACTTTTGGCGTGGCGCGTATGCCGGCGGCTGGGCATCTTCGTCCTCCGGTGGCGGTGACGGCGGCCTCACTGCTGTTGTTTGGGCGTGGATGCGGCTGATCAGCCATGCCGCGCCCGAGGCCCATGCGTACTGGGACACTCCATATTTGGCGTTGGAGCTGATGCCGAAAGTAAGTCTCTGGGGTTTCCTTCCCCGCAGCCGCAGCCTCCAGTTTCGTGGCGCCGCATGGGTCCCTTGCTTGACCGTGTCGGGCTCTGGCGCGTCGTCAAAACCCAGCTGGTGTCCGACATCCGTGGCCCAGTCTCTGACCCAATCATCGCGATGATGCAGCGCAAGATGGGGCTCCGGCGCCAAGGCTATGTATGAGCCTGTTTTGTACAGGACGTCGGTGATCACCGTGGGCCGTGCCGGTTGCATCTGCACCGCTGCCGAGATGTCCCTCAGCTGCTCCAGGGAGTACGGGTTGGCGAGTCCGGATCTGCTAGGGCCATGCTCTGCTTCTTCCTCGTCTGCTGTCATCCCCACTACCTCATCATAGCTGGGTAGTGGTGGGCGGGCCATCACCTGCTCGTAGCTGGGTGTCCGTGGCCTTTGTCTCGGCGGGTTAGCGTGGAACGGGATCGGAGGGGCCCTGTCAGAGTACTGCGCGGCCGACTGCTGCTCCTCCTGGGCTGCTTGGACTTCAGTTGCCTGTTGGGCATCGAGCTCTTGCAGCGCGCTTTCCATCCGTCTGGTCTCGCCTTGAATCCTGCATCGTTCTCGGTGTGCACTGCGGCGTTTCGACCGATCTGGGTGCCGCTGTTGGGGCTGGTGGACGTGGACATGGATGTGGGTGTGCTGTTGCGGCTGCTGCCGCTTTCGATGTTGGCGTTCACCTTCCTCGCTGCTGGAGTCCGACCTTCGCCTTTTGTGCGACCGTCCCATGGAATAAGACATAGTACCTGTCATCAGGAATAGGCAGTCCGGGCGGCAGTCGCACGTCCTGGGTGGTAAGAGCCCTGGTAGGGGGAGCATCATTTCAGGGCTGCGTGCCCGAGCGGTTCTCATTGCGTCCTCTCTCGTCAGCTCAGTGGGGGGTCACTTGCGTGCACTCAGGGCTGGTGTATGGCAACATTGTCTACAGTTAGAGCACCGTGGCAAAAGGCACAGCATGCACAAGAGGAATCCTGAAGATTTCCCGCGCGGCGGACGTGTCCGTCTCGCGTAGCACGGCGGCTGTTTGTACCGACTCGTGCATGCCCTTGGACGCAGCAATGCCACTGCCCGTACGGACATCATTATTGTCCCGTCTCCATGTCGTGGTTGTCCTCCACGACGTCTTGCAAAGAGGTAGTCTCTGGGTCGTCGTCTGCCCGTGTGGCTAGACGTAGTCTCTCTTGGCGTCCAACTCTTTCCGCTGCTGGTCGGAGTTTGTGCGACACGCACCGCCTCCAAATCCGTGGGTTTGCTCTGGTGTCGGTGGACTCCAGCTTGTGCGCCTGCCATTCCGTTGGCACCCCCGTTGCGGTAATGTCGAACACCGGCTTGGTTATGGACGCGCTGACGAGGTGTTGGCAGGAAAGAACTTGGACCTTGCCTGAGGGAAAGACACGTGCGGCCTCCTCTTGAGCCCACGTGGTACCGTAGCCGAAACCGGCCGGGTATCCGTACACCCGTATGCGTGTTCGTTTGGTGGGGGCCTCTGCTCCAAGCAGGTTCGCAATACCTGTCCTTTGCTGCTCGCTTGGTTCTTCTGTTCCCCATATTCGGATACCCCATCTGCCGACAGCGTCTCCTGTCAGCACACCGGCAAACCAGTATTGGGTGTGAAGGATCTCCCATATGTTGCTGGAGCTCTTCATGTTGGGGGCTTTCAGCCAGAGAATGCGTGCTTCCAGTCCAGGTCCAGGAGATCCTTTCGACATCCACGGCCTTGCCTCGATGCCTTGCAGCTTGCCCGACCCGATGAGCACCCTTTTGGCAGCCTCCAGTGGGAGCTCCATCGTGACTGAGTAATGTTCTGCTCGGCGAAAAATCTCCATTGGCGGTGCCTGTGTCATTTCTTGCATGCACGTTTTCAGGTACTCCATCGTTTGCTGCCTCACCCAGCGTTGTGCAGAGCCTTTGGTTCTGTTCGGAGGCAGTTCGGAATCCGAGCACATAAGAGGATCTATCTGCAAGGATATCTTGTGGAAGCCACTTTCCCTCTCCGAGGGGGTCACTGGGGCATGCTCCGCCGTGTCTGATTCCTGATGGTCCGATTCGTCGTCTTGTTCCATTGTGGTCCTTTCCCACTGCATCCATAGTTGCTGATCTGCTATGGGCCTGGGCGGACCCTCGGAGTGGACCCACTCGGCCCGCGTGATTCGGGTTGCCAGGGTTAGCAAGCAGCCCTGAACATCTAGATCGGCGCGCGTGAGTCTCATGCGGCGTAGTGCGTCCGCGACAGTTGCCTTTTTGACTCCGGCTGTATTTGGCACGTTGACGATGGCAGCCATGTGTTCTACCTGAGGATGGGACGTGAAAGCCATGTCTGCGAGTTCTGCACATGAGTCTGCTGTGCCTCCTAGCATGAGCACCCTTTGGAAGGTGCCTGGTCTTTCTGAGACTTTCCATTCGGCTGGTGGTTTGCTGGGATTCAGCACCGGAAGGCCAAGTTGTTTGTTCTCGGCTTCTTTCCAGAGTTGCAATGGTAGTAGGGCAGAGGCTTGCCAGGTTCGTGCTTCCTCCGCAGCTACTCCATGCGTTGGTTGCACTGGCATACCTACATCTTTTGGCTTGCCAAGTACTTTGACAGCAGATCGTGATTTGACTACCGTATAAGCACTGGACTGGCTGCTTTCCTGTGACTTTTGCACTGAGGAGGATTTCCCCTTGGCCGCTGCATCCGCATACGTGCGTAGCCGTTGAGCCAGCTGTGTTGGCTCCGCTGCATCTTCGTTGTCTGACGTCTTCTTGGGATGTCGAATGGAGGCCCGAAGCTCCTTGATCGTGGCGGTGAGCTCTTTGATCATGTCTTTGAGCTCTCGAATTTCCTTGTCTTTGGGATCTTCTCGCACCGTTTTGCTCCCTGCACCAGTGGTTGACTGGCGGGCTGGGGACTGTGATCTGGCCTTGGCCTTGGATCCTGCTGCCCCCTGGGATTGGGTGGGGTTTTGTGATCTGCTTGCACCTTTGCTGGTGCTCTTTGCAGATGTGGGTGTGTTTCGCTCTCCAGCCGCTGCACTTGGCTGCTGTTGTGAGGTCGCTCCCATGGCCGCCTGAACCTCCTGGCGGATGATGTCGCGCAGCCCTCGTAGCGCTTTGTCGTCCAGCGTGATGGGCGACATATTGTATGGCCCCGCTCAAGGGCAGTGTCAGCGAGGCCAGAAGCCTGTGTGAGCGCGAGGCGAGGGCACTGGGCCCTGTGTAGGTCAAGAGTTGTTGCTTTCGGTAAGATTCTGGGTCTCAGAGTCTCAGTGGCAGTGTCACCACATGCAGGGGCAACAAAAACACCTGAAGAGGCTCGAACTAGCCACAACACACAGCTACAAAACACAGTTCCCTTCCCTTTGCTGGTACCCAACTGCTTCTTTGTTGGTGGCTAGTCCTTCGGATACAGTGGGACCCAATAGCGCTCCCAAGAAAAATTTTCATTGTTCTTGTCAAAATTCTATTGCCTTCAAAAATGCACCTTGACAAAGGACGAGCAACAAAATGGGGAAGTTGTACACTATGGGCTGACGAAGTTCCACCCATCCCAGTGCAAACACGCCGAAAGGGCACTTTGGGAGGCAACAAGCACCACTAGGAGGGCCTAATTGGGGCTACATGAGTTTATACATCCTGCCATTGTCACGAAACAATTACCCAACAATGGCCCAATGGTCCCTGGGGTTGCTGGGGAATCACCCCTAAATTGCGCCAGCCAACTCGTACACGGCCAATTCCTCACAAGTGGGCTCACAGGGGGGCCGATCTTGGAAAATTGGAGATAGCACCCAGAACCCCCATCATTGGTTGGGGGGTCTATATAGAGGGATAGAGGGATATAGAGGGATATAGAGGGACCTAAAGTGCAATGGGACCTGGGCCCAAATCAACACACAGGGGCCGCCACAAGAGACGATGGCTCAGCAAACGTGAAGGCGTAGCCGTCCCGCATGGCGTTGGTTGTGGCAGCGCGCGCGACTTGAGTGTGTTGGATGCGTAGAGACCCACCCGCCTCCGAATGTAAGTACCGGAGGACCTCAGCAACGCCAGGAAAATGCATCCAAGCAGCACCTTGAGGCGCAACGGGGCCAAGCGGCCGCACCCATGTCACAGCCCAAAAAAAGAGTGATCGAACAGAAAACGGGGGGGGGGGGGTGCAATGAGACCGCAAGGGAAAGAAGGACACCCTTGTAACCAACCTTGTTGTGCCACCAAAGTTGGGGAGGGGGCCACCCTTCTCACTGACCTTTTTCTACTCTGAAATTTGCCTGATAATAGTTTTTGCATTATAATCATAGCTTCTCTTCTTTCCATGCATTGCTCATGACCCTACCCCATCCCTTGAACCCAACATTGTTGTGCCACCAAGTTTGGGGAGGAGGCCACCCCTGTCACCGACTATTTTCAGCGCTACAATTTGCCTAATAAAAGTTTCTACCATTATGGTCATAGCTTCTCGTCTTTTCATACATTGTTCATTACCCTACCCCATCCCTTGAAAGCAACGTTGTTGTGCCACCAAGTTTGGGGAGGAGGCCACCCCTCTCACCAATACTGGTTCTACTCCCAAGTCTCATAACCATTCTTCAATGCATAGATTACACTACCCCACCGTGCGCGCGAAACGTGCCGCGACAACCATGTGCGAATGGCAACAGTGTGGAGAAAATGTCAAAAAGCACACAACTTGCAAGACAAAGAAGCTCAATTGCATCAAGAAATGGTGGAGCCATATCAATTTACACCAATTTACACGCAATTTACACCTGTAAACACCGCCGTGGCCCAAACAGTGGCCGTTTTCGTAAAATTCACCCACTTACGTGTAGATTTGCCATTCGGACAGCGCCCCGGTTGATCAATTAAGGCTTGGGGGGGGGGTCAAAATCAAAAAATTCGTTGGGGGAGAATTTTGTCCCCCAAAGGGATCATTTTACAAGGGGTTGGACATATAATAGGGTATCTGATGCGAATGACCCCCAGAAACTGGGGTATGCGCCCATGCCTGCATAACCTCTCTTCGGGGTGATTTACCACAGCTTGAAGAACATATCCAAACTCACCCCTTATAGCAAGCAAAATCCCAGAGCTGGTCACATTTTACCCAGCCGTTGAAAACTTGTCAACAGAAACACCCAAATTACCCCCCCCCCCCCTTGCACAAGCACGGCCGCGGTCCCAGCAGTCAGGCCAAAACGGCGGTTCAACGCCCACCCCGTGCTTAGACAAGGCTGTGCATGCGCGTGACACATGTGACAGCCAGACCGGGAATAACATTGTTAGCCATGGCTGAAAATCACATCAGAACAAGCAGCATGGGGTTCCAATGTGTAGTAAAATGTTGTTATGAACAGAATGCACCATCACAGACATAACTGAGCTCCTCTTTCCCTGTACAAACACTCTACAAACACCCAACCCTCCATTCTGGACCACAAAAACAGCGGTCCCAAAATTTCCTCAAAACGGCGGTTCAACGCCCACCCCGTGCTTAGACAAGGCCGTGCATGCGCAAGGGGGGGGGGGGTACCAAGAAACCAAAATTTGCTGAAATTTTCCCCAGCTTAACCATCAAAATAGCCCAGAACTACCCGAAAAGATGCAGCAAACTCGCAGCTGGCCAAAATTTACCTCCAGCATCCCAAAAGATAAAAAGAAACCCAAAAATTTGAAAAAATACTCAAGGTGGCCGAAATTTACCCAAGCTGTTTGATAACGTGTTAAAAATACAAACAACAGAAGATATGCAAATTAGCCAAAAATTACCCAAGCATCCCAAACAGCGCCAAAAGAAACCCTCATACTTGCAAAACTAAAAAATCTAGCCAACAATTTTCCTCAGCCTCCCAAAAAACTCGAGCAAATTTCGGCCAGAAACGAAAAAAGCTTGAAAAATTGACCTTTTGACAGTTGGATACTGCGCATCCACAAGCGCTGGGAAAGTGTTTTTTCTTAGAGCATTTCTGTGGGTGGAATGAAAACAGCAACTGCCGCTTCCGTTTCGCATGCAGCCCGCAAGTCACTGTGATATGTGTACCAATCCTTCATATGTGGCCACTCCGCACGCAGCAAACAAATCACGGCACACAACATATTTTGGACACAACACGGAACACCACTCACATTTCGCGGTGTGCAACACAAAACACAAATCGAGCAAGAGACATCTTGCGATCCCAATCCCACTGTGCATTCCGTTTGTACCAGAACGGTGCAAAGGGCATATCAGGCAGCTGTTCTGTGCCTGCAATGGGTGGAGAAGAACTGTGCACGGCGCGATCAGGCACAACCAAGCCACAAAAGGGGAGGACATCGCCCCTTTCTCAACCTCCGGCCACTTCTGTGCTGAAGCGGTACCGAACAGTATACCCAAGGGGTCACGAGCGTATTCTCCCAAAATGCACCTGCCATCACAACCCTCACTTCCCCTACCTGTGGCTGCAGATATCCTTCCATCATGAAGGGGGGAGGGGGGGCACAGCGGCCTGTTCTGCAAATTGACTGATGGGCCCATTATCTGAATCGCCACAAAGCGTCCGTCCACCAGCCATATCCACGGGTACCCGCTAACCGAAATCAATCGACCCTCAACCACTTAAATAACCTCCGCCAGCCCATCACAAAACCCGAGCGATGGGCAAGGGCAGAAAGTGAAGACCGCCCTGGCTCAGGGCCGAGGACTGTGGAAGGTAGCACACAGAAGCACAAATCGAGTGGAGGCTTCCGGGATTGATCTTGGTTTACGGCTGCCACTACTCAAGATGGCGACTTTCCTCATCAGACCGGCCGACAAATTGCACCGCATCAATGGTGACTATTGCCCACAGAGGCTGCGCACTGCTCCCCGTTGCAGCGTTCCGCCCCTGGCGGCCACAGCGCTGCCAGCGCTGACAAGGTTCGCATGGAAAGGGGGGTGCGGGGATGGGTGGGGGGGGGGGGGTACTGCTGTGGGTGACTGGACACACAACAACAGCGACAGGAAGAGAGGTCAAATGTTGAGACGTGAAAGACGGTGCCGGTGGGCATCATCGCGAGTCATGGGACTTTTTTGGAGCCCTAAGCGGACTTCTGCAGGTGGACTGCCAGGGGACGTGGGAGGACAGGGTCAGTGGCAGATTCCATGCGGATGCACAGCTGCTGCCGTGGGGTAGAGAGGGCAGGCCCAGGGGCTTGGCACACAACGACAGGGAACATTCATTAAGGGTCAGTTCTATGAGGACCAGGTGTCACATGGCCCTTCCCCGGGGAGGACATCACATTGTAGGGCATAGGTCGGGTGATTGCTCCCCCATCTGCCCAGGCGACTCGCCGGCGGGCGATAAAGGCTGCCCCCGCGCCGGTAGCGCCGGTGGAGCGAGAGCCTCCCTGTCACATCGATCAGGTCCGCTCACAGGTCGCATGTCTATGGGGGAATGTTTGCCCGGCGTGCGCCCGGCGTGCTACCTTTCTATCAACTATCCCGACTTCAGCCCCAGATTTACCCTCTGATGGAGAAGGCCCCCCAAATAGACCATGATGGACTGCGCACCTTCCCTACAAAGCACGTTGCATAATTCGGCAATAGCTGTGAATTCAACAGCTCCAAATGTCATTTGTATTGTACTGAAGAAATGGTACTTTGCCTTTACCTTCCCATAGATTTCGCTACGGTGATGAGTCCCCAAGCCGCAAGCGGTTTGGATGGCGTTTCTGCCTCACATCACAAGAACGAAGCGCAAACTCAGCATTGGCTACATCACCCCTGCCTTCTTAGGGGCCCAAAAGTCGGGCAGAATGGCTGCATCACCCCTGCCTTCTCGGGGTCCCCATGGTGGGGAGAAATCAATATGGCTGCATCACCCCTGCTTTCTTGGAGTCCCCATGGTGGGGAGAAATCGACCTAGAAAGGAGTGGATGCGGTGGAAGCGAGCAAAAAATGGATGAAAATGGGTGGCATTGGGTGAGAATACAAATATACCACATCCCGAATGTGAAAGAAGCATCAAAATACCCGTTGTCAAACAACAATAATGCCCATAGTATCACAAAGTATGGGGTTCTAGGATGGCTACATGTCCAAATAGTTGCACTGCGCGTGCATTGCGCTTATTGCACCCCCTAAAAGGTCACCGGTGGGGCACGGGTCAAAAAAGATGCCCGGCGCGCGCCCAGTGCGCTAACGCTCCCCCTATGGCCATCCATCACGCCCGACATGCGGCCATCGCCCCTGCCTTCCCCGGTACCAATTATCCAGCCCAACCCCAAAAAGCGCTCTTGGGCTTGGAAAAGCCTGTGCCACAGGCGCATGCACCGGTTTGTGACAAAACAGGGGGTTGGACTTTCAAACCACAAGCACCACATGGAATCATCAGCTCAGCACTCAGAAAGCACGTCGGGCCCCGGGCACCACTTGGGGCAAGCCCCCGAAGCCTGTGCCATGCCACCAAAGCCACGACTGCAGTCAAGCACACAGCAATTGGGTTCCGTTTGTTGGAGCGCGGCGTGCGCACTGCTTCCTTTACGTCCCCTGAGGCATTCCCACTGACGGCATGAGCAAACTCAAGTCAACTGGCAGTCACTTCTTCTGCAGCCATGAGGTAACCCAAATGTGCACAAAGAAAGCCACTGAGAGGGAGTGTATGTTTGTATGTGCAGTACGTATACACTATTCATCGCACCCCCCGCCCCGGTTGCACGGAACCTTCGTTCCTTGCGGAACTACTGTTGGCAGCGATGCTGGCAACCTGTCCACCGTTTTATGGTACGTGTGTGTGTGGGGGGGGTGCACCATTTGTGCAGGCAAGCTCTTCGGTTAGGCGCGTCTGGCCAGCGCCGGTGTCTTCAAGCGGTGTCTGTGTGGTGGTGTTGGGGGGGGGGGGGGGTCACTTGAGCCCCTTCACGGGACGGCCGGCCTGAAAGGTGGCGTACTTGAGAGGAACTTGAAAAAACCCAAAGCATAACACAAAGAAAATTGCACTACTGGGTACACCTGTGCTTCTTTTGAACCCAGCACCGCGAAGATCGTCCGACATGATCCCTGCGCTTGGACAAACCCATGCCTGGCCAAGGTGGTGGTGGGGTGTTTAAGTGATACATGGTAGCGTTCCAAACCCTCCCCCAATCTGTCCCGTCACAGACCACAGACCACAGACCATACAAACACAAACAATGCGTAGGCCTAGCTCAAGCAGCGAATCAAGATGCAGCAAAAATGCATCCTTTGCTTTGGCTCGAAACGAGCATGATGGAGCCATAATGGATGGCCCAGCACCTGGCATCCGGTGCCATTTTGTCGGGGTCCATAAATGGACTGTTCTGGGAGTATGTTCCGAAAGCGTATGGACACAGGTGCGGGCTAATGGAAAGGCTGACTGGCGGCAACAATCATCAAAAGGAAGGTTGCATCTGCCCTGACACCGACCCGTCATTGCCCGAGTCAAACCAATACTTATTGCTAAACTTTGGTTTTCCTCAAGGGGCTGTCCAAGAGCTGCCAACGCCCCCCTCCCCTTAACAGACACGTCAGTCACAGCGAACCAGTGATCAGGTACATGAGCAGTGTGCCCCATGAGCCCAAAGGGCACCACACCCTTGTGCAACCTCATCCCTGAGGCACCAGACCGAACGCCTGCACAACCCAGAATTGTACTACCTGAAGTTCATAGAGTGGAGAGACCCCCATGTGCAGGTAATGGACAAGCAAATGGATCGCAAAAAATGACGGAAACGGCACCTAGTGCTGTTCTGACAAAGGGGGGGGGGGGGCTTCACAAAGGGCAAAGGTGGACATGGTTCCAATAGTTGTGGAAACAACACCTGCTGTTGTTCTGATGAGGGCGTTGATCTCCATAGCGTTCAGTCGCAACAAGATCCGGGCTGAGAAGCGTTATTTTGTGCCACTCACCAAGAAACAAACGAATAGCAATAAGATCGCGTTGGAGGAGGATTGTTTTGTGAGGTGAACTGAAACCAATTTTTGGGGTGGGGAGGGGGGAGGGTTTCAGGGTTAGCTTGGGTGCTACCCAATGAGGGACTGCGGGGAACGCAGGCCATGGCATTGCAAAAGCGTTAGAGGGGACAGTGATAGAACTTGGGGTGAACATAAACCTCTGCACCGGCGGTTCGGTTGGGGCTTTTCCAAAAATTGGACAAACAAAATACAAACATCAGAAGACACGTACTCGAAAAACGATGCAGCAACGTGGTCCGCGCGCTCGTTACTGCGGACTGCCATATGCCCCAGAGACCATACCTGTTGCAATTGCACCAGGCAGGACTCATCGCCAGCCGCATTCGACACTGGGTCTCTTTGATTGCAGCGATTTTTCAGGCTGAGCCTTCACCGCACTGCCCCCCGACCTCGCCAGTGACATTTGCTCAATAACATCAACGGCTGCAATCATGTCACACTCGCTCAATGGCTTGCACATCATGGATTCGAGACCTGGCGCGAGCGCCCCTTGCAGCCGTGTACCTGGAGGCATGGAATTGGTGTTCGCTTGCTCGGCGCTGGGGATTGCCCGGACGAGGGCATAGCTCAGGAAAGGCACCATGGGCTCCCGTGACGGCAGTCATAAGAGTCTGAGTTTTATTGAATTGAGTTGAATTTTAGGGAATATCGCGCATTGTGTGCGCACTGCATGGGCACTGTGTACAAAATTAACACGACCCGCAAGATAGAAAGCCCTCGAAAACCACCCACCATCTCTGGAGCTTTCTGGTGCTGGGGGAAGAGGCTGAAAAAATGCTATCTGCTACCATCCCACGAGTTGGTTGACCCAATTCTAGTGGAGGGCACAATGGCCATGGCACAGTAGCACAAAGGACAAGAAGGACGAAAATGGCTGAACTTGGGTGTAAATGAGTGAAAATTAAGCTATGCCTATCCCTAGTGAGGAAGAACCTCCTAAATAGCTGCTCCCAAACAACAATGCTCCCAATACCACAAACTATGGGTCTGTTGTACGGCACAATATGAAAAATGGGCACAGCGCACGAAGAGTGCCCCGTACGCTGTGTGCCAACTGCGTCGGCCAAACCCTCCAAACCATGCAACACCCTTCTAATAATCCCCTCCGACACAAATTCTTATCACACGGATGCCATCCGTAGAATTCACCTTCCACCCAAGAAACCCAGCAGCTTGTGGAAAGGCCCACAAAACTATAAAAGTAGGGTTCGGGTCGGTGCCGACGTTCAAAACTTTGCACTGAGTGCACTGCGCGTAAACGGCATTCCCTTAGACTGACACACCCACCCTCCTTTCGGCTTGCCTCGGTACATATGGCGTGTTAAATGCAGGGCACAGTCATGGCACGTGGGCACGGAATGCGAGTTCCAGCTCCCCAGCGCTTCGGCCTCTTTGAAAGCGGTGGGGCAACTGAGAACTGAGCAAGCTCTTGCAACAGGCGTTTGAGCGGACGGACACTTGAACGACATGAATTGCTTAGTTTCCGTGCGCCAAACCCGGGCCGAACAGATGTGATGCCCCAAAAGTGCCAAACTGGCCCTCATCCCCGCATCCGCAGTGGCTCATTACCTTCAGGACTTAAGATTTCATGGGGGACACTTGTTGTGTTTAGGGGGGGGGGGGCATCGCGCTTCTTGGGGCGACACTTAGGCCAAGTCGTTGCACTGCGTGTGCACTGTGTGGGCACTGCGTGCGCACTGCGTGCATACTGCGCACGCAGAGGCCGGGATACTCACCCAAGAATACCTGTCACTTGACTGGTTGCACGGCGAAGCAGCAAAGCCCACATGAGAACGACGAAACTGCCTTCAACTTGGTACTCCACTGTCCCTATGAACAAACCACTCAGCCTTGTAAAGTCCGCTTGCTTCGAGTGCTTCGGTGCCCGTGGCTTCGCTCTTGAAGGCAGCGATGAGGTGTCCCTTGACTCGGAGCGCGGGGAATGCGTTGTCCGGGGTCTCTTGGGTGATGGGGACCGCGAATAGGGTGAAGGGGAGGGCGGTGGTGATTCTGAGCGTGGACGCGACACACTTGTTGATGGCGAGCGAGGTCAGTGATGTGGTGGGGATGAAGGCCGTACCACAAACTCCTCAAGGTCCACGGGCTATGTATGGCTACAACACCCCTGCCTTCTCGGGGTCCCCATAGTGGGGAGAGTTCAATGTGGGGGATGGAAAATGGGTAAAAATGGTTGACATTGGGCAACAAAGGGTGACAATTCAAATGTGCCACATCCCAAATGCATAGGAAGCTAAAAAAAAACCCCAGTATGGAACCAAAAACTTGTCAAAAGGGGCCAAAAGTAGGGTCTGAGTATTGGCCGACATTCAAAACTTCGCACTGCGTGCGCACTGCGTGCATGGCATTCCCTTATAGTTACTGGGAACAGGGGCTTAGGGTATGCGCCTATCAGATACATCTCAGGACGGCGGTTTGACGACGCCAGTGACGGCATACCACGCCCCACCGCATGTCAGTCCCTTGCAGTGGGGGGTACCTCTGGGCCGCAAGGACGCATATACAAACAAATAGAGCACAGGGGACGGGCACACACACACACACACGCACACACACATGCGGGTCAAAAGGGGCAGAACAAGGCTCAAAAAGGGAAGTGGCACTTCATTCAGGCTGCACGCTGTCTCGTGCAGCAGGTTCCCTCCATGGATATGACAGAAATGCACAGCAGACAGCACATCACCGCGGCGAAACACTGTGTCAGAGTATCACGCCATGCCCTGTGCTGCTGCATCCACGAAACCAACACTGCCCACCACTAAAACACACCGCAAATCCACAGTCACCACCGCAATCCCACACCCACAATGCAACAGCCCCATCACCATAAAGCCTGCCCCTCACCACTCACTAGGCCAGGCAACAAGCTCCATGTGTCTCAAACGTCCCCTTTGACGGAAGCACCTCCTCTGGAAGCCCCTATCTGAAGCAGGGCGGTCCTGAACCCTTCAAGGCCACGGTGACCTGCCATGACAGTCAGAAAACCCCTCACAACCACAACCCTCAACAACCCTCAGCAATGCCCATGCCTTCCATATCCATCACCGACCATCCATCCCCCTGGAACGATGCATCACCAACCCTCAGACCCTCCGAGGGGCAAAGAGATCTCCTCTCCAGCAACGGGTGGGTTATTCACAGAAATATCATTACGGGCAAAAAGCATGCGACAACAAAAATGCAGAAATTCACAAAATGGACTTTGCAAAGCGGAAGCAATGCGCCCCATATCGATGTTGCCATGAGGCGCAGGCAATTATGCTATTGTTCCGGCGTTTCAGCAGCCTTGTGCAGCCAAAAAGGAGGAGAAGCTGCCGGCAAGAGATTGCATCAGCATCAAGAGCGTACAGCTCGATGAGGAAGCGTTAGGGACGAAACTGTTGGTTGGTGGTTGTGCGAAGGTGGATGCTCACTTCTGTCGCCTTGAGGGACTTTTAAGGGTGACACTCGGTATTAGGGCATTCAACGGACGCCAGTCCGCAATGGCACAGCACACCGTCATCGGCTGCCATCCGAAGGAGCTCGTTGAACGACCGAAAATGAACTCACCTGACGTCACCCCGTGAGCACCTGCACAATACATTCCTCTGTTTCAAGAGATTTTGAGGGTTCTGTGAGTTGAGGTGAGGTGAGAGACACTCCCAACTGCTCCCCCTCATCCGTAGGAGGAGGGGGGAAGGGGGGCCTGAACCCCCTTCCCCCCTCCTCCAGGTCAAGAAAAGGGGACCAGTAATACTTCCGGCAGTACGCAGAATACGCTGGGCTCTGTTCTGTGGCTTTTGTGTTCACAGGACTTGTTGCTGGACATCCTGGTGGTGGTGATGGGGGTGTGTGGGGGTGTGTGGGAGGGTCACAGTGGCCAATGGGGGAGAGCCAGTGAGCAGAGCGGGTACAATACATCAGGTTAGACAGGCCAAGCGAGCGGATGGAACCTGCGCTTGCCGCGCAACAGAGCCGACAACTTCAGGGGCAGACTGGAATCAATCCACTCGGACGCACTTCGGACGCGTGCAGCAATGAGTGCAGAAATCCATGCAGCAACCGATGTACACCGCCACCGACTTTAAGCGCCGTTATGGGAATGGAAACCGAGTGTTTGGGGGAGGGTGGGGGGGGGCTATGGCAAAGACAGAACCTGGTCACAACACCACGCGTCATGCACAGCGGCGTTTTGGGGAGGGGCTCCTCCGCAATAATTCAGTTACGCTGACTGATGGGGCCAAAGGCATCACTGCGTCATACGACAGGGCGTGTTGTTGCTGGCGCCTCGGGTGGACCCCGCTGTTCATGCGCCTTGCAGTCGTGGGGGCGTGTGCCAACGGTCCGTTGGCGCGCAATACCGACGTGACTCTCTCTTCGGGCGCTACGCCGTTTTGGTGCTGGTGCTCGCAGTTGGTTTGAAGTAGGTGGACTGGAGGATGGCGTCCAGGGACTGCAGCATCTGCTTCTGCACGGCCTTGGGGGGGGCCGGGGCCGGGGCCTTGGACGGGACCGGGGACGGGGTCCGCCCGACCACCGACGGCCGGCGGCTGCCGCGCAGCGTCGCCAGCTTCTCCAGCCGTTTGAGCCGGTTGTCGCGCGCCTGCGCCGCCGCGGCGCCACGGGGGAGGCGCTCACCGGACTCGTAGCTCGCGGCCCTCGCCTGACGGTGCGCGGCGTGCGCGTCTGGGCGGGCGATGCGGGGTGCGGCCCCGGGGCAGGGGGGGTCGGTGGTCATGCACGCAAGGCCCAGGCCCACCTCCTGCCCGCCGGAGGCGCTGCGGGACGGGTCTGTCCCCGGGTCGAGGCTGTAGATGTGCCGCCGGGACAGGCCCGGGAGCGACACTTCGGAGGCCCGGCGCTCCGGCACCGCCCGGGCCTTGGGGCTGTGGGCGCGGGGCAACTGCGGCGGTTGTGAGACGGCGTGGGGGGCGGGGTTGTCACTGACGGGGGCAGGGGGGGGCGCGGCAGCGCGCGCGGCTTGAGTCTTGACCTGAGGAGGGGCCGTGAGGCAGGGGGCGTGCGGAATGGCAGGGGCACCGCGCACCGGCCGTTGACCATCGACCCTCTGCAGTGCACCCCCCCCAAACGCCGGCGATGGGCCATCCAACGACCACTCAACCGACCGACAAACCTCGGGGCTGGGAGGCCATCGTGTCGTGCATGGGAACCCCCACACCAAACGTAAAAGGACAACTCTGTGGAACAAACCCCCTGCCTCAACATGACCCCTCCCCCGCTCCACCAGTTGGGCCTGAAGCGCAGTGACCTGAGGCATATTAGCCTCTGACTGTGCCCAACGTACTGACATCTCAGCCACTGCTGCTGCCAACTTTTCCTGTGGAACTCGGGCTGCCCACAACGGATAGGCATGCTCCATGAAGGCCCGTACCACTGCCAACTCAGGCTCCTCCTGGGCAGGTCGTTTCTTAGCGTCGCTCGGCATAGCGACTGTAGCACTCAGTGTTGTTGATCAATTGGTAGCGCTGTGCAGGAAGAAAAGTGTTGGCACTCTTTGCCAACACAGTGAATTAGACGGTAGGGCGGGTGCGAGGGGCCACCAGGCTGTCTAGCCTTAAAAACAATAAATAAATCTGACGTCTTGTATGCGACACCCCCTAGCCCAGCCCCCTCCCCCCCCCCCGGGTTTTGAGAGATAGTAGTGTTGGGGCCATGGCCCCAACGGCACCGAAGGTTTTTTGTGCATGCTTCCTTTTCATCAAACCATCCATGTTTTGAGCACCAGATTAGCAAGACAAGGCGCTATAAAAATGTCGCTTCTTGCGAAGTGAAGATCCTGCATCCTACATGCGACTCTTAAGACTTTCTTCGTGGCAAAGACGAGAAAGCGCTATTTTATCACATACATACCTCCGTACCCCCAAAACCCGCAGACCTACATCCCCCCTAGAGGTATGCATGTGGTAGTTGTGGGTCGCGCGCAAGCCCCCCCCACCTTCGGAACCCCCCCCCCCCCCCGCCGAACCCCCCCCCCCCACAATGTAGTTTGTGCTAGCGAACTGAAGTTCGGGCAAGGGAATTATGTCTGTCCGTGACTGTGATTGGTCTGTTGCATTTTGTGTTTGACTGTTTGAACCTCAGAGATTGTCTTTTAATGAGAGGCCAGCAAGGCCACAACACCCCCACAGGGACTGGTGGGGAAAACAACACACAACCCGCGTGCCGAACGGTTGCCACTGTCAAGCGTGGTCCTGTTCCGGGCGTCACACCATGTGCCGTGGATCCGAATGGTTCCTTTAGAAATCATTAATTCTGTTGTAGACGTGCAGCTGGCTCACGGTCACAATTTGTCATTGTGCTGTGTGTGTACATTGTCACGCTGCGCAGCAAGCGCTCTGTGACGGTGTGCACCACACACTCCGTCACACTGTGCAGCTGGCTCACCGTCACCTAGTGCAACTAGCAGACTATCACACCGTGCAGGACGCACTGTGTGACACCGTGCAGCAAGCACACTTTCACGCCGTGCAGTAGGCAATCCCGCCTGGTCAAACGGTGTGGGGAAGCGGGAAAGGACGAAAAGTTGGTGAAAGACTTACAGGCATTGTGCCCAGCATGCCCTGTTGATCAAATCTGGCTGCTTGTGGCGTCATTTGAAGTGTTTTCAGACTCAGTCCTGGATGTGACGTCACTTTGCATTGCCTTGTGTTGAAGTGCAGCGCTCCCAGCGACAGTGGGACCGTCCGGTACCACCGTGCGGCAGTGTGCACTGGACCGACGACAAGTGTTGGGGGAGCGGACGCCTCGTGGCACAACCACGAAAATGGCCATTCACGAGGCAACAGCGCCGGGGATCATCCCACGGGGCAGCCACTGCCGGTCCCCCGTTGGCGAGGGGTGGTGGTTGGGGGGGGGGGGGGGGGCAGGGTTGCGGCAGAGGCCCACGGAAGGGGCAGGGGCCTTCCCTACAACCGGGCAACTGCACACAGCACAGACCTGAGTGCACGCCACGTGCCAGCGGGTGCAACACCCCCGTGACGTGTGTGTGTGTGTGTGCAGATCCAGGAATGGTGTGCCCTGGAGGCTGCTGCTGGGGGGTGTGGCCCAGAACAGCGAACATGGGGGAAGGGGTTGCCAGCGATGCACTTGAGGGCCTCAAAAAGGTCAGGTGTGGACCCGCCACTCAGCTCCAGCCGCGCCTGCCTTGCACGGCCTTCATTGCCTTCTCAGTTCATTGTGTTTGAGGCTTTCGCCAAGTCCAGGCCAATGCGCTGCTCCCTCACCTCCCTGAATGGGGCTAGAGGTTGTGTTGGAGCCGTGGCTTTGATTGTGTTCCATGTTGGTTCCTACCGTTTGTCTGGCGTGCTTACTTGTGCTGGCCCCATTCGGCCACACTCCTTTGATTCGGCTGTCACCGGGTCAGGGTACGGGGTATAGGTCAAAGGTCAGCCGAGCTGATCGCTATCAGCGACAATGGCTTTCTGGGTGGTCCTTAGGATTGAAAAACCCCAGTGGGTACTGGAACGTGGCAGGTCAAAACACACAGCCACACATGTAGGAATAGGTGTACTGGGGAGAGGGCGGGCTCAGGGGGTGTACAGGAGATGTGTGTGCACAATTGGGGTGCAGCAACGCGAACTCTCTGTGCTGCACGTGATGGTGGCCGTGCCCGGGGAGTGCGGGGCCAGCCACTCATCATCATTACTTGTCTCGGCACTGTGCGGGTGTGGTGTCATGGCAGGGTCAATGCACAGCGCCTGCCTGGTTCCACAAGTCGGTGGGTGGTCGCATGGGGACCGCAATAGAGCCCTTGAGCGCCACCCTGTGGCGGGAGTCCCACCACCTACGGAGACCCTTGGTCTCTTGGAGGTTGGTGTGCAGTCCTCCACGTCCAGGAGGGGGGTGGTGCACGTTCGATCTGGGGCCTTGCGAGACTTGGGATCTTGCGCTTGAGGGGGGGGGGGTTGGCAAAAAGGCTCAGGAAATGTGCCGACTGGTCTCCGAGTGTGCGCACTGCTTTGAGTTTTCAGGAGGATATTGTCTGCATGGCTTGTCCCAAGCCACCGGGGAAAGGTATTTGGGGTTTGTGGGAGTGGGACATCTGTCCCTCCGCTCGCAGGTGCTGCTGCTGCCCCATGCCCCCACCCCACGTGGGCGCTGGCAATGCTCTCCACGAAATCTGTCCAAAACGGTGAAGTTCAGAGAGGGGGAGGGGGTTACTTGGGGATGGAAAAGCGGTCGGCAGGCGACTTTTGGGGGCTAGAGAAGCGCTTGGCAGAGCGGACCGCTTGTGGGATCAGCCCTGTGAGTCAGGGGGAGGGGGTGGTAAACGGGGGGGGGGGGGGGCGCGGTCCCCTCCCAAGCACACGAGTGGGTCAGGCAGCAGGAAACAACCTTGTCTTGATGCTGGTCCTTCATCCCTGCGCCACATGACACAGTCATGGTGTCCCACATGTCCCGCTGCGACACCTCTCGACTGAACTTGCTGAAGTCCAACGCCGAGCGGCCCAAAGCGTTGGGCTTCGCATTGGGAGGGGCGTCTTGGTAATCGCTGTTGTATACGCTGCGGACACGGGCCGTTGGACATGGGACGTGGCTGGAGAGGCCTCGGATATGACACGCGGGCGGCACCATTGCGATCCGGGGGGCGGGGGGCAGAACCCTTCCCCTGACGTCCTTGAGCTCCGGAAAGATCCAGAGACGGAGACCCAGAGAGGCCTCTGTTATGGGGATCTGTTGCACTAGCCCTGTGCACAGACCTGTTTCCACTTGTGCTGGTTGACGGCACGCGGTGCGGTGCTGTGCCCGTGGACCCAGCGGGGCACTACACGGGGTTACGGAGCGCACCCCCGCGCCACGAACCCACTTTCAGCTGTCTGCCAGCAACAGGTCTGCTGAGCCCCCCTTTCCGCTTTGTGTACTCCGTGGCTACACGGGCGCTCGCTGATTGTTTTGACGGGTGTCGAGGGGGGGGGGGGGGCATTGTGCCACAAAACACCACCTTTGCCTGTCTGAGAGGCATCAGGCACACACCACTTGTCCTAGCGATATCATACCGCATATTGAGCGCTCATGTGGGGGCCTCGAGGGTCCTCCAGTCACTCTGAACCCCATTTTGAGGATTGCCCACCCCACAAGCTAGACAGCCTCCAAATCAGCGAAGAAATCCCAACAAATCGGTCCCAGTCACCTGGATCTCAGTCCCAGGGCCCAAACACACCTTCTTTTTGGTTGCTCAGTTGTTGGAGTCATGTGGTAACCCAAATTATGTCTCAATTTTCAAAAAAAATTTTCGTCTCTCGGTCTGTACATGGTCCCTGAGCAATATTGTGGCAGTGCGAGGTGGTGGTCTAGTGGTATATACCCAGGACTTCAGAACTGCTGGTGTGGGTTCAATCCCCACTGGTTATGGACCCGTATTTTTTTTTGCACTTTTTGTCACCTGTCTTGCTGAGAAAATCGGTTTTCCATGCACAAACAAAGCCTGCCAGAAGAAGATCAGTGCACACAGACTGGCCATTTGCATCTCCTCATGTGCTGGGTGGGTGTGCAGCTCTGATCTGCAACCAAATTTTCGGTCTGTACATGATCCCTGTGCAGTACTATGGCGGTGCAAGGCAATGGTCCAGTGGTATATGCCCTTATCATGCAATTGGCAAGTGTCGGTTCAATTCTTGGGCCGATTTTTTTCATTTTTTTTGTCACTTGTCTTGCTGAGAAAATTGGGTTTTCCATTCGCAAACAAAGCCAGCCAGAACCAGTTGCATCTCACTGTGTGCTGGGTGCGTGTGTAGCTCTGATCTGCAAACAAAGTTGTCCTGCAGTAGTCAATTTGATGGGAAAATTGTTGTTGCATGCACCAACACACCCTGCCACAAGAAGACAACTGCACACAAGAATCCCATTGAAATATTGCTGGCCAACCAAAGTCACAACAAGAAAGTTCTGAACAGTGAGTGACAGAGGACATAACAAAAAGAGTCCAGATAGGGCTCAATTGCAAAAGGTCTCAGAACGACACTGTCGCACTTGAGAAGTGCTGCAGCATTGGGGACATTTAGTCAAAGTCACTACCCTAGGTCAGTGCTGGTATCTCTTCCTCGTCCTTTGGCTCCACCTAGATAGGCCGTTCCCCGGCCTCCCTTTCCTGCACCTCCCGGGAGTCATGCTCCTGCCCCAGCAGGTAGCACCTCCTCTCCCCCTCATCCCCCCACTCTTCCCATTCCTCCCATTCTTCTTCTTTTGGTTTGTTTTCTTCTTTCTGCCTTTCAGCATGAGGTCCAGGCTCCTCAAGCGGCTTAGCATCACCAATGGATGGCACATCGACGGGGTCGTTGTGCATGTTCAAAAATTTAAGACTCTGCAGGGCACAGACAAGACAACTCACTTCCCTGATCCCCTACCCCTTGCCCCTTCTTCTGTACTCCCAAGCAAATTGAGGGATTCGCCTAGTGACATTGCCATTGATCATGCAGAGAAGGTACCCAATCTGGGTGTCTCGTTCCATGTACCGATGATCTGGGGTCAGCAAACCCTTCAAAATCCGGAAAGACCCCTTGACTACAGTGCTGGTCACTGGGAAGGTACCCGCCGCCCCCCTTGCAAACTCCCGGGTTAGCACGCGACGGTCTCCCGGGTGGGGGGGGGGGGGAGACGGTCGCCAAGTGACGGTCTCCCGGGGGGGGGGGGGGATTGCAAGGGGTATTTCAAGGCAAACTGTGGTACCCTCCACTAATGCAAGCAAAGAGAACATGTGTGAAGCGACTTTCGTGTTGATGCCAATGTGCTTTATCTAACACAAATGTTATTGGGGATCCAAAGGAACAGTAAAGAACTTCTGGGTACGAGAATAACACACGTTGAACTGTTGCACATGCTCAATTTGCATGATAGGCACGTGGTGTGTTGCTAAGCAGGTGTAAAGCAGATGGGCAACACAAACCAGCACAATACATGTTAACTAGAAAAACATGGAAGTGACGGTCTCCCGGGTGGCGGGGGGGATTGCAAGAGGGGGGGGGGGTTTGCAGGGGGGTAAAGAGCATTCATTGCGTGCTGTGCCAAACCGGGCAAACCCTTGAACTCAGCTGCATTCCCCCACGACTTCAACAGCTGGAACCCCTCCTGAACAGGAACCTCTTGCTTCCAGTACAACGCCCACTCCCCCAACTGCCGCACTTCCTAACGAACTGTGTCGTCCGGGAACAAGAGGGTGTAGTGGCTAATATCACGTGGCATTGAGCCATGCTGACGGGGGTCAAAAACTCGCACCTGATCGAAAAAGGCTAGTTGGTTGCGCTTGTACTTCTCCACCACAGCCAACACCTTCTGTCCCACCAATTGCAATAGACTAATGCGGGACGCGCCGGCTCAGGCTGTTTCAACAAGTCAAGGAGGGCAAGTACCCCGGGAACCTGAGTTACGTCTTGGACATAGGTTTCTAGCTTTGCCTCTAGTTCAAGCACTCGCGCGTGCAGCCGATGGGCAATGGGACGCCTCTCACCATCTCTGCCACCTTTGGGCACAACATCAACCTAAATTCCCTCAATGAACTTGTAAACGGGATCCCCCATACTTGCGTAGAAGGTGAGAGACAGATGCAGAAGCATGCGCTTCTTTTCTAACACATCCGGAGCGTTTCGAAGTACAGTGGGGAGTTGCCCAACCTCACCGTTCTCATCTGTTTCGTTTACCCTTTTCTTTTTGTGATCCTCAGCCTCCTGTTTTAGCCATTGATACTCACCACGTAGATACTTGCTATGGTGTCGTGCAGTTTCCATGGACGAAGACCAGCGTGTGTCCGTGTAGTCCGGGGGATTTTCACCAATGAAATCAATATACTCCTACCTACGTTGCGCTTGCTGAGCACCCCACCGCAGGGAACACATCCACCGCATGCAACCCCCCCCAAAATCGGCGAAGAAATCCCAACAAATCGGTGAACAAATCGGTGGACCAATTTTTCAGCAAAACAGGCTCCTAGTGCCCTGGATCTCAGTCCCAGGCCCCAAACACACCTTCCTTATGGTTGCTCAATAGTTGCAGTCATGTGGAAACGCAAAATATCTCTCAATTTTCGAAAAAAAAATTCGTCTCTCGGTCTCTACATGGTCCCTGAGCACTAGTCTAGCAGTGCACAGTGGTGGCCCAGTGGTATAGGCCTAGACACAAATTTTTGCTGGTGTGGGTTCAATTCCCACTGTTACAAACCGGAATTTTTTTTTGCATTTTTTTTCACTTGTCTTCCTGAGAAATTGGTTCTCCATGGACAAACAAAGCCTGCTGGAAGAAGATAAATGCACACAGGCTTCCCATTTGCATCCCAATGTGTGCTGGGTGGGTGTGCAGCACTCATTTGCGATTGTCTCTCAGTCTGTACATGGTCCCTGAGCTGAGCTGACCTGACCTGAGTACATGGCAGTAATAGGCAATGGTCCAATGGTATGCACCATGGGATCACCCGTGGGATCAAATCTAGGACCGATTTTTTTGGCATTTTTTGTCACTTGTCTTGCTGAGAAATTTGGTTTTCCATGCACACACAAAGCTTGCCAGAAGAAGAGGAACCGTACTTCTCAACCCTCTGTGCAACTGTAATGTTTTTTAGCACACGGGGCTGTTTGGCCTTCTTCAAAGTGTCAGGGCGCGAAGGTTTTACAATCCCATTGGCCCCAACAAGTCAGCAGAACGAATCGGCTAAATCATAGAAACCCAAAGAATCGGCAAAACAAATCGGCGAAATTCAGAAACCCAACAAATCGGCGGAACAAATCAGTGAGGTCGGCCGAATTCGGCCGCTGATTGGGGGGGGGGGGGGTTGCGCATGTAATTGGACATGTTTGCCAATTCCTTGTGGTCCTGCATGGCTGCACCAAACCTATTAGCCAATGAGCCTAGCACATGCGCAACCGTGCATTGCCAAAAAAGGCTGCCAAGTGGTCCTTAAATGCCTTTGCACATTACCAAGCATTGTCAACCACAACCACTCCTACATGGTCCCGCGGCAAGCCTAGTTGGTCCCATGCGTCCATGACAGCCGTAGCAATTGTAAAGCTGTTGACTCCTTGCAACCAATGAATGCAGTCGTCGTGTAGCAAACACGCTTAGGGGTGTGCACAATGATGTTCACCGGATGACGACCACAACAGTCAGTGGTCTCATCGAAAACAACTCCTAGGCAACCGCCTCGCATCACATCCTCATTCAAAAGACGCAAAGCCGCAGCCCATTGTTTGCGAATGATGGTTGGGCGGTAATAGTCTTCAGCTTGATTGCTTCCACAAACGTGACCACCCACTGGGGTATACGTCGTGAAAATTGGACGAATGTCGTCAAGAACCGTCAAGGGTCGCCCACCTTCCATGAGGCAAAACACAAACTCTTCCGGGAGGTCTCGCGGATCCTTCAGGTCCAAAATGGTTTGCCATGATGGCTTTGATGCCAGCTCCGCAGGATGGGAAACTGGCTCCTCCTCACGGAAAGCCCTGCGTTTACCCCGTTGCAACTCCACAACCTCCTCCTTATATTTCTGGTCTCTGTCTTTGTCCCATACTCGTGTTTCCTCTTTTTATCTGTACGTTCCTTGGCCACTTTTTCCTTTACCTTGCGCCTTTCCTCTCGCTGATATCCCGCAGCAAGCACAAACTTTGCACTAGCACGAATATGGTTGGCGCACGCAGCATCATGAATGCCTCAGGTAACATGCTTCGTCAGTGAGTCCTCCCGTGCCTCATCCATCTTTTTTCCACATGGCTTGCAGTACAGTGCACCGTTGTTGTCATACAAACCATACTTACCGTACTTTTCAACCCTCTGTGCAATTGTAACTCTTTTGAGCACACGGGTTTGTTTGGCCTTCGTCAACGTGTCCGGACGCAAAGGTTTTGCACGCACCTTCTGACCATCTGACACTGTGGCAGACCCTGTGGCAGCAGTAGAAGACTCTGCACCAGACGCTGAAGGCTCCACAACCCCAGGTTCCACTGACTCTGTGGCCAAAGGCGTGGCTGTACCAGACACAACTAGAGGAGCCGAAGGCACTTGCAGCCCAGAATCCAGTGATTGGGGGGCTGATGATGAGGTGCTCAGAGAACGGCGGCTGAAGAACGAACTGGGGCGTGCAGAGCAAATACACAAGTCGCAAACTGCCCCCTGACCAGCATCAGGGTACTTGTCCCGCAGAAAAGTTTGATCATCAGGGGACAATGAATCCCAGGGGACCACAGGCTCATCTTTTTGTGGGCAGTAAAAACACTTCATGGTGCCAATCTGAACAACCAATATAGAAAGAAAAGGTATTATCCAGTGTCCCAAAAGAAATGATGCACATCTCAGAGTGACACCACCCAATCAGGCGAGGGGAAAATTGGCTTGCGCGGGGGGGGGGGGGGGGGTCGTGGGAGCCCCCCGAAGGAGGGGGGGGGGGTGTCTGGCAATGGGGCTCCTGTGACAGAACCCTTGGTAAAGTACCAATCACCTCGAAGAGAGGTTGTTAGATCAAGCGCGGGCGTGGGCGTTGTATACTCCCCTTTTTTGGGGTCATTCACGTAGCATACCCCAAGGCATGGTGTAATAATTTGTGGTCAGAAGGCTCCAAGCAATGGGGATGCATAGTGCAACCGCAACAACCCATGGCCGAATGGTAGCGCAGCCGCCTGCAGTTTTTGCGGTCGGCGGTTCGAATCCTTGCCAGTGCAATACTATCGGCGGCGCCGCCGGCACGTGCACCTGACCGGGGTTCGAACCGCCGACAAAAAAACTGCCGCCGGCTGCACTACCATTCGGCCACAACCGGTCACGGCATGCAGTGCCTCCCCACTGCTTGGATCCAAGTCCGCTACTGACGAAAACCCAAACTGTGTGTTTCTCTCTAACCGGACATAAATACCACCACTGCTGCCCCCCCCCTTCCCCCTCAATGGAAGTTCATCTTTATTTGCCACCATCTATGACCTTTTTCAAGGCCCCGTCACGGGAGCCAAGGGGGGGGGGGTCCGGGAAAGGGGCTCCAACGACCCCCCCCCCGCGCAAGCCAATTTTCCCCCACCCTCAGGTGTCCTAGAATCCCAGAAACCCCAACAAGTCGGCAGAACAAATCGGCTAAATCACAGAAACCCCACAAATCGACAAAACAAATCGGCGGAATTCAGAAACCCAACAAATTGGCATAACAAATCGGCGAAATCGGCCGAATTCGGCCGCCATTTTGGGGGCTGGCTTGCACAAGTAGGGCCCGGGAATCTTCGGCATCTACCACATCGGCCCACATCCATCCCTCTGTTTCTGTTTGTTGGGTTTGTCCATCTCCCCCCCCCCCAACACACACGAACGATGTAGCATGACCCAAGTATGCCGCACACACTACACACACCACGAGGGAGAACGAACACCACCACCTTGATGCTGAAAAACAAAAACCCTCAGAGCAGCAGAGGTCAAGACTTCTTGTCGGACCAACAGCCTGCGCGTCACCCAGTCTTTCAGCTGAATCCACACAACGGAAACACCCGCATGCGCGCGCACACACACAGACACACAGCACAGCGTCAAACACAAGACACGCAAAACACAAGACACGTGCGCAAGAACACCACCTCGGCCCACGGGGCATACGTGTTGTTGGGGCCCATGTACGGGAACAGCTCCAGCGGAGAATAATCCCGGGGGACGTATTTGGATGGCCCCTCGTGGGGACGCTTCTGACGCCAGTCCTTCCAGTCCGGAAAGCCCTGCGCATACTCGGAGCTGAAGGCCACTTTCCCTTCCTTCTCTGGGTCTCCAGCCTTTCGCTGGAGCAGTGTCACAGGAGCCTGTGAGAGGGCCATTCCAGGGGAGTCAGGCCTCGGCAGCAGTGCACATGTACAGGCCAACCTGCACGTACTGATCATGTACGAGCACATGCCCCTGTGCCCACACACCACACACAACACACCACACACCGCAGGGACTGTACTTCTTACAGGGCCTGGGGAGGCAGGCATTGCTTCTCCGTCCTCCTGTGCCGTCCAGCGACTTGCTCTAGATCTATATAGACAGTGCTCAGCGGTCTGAAGCATCCGCTCTCCAGGGCATTGGAGGCACTGCGTCACTGTGCCCATGCAGCAGCTGCTGCTCAGACCCTCAGAAATGCCCCCCAACAAGTGGCCCCTACGCTGTCACTTTACATAAGCCACTGACACACTGTCAATACTGCCAATCAATACTGCCACTCCAATCACTGTCACCCTCTACAATGCCACTACCTGTTCCACTCTCTATGCCATACTGGCACTCCATAATGCCACTCTCCTGTCACTGCGCCTCTACACTTTCGCCCTACACACTGTACCGTCACTCTGGCTCCCACACTCTGCAGTGTCACTCTACGCTGCCATTTCGCTCGGGCAATGTCACTCAGCGAACGTGCAGCCGACTCCCACTATCCGATTCTCACGCTCGCCCCTGCAAAGCATCGACTCCGGCGTTGTGCACGGCAGCAGCCCCACAACCACAGCCTCAGCAGCAGCAAATGGCAAATATTGACACGTTCTGCACGTCTTCAAAAACCGCAAACACATTTGATGACTGATGTCGTGGTTCGCCCCCTGCGGTGTTGTAGCCACACGAAATTCATGCGTCACCAGTGTAATGTTTGAATGCGTCCGGTCAGGTCGGGTCAGGGTCAGGGCGAGGGCGGGGCCCGGGCCAGAGCCGGCACCACATCCACGGCCCTCACACGCCAGAGGCACCCGACCACACTACCTTCGCACTGTTGGGGGAAAGAACGGCCTTGGGCTTGTACGGGGGGCTGGCGGCAAACATCCCGGTCATGCGCCCAGCCTGTGGGGCGTCGTGCTTTGCGTGAGCGCCCGTCACCACCGCCTCATTGTAGAACTTGTACAGCGTGAAGTCCTGTACCGTGGCGTAGTTGTTGCGGCTGATGGGGGGCTCCAGGGGCTGCCTCTTGAAGTACTTTGCCACTTCGGCCTGAACACAACGGAGTGGCAGAGGTGTGCGGGGCGGTGCAGGCAGTTTGGAGACCTCGAGGCACGGCGGGCCGGCCACGATGTGGCAGAACACACTCTGGTCAAACGTGTCATCGCGACAGAAACAAGGACGGTCTCGTGACGGTGGGTTTCAGCAAAAGCGCCGTGCGCACGGGTGCGCCCCTGGCGATGGGCTTGTCCAGTGAATGGGACCGCGTTGGACTGCGCTTTGGAGGTTCGGCCAAGTATTTTGACCCGCCGACAGAGGGGGGGGGGGGGCTTTCCTTCGGAATCTGGACTGCGGCTGAACTGGACTGCAGGGGCTATGAAGCCCTGTGCATTTGGGCTCTGATGCGTGCGACGCCCTGATGGACTGGTCAGGCTGCACCCAGTGCCAAATGGGAGTCGGCATGTGGATCTCATGACCATCAAATTTGCTAATACCACTGCCATACCCCCCAATGGAAGGGAAGCATCTGCTCCATCGACTTCCATGGACCCCGCCCCTGCAGCGGCAGTGGCGGTCCTCCTTTGAAAAAAAAATTCCGTTCCAAAGCACAGCCCCCCGGTCAGCACACAAACAAACTCAGACTCGATGCGCGGCGAGCAGCAGAAATATTGCACCACCAAGGAATCGGCGGTCCACAGGCCAGAGGCACGCTCCACAAAACACAACCAAATGCTTTGAAGAGTCCCAACTCCACCTTCAGGGGGGTCCTTAAAAAAAAACCTGCCGCCGGTATTTGTGGTGTCTGGACTGGCTACGGCTCAACATCGGCGGGTGGCGGTTAATCGACAGCGGTTGGTGGTTCAGAATGATCAAGGGAGGTGGGAGTCCTTCAGAAAGAGGCATCCCAAAGGAAGCCCCTGTCCACCTTGATGGTTCACCTGGGGTCACTGCAACGAGTACAAAGCGCTCTTGGTGTGATTAGTTAGTGATTTCAGTGATTCCAATGGCCACGGATCCGATCATACTAAGTCTGCATTGCATAGGATGGCCTCTGCTTGCTAGTGCTTGCCGCAGCCTCCATCATGGCCCGGCCACATTGCTTTAGGGGGAGGAGACCGAGATGAGCTGGCATAGCCTGCTCACTGTATGGTACCCTCCCCCCCCTTGCAAAGTCCCGGGTTCGCGCGCGACGGTCTCCCGGGTGGGGGGGGGGGGAGACGGTCGCCAAGTGACGGTCTCCCCGGGGGGGGGGGGGATTGCAAGGGTATTTCAAGGCAAACTGTGGTACCCTCCACTGATGCAAGCAAAGAGAACATGTGTGAAGCGACTTTTGCATTGATGCGGTGCCAATGTGTTTCATCCAACACAAATGTTATTGAGGATCCAAAGGAACAGTAAAGAACTTCTGGGTACGAGAATAACACACGTTGAACTGTTGCACATGCTCAGTTTGCATGACAGGCACGGGGTGTGTTGCACTGGCTGATGAGGAGGAGGCAATGGCGCGTTGGGCTGGTTTGGCAGCCGCTTTAGCACCCGCTTGCACAGCCAGACCAGTCCGTTTGGCGGCTGGCTTTGCTCTTGGCTGGGGGGCAGCCTTTGCTCTTGCCTTGGGGGCAGCCACCAACTTCTTTGGAGGCACCAAATGCGGCAAAACTGTGGCCCATTTGGTGAAGGGCCCATGACAGTGGCCAACACATGTGCACCAAGTGTGCGTGAGTGGTACCGTACATGGTCACCAGGAGAAAACATCTTGGGTCTGAAGTAGCAACACAACACACCCATACAACGCCTTTGGACACAGAATACCACAGAACACACACAGGTGCTTGATTTGAAGTAATGGGAAAGCAATGCAAGGCCATGCGGAAAGCAGATGGGCAACACAAACGAGCACAATACATGTTAAGTAGAAAAACATGGAAGTGATGGTCTCCCGGGGGGGGGGGGGGGATTGCAAGGGGTGGGAGTTTGCAAGGGGGGGGGGGGGGGTACCTGAGATAACTCCTGGGATCAAGGTTCAGAGCTGTCCAGTTCTGTGATGATCCCACAAATGACTGTGGTAGTGGATCTGACATGTAGTGATAATGAGCTGACTCGAACGGAAACTGCCATAGTGTCATCTTGGCACGGCTGCATGTACTGTGCAGTACAACTGGCGTCCAGTGGCGTGTCTTTTAGATGACCTGCTTGTTGGTTGAGATCAGTTCTGGGGTAGTGTCGGGTGCTAGGCAATCTTGTGGGTAAGAGGAGAACGTCGGTCCCCATGCTCCCAATTGCAATATTCCATCCCCCTGCCAGACCCGACACGCGTCACACTGAGCCATTCCGATGACCGTGGGGTTTGGAGGGTGCCCTTCATCGCTGATGTTGGAAATTTTAACAGGGCCAGGGCTTCCAGTGGCGGCGGCGCGCGGGGGGGGGGGGGGGGATTCCATCGCTGCTCAGACTGCGACAATCTAGAAGCAAGAGACCGCATGTTCATGTCCACGCTCTCTGCTGGGCGCTTTGTTCCTTTGGCTCCTGCCCAGAGACCCCCCCAGCGTGGAGGGAGACAACAAACTCGCCTTTTTCCCCCCATTTTTTCGGGAACGAGCACCCACTGGTCATGTGGCAATGGGAAGAGCAGCAGAGCATGGGAAAGGGGCGCGTGCCATGTGAATTCCAGTGGACTGGTGGAGTAAACTGGTAACGGATCATGATGAAGCCTCTGGTGACGAGGAACCAATAAATGACCAGGGGGAACTGGGCTGAGTGGGCGGTTTGTGACAAGGATGAGCATTGCAGGGTCCGGGACATTGCGAAGAGATTGAAGCTGGCCCACGGTGGCCTGTGACGAAGGTGGCCTGTGACGAACGGCACCAGCAAACTTCGTCCTTCAAGGACACACAAATGCTTGTGAAAAGTCTGCAAAGCCATGAGATGACGAAAAGAGCACCCACGATGACATCTCCAGACTGAATGGACATCTTAACTTTGGTGACCAAGACAAAAAAAATCTCAATTTCAGTTCTTTTTTGGAGAACTTTTCTTGCGGGGGGGCTTATTGGGATAGGACTGCGTTTTTTGATACACCCGGTGGTGGCATTTCTCACCACATCAGTCCACCCTCTTCTGTAAGCAGAGCCCCTCACCCCAGGGCACCGGCATGTACCTGCTGCTCTGTCAGGTCCTGCAAATTGACTTCCGGGCTCGGATCAGCATGTCTGGAGAGCTTTTGCTTCAGCTTCTTTTCCCTCTGGATCTCCGCCTGGATGTGGTGCTGCGGTTTGCGCCCCATGGCCTCACCACCCACTGGTCAGTCTCTCAGCTTCCGTTGGGGTCGGCGCAGCATATGTCACAGAGAATCTTCAGCACCACATGCTCTGATATGGAGGAAGATCACAACTACATTGAGAAAAGCCATGCGCAGTACCAACAGCTAGTGTTTGCCCAGCCCGCTACTGTTGTGCCAAGGATCCCGACATTGTCCCAGTGTTACCTTCCCCTTAGAAAAGCCCGCCAAGCAGAATCTCGGGTTTCCCCGAAAGGCAGATAAATCAAAGTGGCCATGTAAACCCTGCTGCCTCATGGTGCCCAAAGAGGGGGGTACATCAAAATGGCGACACATCCCCTGCTGTCTCTGGCCCCCCACAAGAGAGATAAATCGAAGTGGCTGCATAATCCTTTCCTTCTCAGGGTCCCGAGGGCAAGGACGCCTTGGATAGTGCTGCGTATAGTGTTGGTCGGGGGCATTTTGGCCGAACAGGATGCTTGGTACGCTACCGTTCCCTCCAAGCCTGGCTGAGGGGAGCAAAATGTGCCTAGCCCGGGGGGTCCTTCTGACCCCCAAGGGGAAGGGGGGGCCTCTGATGGGGAGGGGGGGGGGGGGCAGAGCTAGCATATACCATATACCATATAAATACACACACACACACACATGGTGTATACGGCGATCCCCCGCCCCTACCCTGCGCCAACTGGTGCACTTAGGGGCGGGGTTAGGGAACCCCCCCCTCTATTTTGAGGTCAGGAAACACAAAAATCATGTTTTAGAAGTGAATTGGATCGTCTTTAGAGGGTATTTGCCCTAATGAAGGGCTCATGGTGTCTAAAATAGGGTATGGCATCACTATAATTAGGATCCTAACAAAAATACTAAAAATAGCCCCTTTTTCACGAGAAATATCCCATCCAACCCTTTTATCCACTCAAAATACATAACGTGGGATTGTGTTGTACATTTCCCCTCACTAATATGGTTCAAGGTGCATTAGTACCCCCCCCCCCCTTGTATAAGCTACGCCAATGTCCCAAATAAATACAGTCCCTACGCCTACTGTAGCTTGGACACGGGCGTAGCTTGCGCGCGACACATACTACTAGCAACACCGGGCGCCCAGGTTCAAAAAGAGAGGATTGCATGGTGAGCTGGTGCAAGAAAGGGGCATATAATGCACAAACATCCCCAAAATCAGAGCTATGTGGGTTCAAGTGGGCAAATACTCACAACAAATGTGTCCACGACTCTATGCGACTCGCAAATCCGTCACCAAACCCATGTCTTATGTGGCTGCACTATGTTTGGTACCGAATTAAAATTAGGTCCCAAATTAATACGGTCCCTACGCCTACTGTAGCTTGGACAAGGGCGTAGCTTATACAAGGGGGGGGGGGGGGTAGGGCCTATCAAGACTATCTTTAGGGGAAATGGGGCTATTTATAGTCGAGTTGTTCACATTGTGGCAGCTGTGATGCCATACCCTATTTTTAGCCTATTTTAATCCTTCTTACACCTTTATGGGGGCAATTACCCAATGTAGAGTGTCCAAATGCATTCTAAAACATGTTGTTTCTGTGTTTCCCGACCCATAAATAGGGGGGGGTCCCTAACCCCACCCCAAAGTGCACCGGTTGGCCAAGGGTGGGGGTGGGGATCGCCACATAGGCCATATACTACTACACCCCTCTCCCCTTAAAACTAGCTAACAAGCAAGCAACAAGCAAGCAACAAGCAAGCAAGCAAGCACTTCTCCTTTCCATTTTGGCCATCGCACCCTCTCAATGCTACTGGCTCTACTCTACTCTAGCCATCACGGACCCTAGGTGGTGGCCTTGCCCATTACAACTTTTGAGCCAAAAAATCACCGGTGGCGCCCCGGGGCGGTGGTGCCAAGTCGGGAGGTGCCCTCCCAAAACTGCGCAACTTCTGCCCCAAAACACCCTTTTTTGGCCCAACGCGCCCCCTGAACCCATTTAAAATGGACAAACGAAGGGAAACGATTCCTACACTACACGTGCGCCTTGACTTCCTCGCGTAAAAGAGCCCTTTGTTGCCCTCGACATTCCACGATATGTCTCAGAAACGGCCTAAAGATGGCTAAAAATGGCCGTGAATGTGCGTAGTTTGTGTCACCCAGCCCCAAAATCAACAACGGGCCGTATCTTGGGCTACATGGCTCAAATCCGAAATCCAAGGGCACCTAGTCCACCCGCAACCCCAACTTGTTGTCGTTTCCAAGCCTTAGAATCGCCCAACAAGACGCCTAGACCCCCGTGACAGTGGTCACTTGGTGGTGGAGCCTGAGCCGCGCACGGTGGGGGCCAACGGTGGGTCCACCAGGTGCCCCAGGGTGAAAAAAATTTTTTTCCAAGTTGTGCCTAGACCACCTGGGATGCTCAAACAAGTGTTTTTGGCCCGTTTTGAGGTCGTGGTGACACACTTTGGACTGTGGAAAATCCCCCAGTGCCTTGAAAATGGGCCGTTTTGGGGCCAAAAATGGGTCAAAAATGGGTAAAAAATATGTTTTCCAAAAGCGATCGTGGACCATTTGCGGTGCACAAATAACCCGTTTCTCGGACATATCGTGGAGTTAGAGGACAACAAAGGGCTCCTTGGGAAGTCCAGGTGCACGTGTAGTGTAGCAACCGTTTCCCTTCGTTTGTCCGTTTTGAATGGGTTTTGGGGCCGTGTTGGGCCAAAAAAGGCTGTTTTGGGGCAGAAAATGTGCAGTTTTAGGAGGGCACCTCCCCACTTTGTGCCACTGCCCCGAGGCACCGCCGGTGAGTTTTTGGCTCAAAACTTGGATTTGGCCACAACCTAGGGTCTAGGATGGCTAGAGTAGAGTAGAGCCCGGGGCGATGAGATAGAGCAATAGCCAAAACGGGAAGCAGAAGTACTTGCTGCTTGCTTGCTTGCTTGCTTGCTTGTTAGCTAGATTTAAGGGGAGAGGGGTGCAGTAATATATCCTCTAATCTACATCCCTCTCCCCAACTCTAGGTGGCTCCACAATATCACTGTAAGATGCATGCGAAGTGTACAACTTGGTGCATACATGTGGCGAAATGGGCTAAATTGGGTCCAAATGCGCTCAAAATGGGCGCTATTGTCCCGTTTGAGCACCCTAAACGGTCCAAGATCATTTTTGAAAAAACCACATTTCACATGGTGCTGGGACGCACAGCATAGAAGGTAAAAAGTGGCAGGAAAATGCTGAGCATATTGCTCAGGATATTTGGGGATGCTCAGCATTCATGCTCAGCAAATGGGACTCATATTGCAGGGTTGATCTCGGAAGTCCCAGCCAAAACTTCCGAGCATCTTTCCACCAAGCATCCAACCAAAATTCCACTGGGTTCGGGCTGAAAAATTTCTTCCGAGCTCCCCCGGCACGGTCGGCTGGGAAGCCCATGGAACATTCCTACCGATATCGGTTGCGTTTTGGGGGGCCGATCTGGCTGCCAAAACTTCCGAGCATCTTTCCAAGGGTTTTCGAAAACTTCTAAGCGACGGACCGAAGCATATCGCATGCACGTCGGTACAGATTTCCTAAAATTGCCACCGGTAACCGGACAATATTGGTCTCTCTTTCAATGTTCTGTGCTGGGCACCGGTGGTACATGTGTTGGACCCATTTTTGACCTATTTTTCTTTACAAAATGGCGCCTTTTCAAGCCTTTTGGGGACCTTAGAGGGGCCAAAATGGCTCAAAACGGTCTCATAATGGGCTTGTTAAAGTTGTTTATGCACCCCAAATGGCCCACGAACACTTTTGGAAAAATTTGTTTTTGACCCTCTTTTGACCCATCTTTGGTCCCAAAACGTCCCATTTTCAAGGCCTTTTGGGACCTTAGAGGGGCCAAAATGCCTCAAAATGGGCTCAAAATGGGCTGGTTTCACTTGTTTGTGTACCCCAAATCGTCCGGGATCACTTTTGGAAAAACATATTTTTTACCCATTTTTGACCCATCTTTGGCCCCAAAAAGGCCCATTTTCAGGGCATTGGGGGATTTTCCTTGGTCCAAAGTGCGTCATCACACGCTCGAAACGGGCTGAAAACACTTGTTTGAGCATCCTAAGTGGTCTGGTAACAACTTGGGAAAAAATCATTTTTTCGCCCCGGGGCACCTGGTGGACCCACCGTTGGCCCCCACCGTGCGCGGCCCGGGCTGCCCTCCGGCTCCGCCAAGTGACTAATTGGTATGGGGGCCTAGACATCTCGTTGGGCAATTCTGAGGCTTGGAAACGACAAAAAGTGGGGGATTGCGGGTGGACTAGGTGCTCTCGAATTTTAGCCACGCAGCCCAAGATACGGCCCGTTCTTGGTTTTGAGGTTGTTTGACAAATATTGCGCACATTTCGGGCCATTTTGGGGCCGTTTCTCGGACATATTGTGGAGTTAGAGGGCAACAAAGGGCTCTTTGTCACAGGGAAGTCAAGGCGCACGTGCAATGTAGCAACCACTTCCCTTTGTTTGGGTGTTTTGAATGGTTTCCAGGGCTGTTTTAGGGCAAAAAAGGGTGTTTTGGGGCAGAAAATGCGCAGTTTTAGGAGAGCACCTCCCAACTTGGTGCCACCGCCCTGGGGCGCCACCGGTGAGTTTTTGGCTCAAAAATTGGATTTGGCAAAGCTACCACATAGGGTAAAGGATGGCTAGAGTGGTGTAGAGCCCCGAGCAATGAGACAAAGCAATAGCCAAAACGGAAAGGAGAACTCCTTGTTGCATGCTGATTGCTCGTTGCTTGCTTGTTGCTTGCTTGCTTGTTGGTTGTTACCTAGGGTTAATATCTATGGGCGTTTGACGGGGGGGGGGGGGGGACTACCGTGCAACTGACCTTTTTCAATTTCAGGTCACCACAGAGGATTATTTGGGGCTTCTCCCATGACCCCCCCCCCCCTACTTTGAGGGTGCTGAATTCATTTTTGATGGTTTCGGAGGAAATTGGGATGGCTAGGGGGGCTGGTTCGGGGTGTTGTGCTGAATTTTTGTGCATTTTCTCTGCACTGGTGTATTGTAGGCACTGTTTTTGTGTTTCACAAACACTGCAATGTCTTCCCCATCCAAAATGCATTCCCCATCGAAATCTTCATCTTGCTCATCCCCTAGCCAGTCCCCTAGCAAACGGGACCGCAAAGTGGCCGATGGAGGTCCCTTTGGCAACTGCACTGGGATTAACCTCCGCAACTTGAGCCAGTCCATGACCACTAGCATGCAGCAGGCTCGTGTGGACCACATCCGCCAAAATATCGGGAGCCATGTGTCCCAAAAAGAAGGACAAAAACTGTTATGAGAGGATGGGAACGTATGAGAAACAACCATTTGTGGTTCAAAACGCCTATGGATTTGTGCTTGTGTTGGCCTTTAGTGTCGAATGGCGTACACTAACGAAAACTATGTATACAAGTCTGCATGCAGGTTAAACCAGACCGAACAGTGGACGGTATTTTTAAAAAATCCAGCCCTCCCCAAACCCTAAGTCTCTGTAAAGCCATCTTTGAGGGCTATCCAAAAAGTTATTACATACCCACCCCCCCCATGAAACACCAATTTTTTTTAAAGAAATTGGGCGACACTACACAACCGGTCGGGTGCGGGTTAATATATCTGTTTTGACCCCCCCCCCCCCATCAAAAGCCAATATATATTACGACACCCCTCTCCCCTTAACTTTAGCTAACAACAACACCAACAACAGCAAGCAAGCACATCACGTTTCCGTTTTGGCTGTTACTCCATCCCAATGCCTTGGATCTTTCCCTAATCTAGCCATCGTATTCCCTTATTCCCTTAGTGGTGCCCTTGCCAAATCCAAAATTTGAGCCAAAAACTCACCGGTGGTGCCCCGCGGCGGGGGTGCCAAGTCGGGAGGTGCCCTCCCAAAACTACGCATTTTTGTGCCCCAAAACAGCCTTTTTTGGTCCAAAACGGCCCCGAAACCCATTCAAAATGGAGAAACGAAGGGGAACGGTCCATAAACACCACGTGCGCCTTGACTTCCTCGTGACAAAGAGCCCTTTGTTGCCCTCTAACTCTACGATATGTCCGAGGAACGGCCCAAAAATGGCTAAAAATGGCCCGGAATGTGCGCTGTTTGTGTCAAACAGCCCCAAAACCAAGAGCAGAGCGTATCTTGGGCTATGTGGGTGAGACCCAAATTCCGAGGGCACCTAGTCCACCCGCAACCCCCCACTTTTTCTGGTTTCCAAGCCTTAGAGTCGCCAAATGAGAGGCCTTGACCCCTATATCAGTGGTCACTTGGTGGAGCCGGAGGGCAACCCGAGCCGTGCACGGTGGGGGCCAACGGTGGGTCCACCAGGGTCCCCGGGGCGAAAAAAAGATTTTTTCCAAAGTTGTTCCTAGACCACTTAGGATGCTCAAACAACTGTTTTTAGCCCGTTTTGAGCCTGTGGTGACGCATTTTGGCCCATAGAAAATCCCAAAATGCCTTAAAAATGGGCCGTTTTGGGACCAAAAATGGGTCAAAAAGTGTTTTTCCAAAAGTGATACTGAACCATTCGGGATGCTCAAACAAGTGTTTTTGGCCTGTTTTGAGCCCGTGGTGACGTGTTTTGGCCCATTGAAAATCCCCAAATGCCTTGAAAATGGGCCGTTTCGCGACCAAAAATGGGTCAAAAATGGGTCAAAAATGCGTTCTTCCAAAAGTGATCCTGGACCATTTAGGATGGCACGGCCGTGCCAGCTTGGTCCTAAGGTGGGTGCCAGCGGTATCCCTTGAAGCTAGCACCTTGGGCACTATTACCGAGGGAGACCCATATGTAGCGCTGAGGTAGCACACATATTTGGCATCACTTACGAACAAGTACCGCCATATAGCCTTGATATGCCCTTCTGTGGAGTTAAAACCTCATACAGTCAATTTTGAGATCACATTTCTGTGCCGGGTCTCCTGTGCCCTCCTAAGCCAAAGAGTTGAAGAGGTTGGGCTCATGCTTCTCAGCATCTGCAAGTATGCCTAGCGGCTGACAGGGAGGGAAGATTACAGCTTCACACTCTGCAGTGCTGGAGGTAGAGGCGGTCCGAACATTTGTCGGGACCTAAACAGGATCGTATTGGTGTGCTTGCACAATTCATCATGCGGCTGCATTGGTGTAGGCGATTCTGTGGGAGGCCAACATTCATTCACCGAAATGCTCCAGCCCAGTCACAATCTGCATTTGGTGGCCAAGCTTAGTGCCCAATTGTGCACTTGCATGCTGCTCATCTCAGTGCCTTGATGGCCCCTGAGACAACCTCCCGCCAAACGTTGGCATGTGGTACATGGTTCTGCCTGTGCACAAGTAGAGGCTACGCCCCTCCTCCCCCTTCAGCACACACACACAACTTGTGGCACGATACAGATGGGGCTAACCCCAATCGTGGGGTTTTTTAGCTCCATGGCAAAAGTGGCATGGACACATGTGTTTGTGCTACAGATCTGTACCCTGTCACGGTTGAGGCAAAATGGCACAAGCATCATCACCATATACCATCACAAGACGCAAAAACAGCAGCTTGCCCATCATAGCAAGCCACTCTGGAACCCTCCGTTGGTGAGGTGTGTGTGGATGCATGTGCCCATGAAGGTGTGTTTCTGCCAATCCCCTCGTGATTTCTCCATTCATCTGCCCTCCATCCTTCTATGCCACACGGATTGGGTGCCTTGCATTCAAATGTGTCCCATTCGCTCCGTTTACCCCAAGTATCACTGATCCATGAACCCGCCCTCCCGTGACGACAACCCATCACTCCATTACATATATGTGTCCAATATTTGTGGCAAACCCCCTAATTTACACCTAAGCGGGGTTATGTCAAAAGAGTGCCGTGTAGCCTAACACAGAAAATTGTTCAGAGCAGAATCAACAACTCTTCACGGACATGATCCAGCCCCTCTTTCCCACTATAAGGTGCTCACAAACATGTGATGTCGCTGTCTTAGCCACAAAGACTCTGATCAGCAAAACAGCGAGTAAACAAGATCGCCGTTGTTTAGACAAGCCATGCTATCTCAAGAGGTGAGGATGACATACTGAATGAAAACTGCACAATGGACTACCTGTTGCACTGCACCTGGACCACATGTGCCCTGCAGCACAGCAGCCCACTTTCTAGAACACTCGAGTCTTCCCTGCCATTGGGCCACATGTTCCACTGACACGCACCACAAGGCGTGACAAGAATGTGTGACATCACCTCCTCCAAGTGCATTTGGTGGAGACCGTCAACCACATGTTTCTGCCTGAGCGTGCACGGCTCACCACAGTGTCCTTACACTAGGCTTGTGGCATTATTTTGTTCCGTGAATGTGCAAGGCTAATTCTCGTCACTGATGAAAGTGCAATGCACACTTGGGTGTGGCATTAGACAAGCTGTTGCCCAAAATCAAATCAAATTTTGTTGGACAAGCACCCGATTTGATGTTCTTGGCCGAACATTGAACATGTCACCGAACTGGGATACCAAAAAATGGAAATTGACTGGAATAATTGTGTGACAGTGCAGCAAGGCCCGAGATTGGCATCGCGATGAAAAAACCACCAAGAGGATATGAATTATGGCAACCATCAACCAATTTCGCCGCTGGCGATCATTGAGAGCATGCCAAATGCAGAATGTGCCACGACCATACTGTGCACCATCTTGTTGCCCTCGTTGGTACATCCGAGCCATGGCAGGCCTGGCTCTGATGCACAATTCTAGACATATGTTGCATAAGTTGCATTGTGGAGAAGCCCCCCCTCCAGACCCCCTGTCTGGTGCAGCAAGGGGTTGGGGGCCAAAGTCATCGAACAAACTTGGACACCGGGCCCCAACGAACCGAAGCCCAGGGGGTCACGGTCCCTTTAAAGGCGTACCTCAACACTCAGTGGGACGTGTCCACCCCCACCCCTTGCACAATGAACAGCAACTTCTAACCGCTGAACCAGCAGGTGGTAGTAGGACAGTGTTCGCGGCTCAAAAAGTGCTGTTTGACTAGCAGGTGGTCGTTGGACAAGACCCTAGGTACTTCTGAAGCCTAGAAAACAATTGTGGGGCGCACGGAGTTGTGTGTGTTTGTGTGTGCGCGCCCGCGCCGCGCAATCTTTTCAACCAATCAAAGTATGTACAGGGAGGAGTCGAGAATGGTCATGGTTGGGGAACAAGCCCAAAAAGATGTGTGACGCACGAGCAGCGACGCTCCCCATTGCAAGGTAGTGGGGGGGCTGGGGGATTGCTGATCACTTTGGGGGAATGTTTGCACATCATGCCTGTTGCTCCAGGGGCCCAAGGCCCGCTGTTCACTGTCCGGCAGTGGGGGAGAGGCCCCGCGGCCACCCAGCGACATTCAACTGTAATGCTCACCCCTGTGATTATGTTGGCGGATTGGCCCTCTCATACTGTTGGTAACGCACGCGTTTTAGAACGAACCGAAGGCACATTTATGAATGGCATGTCAACCCCTACAACGTTGTATAAGCACCTTTTTTTTCTTGGCCAGATTACAGAGGTCTAGAGAAAAATGGCAGGAAATGAAATCCGATTTTGTGAACGCCATCAAAAAACGATCCATATAGCATTTAATATTTCGAAAACCCCATCCGATTTCGTAGTTTGGCGAAGGGTTCACATTGGGAAAAACTCGAAGATTTCGAAACGCGGGTCATTTGGCGACAGGAGTAGCGCCGCGCCTGTGGCTTAATTGGCCCAGATTCAAGCACCATCACCTTAGGACACCTCAAAGGGTCGGGGGGGGGGGGGGGGGGATTGGCTCCAAACGACCCGATGGCGCCAAGATACGGCCTTTTGAGTGAGACCGATTTGGGTGAAAGATCAGTTTTTTCGGTCGTGGACCTAACGGAATTCGGCGCCGCGCGAATACAACGTTGAGGTACGAGGCCGCCCCCCGGTCAAATTGAAGCCCTACTGTTGCCCTTCCATCTTTACTATGTGGTCTTGTGTGTGCCTTCGCCTTCATATGGTCATATAACAGGAGCGGTATAATGAAGGGTTTCAGAGCATGCTGTCAACACCGGAACCAGGCTGCGTTTTTTGGCCATCATGGGTCTCCCCCCAACTGGTGTTGCAAGGTGCCCCGGATCCACCTCCCTTCAGACCCTTTTCATCAAGGTCCTTCGTGGTGGGTACCACGTGTTGGGTTGGTATTTGGGTCCGAGAGGTGATAAAAGGCAGCCATTTTATGCGCCGGAGGTTTGACAATTGGCAATTTTTTCAAGTTGCGCAGTTGCGTATTTTGGATGGCATTTGGATATGTTGTGGAGTTAGGCCACGAAACGTAGCTCATTACGATCCTTGAGAGATGTAGGAGAGAATGACCGGGGGTAGTATTTGGTAGCTCTGAATATTCGTCGTAAAAATTACGCGAAAAGGTACTTTTTTTGCGTCACAACCAACGACCGTTTTCGCAATATGGTTGAGTGGGTGCTAGGTTGTAAGTCCTCGGGCCAAGGCGGATGTTAAAGGGTTAATGAAGAAGTATACTCCCGACAGAACCTAACGCAATCTTGATCACTACCTTTGTGGAATGAGGGCTTCAAAGGAGGGAGAGGTGTGAAAGGAAGTTCCTCCATTCATTCCTTCAATTCTGAATCATTCATCCACTTTGATTCTTTCACACTTTGGAGACTGAGACGATGTGTGGTGCTTCCGCAATTGTGAAAGGGACACCCTAAGTACGGTATGAAGGTGATACAGTCATACACTTTTGGGTGCTCTTTGGGGTTGTTAGCTTTATTTTGTCTCCTTTTAGACCACTCATCATGTTTGAAGCCCATAGTGCAATGCCCGCGGCCCATGGGACTATGGGAGCATGTCGCGCCTTAGGTTTGTAGTGATGCAAGCATTTCAGCCACCACGCAAGGTGAGGGACAGAATGAGGCGGTGGTGTGTGCATGGTGGTGCAATAGGTGCTCCACCGCCAAGGTTTGTGGTGAGTGCAAGGAACATTATTCTTCAAAATGTCATGACTGTCACACTTGTGGTGATAACACTGTTTATTAGAGACATGAAATGTCACTTGTGTTGAAGTGGAATTCACAAGTCTCGTTTCATGCAATGTGCTTTGTAGGGAAGGGTTGTTGTACATTCTGCTGTGGTTGGGGGGCTTTCTCTAGGGGAGGGTAAAATAGTGGTTAAACTTCGGATATTTAATACACAAGTGGCTGAGTGTGCACCCGGGGCTACTTTTGCATACACTCTCTCAATTTTAGCCCTTGTTTTACCCTGCCCTAGAGAAGGCTCCCCTAGCACAATAGAATGCACCGCAAATCTTCTCTACAAAGCACATTGCATAAGACAAAATTTGTGAGTTCCACATCAGCGTAAGGGATTTTGTATGTCTAAAAGTGCTATTTCAACAAGGTGGTCCAAAAGCCCGGCCCGCCCACCCGCGACAAGACCCGGCAAAGGGGTTCAAGAGTTTAGAGACTCATCTTCCATGTCATGTACCTAGGAATATTTATACAAGTGTACCATTAACACGCTTTTGTTTTCTAAGTTAAACTAAACCATTATTATAGTTCGATTGGCCTATATTATGTTCTCTTAGAGAAACTAATCAACACACTTGGTGAAAAAGGATGCACAATTCATATTGTTGATTGGTGAAATCGATGCTCTAAGATGATACTTTTCCCGCATAGAATGATTTCACGACACATTATATTCCTGTGCAACCATAACGATAATGTGTGGTACCCCCCCCCTTGCGCATGCACGGCCTTGTCTAAGCACAGGGTGGGCGTTGAACTGCCGTGTTAAGGAAATTTGGGGTTTTTGTGGTCCAGAATGGAGGATTGGGTGTTTGTAGAGCGCTTGTACAGGGAAAGAGGGGCTCAGTCATGTTTGTGATTGTGCATTGTGTCCATAACAACATTATACCACATGTTGCAACCCCATGCCGTTTGTTCTGATGTGACTTTCAGCCATGGCTAACAATGTTATTCCCACCATGGCTGGCACTTACGTTCGAAGCACTGGGGAACATGTGTCTGCCAATATTTTTGGTCCCTCTCGTCATGGGGACAACTACATCCATTTGAAGCACATGCGGAATGAGAAGGAGATTGAGCACATGGCCGCTTTTGATAAAGTGCTCTTCCCCATTCGCAGCCCCTCGCCATGCCCATCTGAGGGCTCCCCCACACGTTTGGGGGGCGTTGTCGCACGGTGCGCGCACGGTGCGTGCACGGTGCGCGCACGGTTCAATGTTTTTGGGATGGTTGCCCAACTTGTACCCCGTTGAATGGCCCCCATAGAAACACACCCAGGGTCCTGATTTCTGCACCTTGCAGTCCATACTGGCATACCAGGATTCTTCAATTTTTAGTCTGATGCTTGTCACAGGTTCCAGGGTCCTATTTTCTGCACCCTGCAGCCCCTATTGGCGTACCGGGAATTTTTTTTTTGAATCTGATGCTTGTCACAGGTTCCAGGCTCCCAATTTCTGCACCTTGCACGCACCTCCGTTACAAACCATGCACAGGCGACAACACAAGCGACAACACTGGTTGGGTTACGGGAATTTCAATTTCATCCGCCACAGCATTCTGGCTCATGATCATCAATTCTAGGGGCTTTAGTTTCCACTTCAGGTAATTGGGGCTCCAGCAAAGCGTCCATCGGCGCCTCATGGTGCACAGGTTGGGGGGAATCGGGGCTCTCAGCAGTCACAATTGCAAACTCCAACCGCTCCTCGGGTGCATGCTCGTACAAGACCTCTTCACCACCCAATTCGTACCGAATAGAGACGCGACGCCCACCTCTTGGAGAAGGGTCAACGACAGTGGCCGACACCCTATCCCCGTTGGAGCGGTGGTAGTACACAGGCAGTCCGGCGACAAGCCAGGGCAGCTCAGATTCAGGCATTGTGGATCTGGTGGACATAGAATACGCAAAAGGACGCACGGTGCGCGCACGGTGCGTGCACGGTGCGCGCACGGTTCAGGCAACACCCCCTTGATGTCACGGGTGTCACGCGCATGCACGGCTTTGTCTAAACACGGGGTGGGCGTTGAACCGCCGTTTTGACCTGGCTTTTGGGACCGCGGCCGTGCTTGTGCAAGGGGGGGGGGAGGGTGCAAAGAACCTCACTACATGCTGCCACAACTTCCCACAAAAACTTCTTCTAACTTTCTACGACCCATGGTTGGACACAACAGTGCAGACTCATGAAGCAAAATGTACATAGCAGCGAAATTTTCCCCATCTTACATAAAAACCAACAAAGGCAATCGAAAAAAGATGGAGAAATGAAACATAAGCCAATTAATGCCATTAGTTTCGTGACTAGGCTTGGGAAGGACTCGCTACGCTCCTCCTCCCCTTGTGTGTTGCTGCTTACGTTTGATCTTCGGGTGCTTGGGCAGAGGAAACATACTACTTTTGGGCATCAGAGGTTTCAAAATTACATTGAAAATTACAGCAGGGGATACTTTCAGTGTTTCTAGGCTTGACCAAACACAACAGAGATCTTGCAGCTACCATTGCTGAAACCCTGATGATGGTTGCAGGGAGATATAGGTTTGCCGACACATTTTTCTCCAAAATTGACACCTAAAATATTGGCCCCTGATTTGATTTTTTCCAAGAACAACAAGTGCCCGTTTCTTCTTGTCTCTAACAAATGTCCATGCCCGGAGTGTGTTTTCTTTTCGTCCCGAATGGAACCGCTAATTGGTTGGGCTGTGGCTTGTTCCCGGTTGTCCATGTGGACCTGAAGATGGGCCCAAACACCATGGATCACGAGCATGGGGGGTGACCTTTTGTGGTGTGTGTAGGGGGGTGGGGGGGGCATTGAATGCAGAATGGCATGAGTCTGTTAAGAGGGGGGGGGGTTGCCCGGCGTGCTACTTTTGTATTCACTATCCCAACTTTAACCCCGAATTTACCCTCCCCTAGAATAGCCCCCCACATTGACCAAGAGTGGACGGCAAACCTTCCCTACAAAGCACGCCGCAAAAGGCGAAATAGCTAGATTCGATATCAATGTGTGTCACTCGTGTATTTGCTAATATTTTGCTCACAATCTTTTCCTCACAAGTGCGGGCATCAATGTATTCATCAGAATAATGCTCTTGGCACTCACCACAACCTGTGATGGTGGAACACTTCTGATAACACAAGGCACACATATCTGCCCCATCCTCTCCTTCATCTAGCATGGCGGCTGAGTTGCTTTTATCGGTCCAAACATGAGGCAGGACATGGTCCCATGGTCCATAAGGAGGGTGGCGGACTTGTCTCTGGGTGCAAAAATTGTGTGGAATGCAACAAAACACGCACAGACTAGTGCAGCTCATCACGGCCATCACGCTAAATATTCCTAACCAAACCCCAATGCCACAACCGTCCAAACAAATACTCAATGCATGCCGGATACGACCCATGCACATCATTGTACGACTATTGCCGGGCCGTCAAACTTCAATTCTTTTTTCCAGTGAATGGCACAACAACACGAATCAGGCTTGTATAAGCGCCATCATGGCCCCCAACCTCAAAATCAAAGAAATCACCACGAGACGATCCATACCCCTCCCAAATCAAAACATCTGCAGATGTCCCAGGGCAAATCCATACAATGTTGCCCAACATATCAACGGCAACCGATATCTTGTAAACATGCAAAACATACTTAGGAATCCACAAGTTGGCACTCCATATGCCACCAATGGAATTGATGGGCATGGAGTCCATGAAATGTGTCATAAAAAATGGAAATGGGGACAATGAATGAAAGATTCAACCTGTCGGCCAAGCGAATTTCTTGGTGCGGAGGAATCAATATAGCTACATCACCCTTGCCTTCTCAGGGTCCCCATGGTGGGGAGAGATCAATATGGCTACATACCCCCTGCCTTCCCGGGGTCCCCGTGGTGGGGAGAGATCAATATGGCTACATAACCCCTGCCTTCTCGGGGTCCCCATGGTGGGGAGAAATGAATATGGCTACATGACCCAGGCAAAAGGTGTGGATTAGGGCTCCGTATCAAAAGTGGCCCAAAAAGATGCCCGGCGCGCGCCCGGCGCACTAATGCTCCCCCAAGGTCCAGGACGCTTTTGAGCCAGTGGTCAGTTGCAGAGTGGTCCGTTGCAGAGTTCAGGAGAAGCGTTGCCTTCCTCCTGCCCTTGAGCGCATCGCAAGCACGAGGTTACTACAGTGCACAAGGTTACTACAGTGCAGGACGCCAAGGTGTCAGGGTTGCAGGTCAAGAGGCGGTGTCACCCACTCCTTGGCCCTCTAGGCTAACCCTATGAGGCACGTCGTGACAGAGGAACTGAAAGCTCTCCAGAGGCCCGCCCAAGGTGCCTTCTCATGGGGGCTGGCGGTGCACCCTGGGTGAACCCCATGGACAACTGCGTCCCTGCCTGAACCCGTCCCTCCTGGGGGCCCCTCTGATGGAGCCTACGTTTCGATGTGGACCTGGCGACAGGCCCAACAGTTGTGGATCACAGGTGTGGGAAGTGACCACTTAAGGTCACTATTGCATTGGAGGGTAAGCGGCGGAGTTAGAGAGCGGGTGACGTGTGAGCCTGACTACCCCCGTGTAAAGCGGGTTGAAGCAGGTGGAAGGAGGGACTGACGTGCGGAGACTGAGTCTCTTCGTGGGAAGTTCTGCCATGACATGGGGGACGGAGATCCGTGTGAGTTGGGCGGGTCCAAACTTGTTTGTGTACAGAAATTGGGGCCATCTAATGGCTGTGTCTGACGGCCGGCTCAGTGTACTAGACACGAGGATACGAGTCTTGCAGGGGAATCCGCTTGGGGTGCCTGTGAGCCAGACGACAACAATTGTGAGCTAACGAACAGCACTTCTGGCCGAACCGACAGCAATGGGCTGAGCGACGGCAACTGTAGGCCAAGCAAACGGCGGTTGTAAGCTAATTGACAGCAGTTGTGGCCGAACCAACGGCGGGGCATTCTGGGACCTGGGGTTGGGCTCTGATCGTTCTTCCACAAAGCAGGGTTCACAACCAGAATGATCTGTTGGGTGTCCGTCGTCTGGGCCGCAGCAAATGTTGCCTTGAATGGCATCGAATGTCCTGGCGTCATGGGTCAGGCTCAACAACAGCTTCGGGTCATTGGGGGGGACGTGCCACGGGGTGTGTGTGGAGCCATGCAACGAAAACATACACAACATGGAGGAGGATAATGCCCCTTCCCCTACACTCAGCCCCATGGATGGGCATGGGCGGAGGGTATGGACTGCGTTTGCATGGGCTTAAAGATGGGCCCAATTACGGAGCACGGGTGTCGAGAGCAGTGGGAGGCGGCTGCCAATCAAGTCGTAGCCCCCCTAGACAAGGCCATGCCAGCGCAAGGGCAGGGGGGCTGACCAGCGGGGGCTACCCAATGCAACCAGAGAAGAGGGCGCTCGGGTTCAACCCAGAGGGATTGGGATGTGGAGCGGGACAGAGAATCCCGGACTCAGAAGGGCAGTAATTGTGTGGGGACATCGGATGTGGGTGAGACTCAGGCCAACCCGCAGGGCGGTGGGAAGGGGGACCAGAGGGGCATCATGAGCCCCCCCCCCTCCGCGTGTTACCCTTCCAACGTATGCAAGAAGGTGGGTTCGGAGGAGGATGTCTCCTCCAGTGCCACCAGGCGATGTATAATCGGGGCGCAGCGCCCTTCTCCATGCACCAGCACTCTGACCGGTGGACACGTGGCGGCCCTGCATCACCACAGTCAGAAGGATGGGTACATCAAAAAAGTGACGGCCCCAGGGGGTGTTATACATTTGGGGGGTGCATCGCGCATCAGGGCCAACGGACTGCAACAACACCCCCGCTCTTGAACACCTCAACTCCTGTTGCATACTGGAACACGCGGTAGAGATCCATGCGGTAGTCCGACCGCAGCACCCAGCGCCAAAAAGGGCCCGGCGCATTTCGGGCCCGCCGTCACCGCACAGGGACCACGTGTATGCCAACCCCGTGGTCACCCGAACGGTGCTGGTCGGAACTTCTCAATTCCACTCACTGGACGTGATGCCCAAATGACCTCCTACAGCCCCCGTGCCATCCGTAGCAAAGCCCCAAGACCTGCATCAGGTCAAGCAAACATGAAGAAAAGGGGGCTAAAACGACGGGAAACAACGGCCCACAACATGGTGATTCTGTCCATCGGGAGTGGTGTGTGGCACGTTGATCTTGCCAGGTGGTGGCTTGTGGGTGCACATTTCGTGCCGTCCTGCTTTGATGGGTGTACGGTACAGTCCCTTTCGGATGCAGTAGCATTGGGCACCCCTGGTGCCCCCCAGTGGCGGTGGATACCTCCAAAAAGCACCATCCAAAGTCACAGTTCGGGTGGACGGGCACATCACAACGGTGACAGACTGCCTCGACGGACACAAGTAGACACAAAAATGAGGTCTGTTGCCCATCTGTCTGCTGGGGTTAGGGTTCGGGTTTTTCTGCTGAGGACCGCATACTCAGTGTACAGTCGAGTTATGGGGATTATGGGGCCGTTCAGGCCTGGCATGTCTTCTCATCTTTGCAAGTCTGTAAACTTCCTGTGCAGCTCACGTCCCGCCCCAATGCCCCCGCCCAGGGGGGGGGGGGGGGATGCAGAGCGGTTACAAATGGGGTGAGTTGCGGTGGGAGAGCGGTCACTTGGCGAAGGCAGGCGGGCACAGAACGGTCATAGGCAATTGGGAACGGGTTGGGGCAAGGTGGACCATCACTTCCGAAGGGTTGCAGTGCCTCGCCCCCCTTCAAGCACCTGGTAGGGCCCGCGGGAAGGGGGGGGGGGCGTGGAGCCCCTGTTCCGGAGCATTCCCGCTGCTATTCGCAGGGGGCTCAAAGAGTCCCTCCCTATCCACTTCCGGAGTCACACCGGCCTCAGGGGGGCAGATCCAACACCATCGCCCAGAATAAGCGCTGCATCCGACGCAAACAGCCCCCTGCTAGCGAGGCCTTGGCGTCTCAATGGCATAATGTACAATCCCGGGTCAGAAGACCGGGAGTTCGAGCCCCAGTGCCCAAACGCCACGACAAACAGAGACCGGGTCCTACTGGAGGCCAGGGGTGTTACCCCCCCCCCTCCCCACCCGAGGGTGAGCAACCCAAACCCCCCCCCCCCGCCCCTTTGCATCAACTCAGACCACGTCGTCCCTCGTGTCGGTGAGACGTGCACCGCCTTGTGACAGGGTCGAGCTCCCTTTGCCGACCCCCCGCTACGCCCAAGGGACGTTGCTGCCCGTCGTACCCGCGGCTCGTCCGCCGCATCGGCGTGGGTCCCCCTGTGCTACGGAGGTGCAGCGGGTCACGGGTCCATCTCGTGCAGCAGCTGCGGGGGGGGGGGGGGGGGGGCTGTAGGCGCAGGCCCTTTGCCGACACCCGCCCACGACCCTCAGGCGTCCCCCAGCGTCACGGCGCTGCCCTGATCCTCCAAAGGCCTGTAGTCGCACACGAGCTGCGCGCCCAACGCCTGCCACTCAGACCCCTCCTGCCCCAGCCCCAGCGTCAGTGGCACCCGCAGCAACACCTCCCCCCCCTGGGCCTGCTCGCCCCCGTCCCAGGCCCCGCCGCACAGTCGCACGGGGCACAGGTACGGCCCCGCCTCCCGGTCCGCGGGGGCCGTCGCGCACACGCGGGGGCGCAGGAGGAGGTCCGGGAAAGGGGCGGGCAGGTCGAGCCCGGCGGGCGCCATCACGTGGTCCGGGGTCAATGCGAAGCCGATGGACCACAGCCCCGTGACGCGCACGAGCCCCTCGTCCTCGAACGTCACCACCCGCTCCGTACACAGCGTCGCCTCGAGGCCTAGCGTGTGGAGGGGCATGCCGTGGCGGCGCGGGGCCGCCGCGCGCACGCCGCGGAGCAGCGCCGCGGGGTCGTGGAAGTGGGAGAGGCGCAGCGGCGTCGGCAACCGCCGCTTGGCCGCCCAGTGCCCGAGACACTCGGAGATCGCACAGAGCTGCGCGCAGAGCGCCCGGAGCGGGAGCCAGCGGTGCCGCGCAGTGAGGTCCCGATGCCAGGCGTCCGGCACGCGGTCCTCCAGAAGGGCAGTGGCGAGGGTCGCGAGCGCAGGGGGCAGTGGACCGAGGCCCAAGAGCCCGTCCCGCAGCGCGTTCAGGTCCGTGAAGATGCGGCGAAGCCCGCGGTTGTGGTGCACGAGCTCGCGGCTGAAGCAGTGCGCGAGGTAGTCCACGCGGCCCGCGGCGTGCGGCGGCAGCAGTGCGTCCGGAAACGCGGTGAGCGCGCGCGGCAGCTGCCGGCAGACGTCCTCGAGGCACTTGATGGTGGCTGCGAACCGCGCCTTGCTCCACGGAGCTGTGCCGGGGGGGCGCGGGGCCGGGGGCTGCGCGAGCTGCCGCAGCACCCGCGCCCCCTCGCGCGCGTCGCTCGCCCGCTGCGCTGCCGGGGACAGCGCGAGCGCAAGTGGGTCTGCGGCGACGGCATTGAAGAGCTCCGTGGCATCGGCGAGGGCGGGAGCCGCGAGCTCTGGTAACGCGCAGTTCGAGGGCAGCAACACCGCCGCAGGCGAATCGGTGGTGAAATACTCGACAAGACGCGACAGCAGCGCGGCGTGGGGATCCGAAGCGTCCACTACGCCGTGGAGTTGCAGCGCGACGTCCTGAGGGTAATCGGCGGAGAGAAGGACCATCGCCCTCCGTACCTGAAATGACCACCTATGTTTTCGCTCCTCGAAGCACCTCGAAGCGGCCTCGAAGCGGCCTCGAAGCGGCCTCGAAGCCACCTGGAAGGCACCCTGAAGTGGTTCCAAATCAATGCAGGTGGTCACTTTCAGTACGCAGGGCGGCAGGCGGCCAGAAGCGGTTGGGGCGGAACGCACCCCGAAAGCCCCGAGGTGCCTGAGGCAGGGTGGTCCGTAGGCCGGGCCTGCGAACCCGACGGCTCTCTTCGTTTCCCCAACTGCCAGGCCCAACGGCATTTGTGACCGAACATCCCTCGGTACTGACTCCAGATAGATGCACCCCAACAGAGACTTGTCAACATTGCCCTCACCGCCAGCACGCCCCCATGTGCCCCTCTGTCCCAGACACACCCCCTGTCTTTTGGGGGGCTCCAGCGACGCCCTGCACGACCATTCCCCTACACATTGATGTATGGCCCTGGACAGCCACAACTTGGCACACCTGCTCTCGGAGGCGCGGCCGTCCAGCAGAGGTCCCAGCACAGCTCCCCAGCCCCCCGCCCCACGGGGCAGTGGCATCAAAGGCCACCTGAAGGAACTCCCAGACCAAACCCTCAAACCATTGCTGCCGGGCGTTGGGCAGCACGTCCCAGCCCTTGACGGTCGGCCTGTATCTGTCTGCTGCCAGTCCTCGGGGGCTGTGCTGTATGGTCGTGACCCGTCACGCCTCGCTGCCCCCCCCCCCCCCCCGCCCCCTCAGGGGGTGTCACAACGGGACACATCCCTCACAGACCCCGGCCGCACGACACACGACAGCGCAGACCCGCACGAGGGACACGATCATGTCAAAGTCCATCACCGGCTCCGTCTCATGCCCCGTCGCCCACGCGAGGAACGCCAGGGTCCGCCGCAGGGCGTGCGTCCCGATGGGCCACGGGCGCGTCGGGCCCGGTGCGGACCGCCGGGACTGCCGCGCGCGCATGAGCCCGTGGAACAGCGCCAGCGCAGTGCACAGCTGCGCCACGGCCGGCGTGTCGCTCAGCACCGGGTAGTTCACGACATGGGCCACGGCGGCGGTGCGGGCTGCGTGCAGCTCCGCACTGACGGTGGGCGGGGGGAGGGCGCAGGTTTGGAAGTCGGCGTCTTTGGGCATCTCCCGGAGGGCGGGGGCGGCGGCCAGAAGGAGCAGGCGGCAGTCGGCGTGGGGCTGCCGGCCCCCCCGCAGCACCTGCAGGGCCATGCAGAGCGCGGCGGCATCGGCGTGGGGCACAACGGTCCAGCAGCGCTTGGTCAGGGCGTCCCGGAGGGCTGCAGGCTCGCAGCGCGCAAGGGGCAGCACGGCGCAGGGCGTGTCGGCGGCGCGTGCGGCTTCCAAGATCTGAGGGAGGCTTGGGGCCGGATCCTGCGGGATGAGCGGACGCAGGGGACACACACACACGTGACCGCCCGCCTGCACGGCACTCGCACACAGCGTCAGACATTCGTTGCAGTCTTGAACACAATTGAAGAGACCCGATGTCTGTAAAGACCCCCCTACATTTGTGCCAGGGGGGCGCGTCCCTCTCAACCGACTTCGTCTCTCGGCCACAACGCAGACACACTTCACATGAGGACACGCAACGGGTCAACCTTTTCCGTCAGCAGCACCAGCGGCGTCTGCGGGTTGGCAGCCTTCACTCTCTGCAGAGCCATGCCGCCGCCGGTGCCGGGAGGCAGGAGGAACTCGTCCCCGAGGTATGTCTTCAGTAGTGCGTGGAGGGCATGGAGCAGGAGGTCAGGCCGCACGGCGCGGATCAGCAGCAGCTTCTGCAGGGTCATGTGCCCGGCGGGGGCCGCCACAGGGATCCCCAGCACCTGTCATAAGAGACCAGGGGCGCGCCCACGACCCCCTGAGCCATCACACCGGACGTCAATGACATTCTGTTCATGTGGTCTGGGGTTGCGGAGTTGATGAAAAACGCATGAACATTTCTCTAGACCTACATCCTTTTTACCAAAATCTTTCTACCAAAATCAATTACCTTGTTACCAAAATCCTTTTTACCAAAATCAAAATCTTTTTTTACAAAAATCACAGGGCCTGCGTACTTGTCCTCAGGGGAATCTTTGCACTGCGCGCGCACTGTGCGCTACCTTTAAACTAGGTTCCCCCTAAAGAGGCCTCAGGCACGCCCCTTGCAAACGGCCTTAAAATTAGGCAACCCCAACTACCCTAGCTCAAGAACTTGCAAACTTCCTTCCCTCCACACAACACATCATGCAAACTGTGAGCAACCATGAACGGCGATGGTCGCCACCCCAAGTATCCATTGTCAAAGGTGCCGTGTTTTTAAAATTCCGACATCCTGAGAGGGCAACTTGGGCCTTGTTGTCGGCAATGATCACACATACCACAGAAGCAGCAAACCCTCCCTCATCAACAACTTGCATCGTGTTGACATCAAAGACATCAAGGTTCGGATTCTCTTGGTGGGCCAGATTGCGAAGAATACAGGTGGTCTCCAAACTTTGGAGCAGCACCCATGACCCCAATGGCAGACGCCCCCCGAACTCACCCATGGCAACATGCTTGAAGCTACGTTGCCAGAGTTTTGTGCCATACATGGATCAAGTGGATGTGGTGGAAATGAGCAAAAAGCGTGCGAAAAGGCGAGGAATGGGTGAAACTCAACATGAAGAGAAACGCACGGTCTTAAACCTGCATTTGCCTGTGTCTTAAGTACAGTATCTCGGTTGAAAAAAAACAGCTTGAATGTTTTTTTGTGATTTCATGAACAACGCACGTTGTTTTAATTGAGACACAGCCCATTTCACTTAGACAGATTTTGCCTGTTGCCACAGGGAAAGCCCACAGCACTTGATTCCAACCGTGCACAAAGTGCGATACAGGGTCACATGTGTGCGCGCATCAGGGCTCACTAAGTGTGTCTCGGGCTGGGCCAACGGAGGTGCGCGCAATGCAGCGGAGTCTGGACAGTCTGGGATGGAGTGGTCTGGGGCGGGGGCTTACCCAGTAGATTTTGTGACGGTGTACCTGCAGGTATTGCGTTACACCCGCAAGAAAAATGCGGGGAGCAGGCATCTCCCAAGCGGTAGACCTTCCCATGCAAACCCACAGCGGACATCTTGATTGCCTTGCCCGATCGCTTTGAAAACCAGCAGAGTGACCCCTTTTGTTGGTGATGGCCTTCATTGGGGCATACACAAGGCATTCCATGGTGGCGAGGATGGCACAAAGCACACAACAATTCCCATGCCCATCCCCACTTTCAACCAATTTCAGTGGCTTGCTGCCCCACCACCTCATCTCATTTTCCCTCCCCCATTCGCCACCAATTTCGCTCAATATTCTAGTCATATCCCTCTTTGAGCCGCCATCCCCCCCTATTTCCCACTCGGCTATGATGTTGCGGGAGACACACCCAATTTGGGTGCATCGTGCCATTGCTTGTCCTGTGTGTATGCATGCATGTAAGCACATGTTCTACGTAGTGTACAAGCATGCATGCATGCATGTATGCATGTTTGCACATACACAAACACACACACATGTCTGCATATCTGCATACATGCACGTGCATGTTTACGTTTTGTATACATATCAGGGCACATGGACTTTTAAATTTCGGACATGGGTGCCGTTTCATCAATTATCAATGGGGTTTAAAAAAAGGGGGTTTTAAAAAATGCATCTTAAAAATTGGGCCCTTGGAAAAAGGGGGGGGGGTTGCTCGAAAAAATCATCAAGGAAATTGCGGACAAAGGGGTTGTTTCATCAATTTTCAGGGGTTAGAAAAAGGGGGGGGGAATGCACCTTAAAATTGCGCCCTTGGAAAAAAGGAGAGGGTTATGCTCGAAAATCAAGGAAATTGCGGACAATGGCAAAACAGAGGAATGATTTTAGATCGCAAGGACGTGGTGGCTTAAGGGGCCCACTTGAGGAGCGGGTCCGTCCACTCAAGGCCCCCACCCAAGAAAATTTGGGTGCCTCAAGTTGCCCACACCCAGGGGCCATCGATATGGGTAATTTTGGACACACTGATGTTTTGTCTACTTTTGGGGGGTCCAAAAAAGGGGGGGGTTATTTAAAAAATTACCCCTAAAATTTGGGCCTTGGAAAAAAGGGGGGGGTTCTGTATTGTACCAAAAGTTGCACATAGAAAGGCAAATTCTGCCCAAAAATCCGGACATAAATGCTTTCACCCAGTGTTCATAGCAAGATACCCTAGGCAAGGACGCGGTGGCCTAAATGGGTAAGCATTTAGGAAGCGAGCTCCTCCACTCTAAGCCCTCACCAAGCTATAGAAAGCTAGCCACACCCCCTACCAGGAGGGGGGCTGTTTCCTTAAAGTCATCAGCAATGCAACCCACGACCCCAAACACACTGCATGCATTGGCCACCCCATATGTCTCCAACGAGAAAAGAGTGCAATTCATTGCGCTTCATTGAACTGAGATCAATAGCAAAACAGAAGTGCTCATGGGGTTCAACATGGCACATGGGATGAGAGGGAAAGAAAGACAGCAAGTGTACAAACACAACCAACAATCAAAGGTTTTCCACTTTGACCACGTGTCACCTTAATCCTAGCTAAAAAAAGGGGGGGGGGGTTGGTTAACATGCATACTGTCATTTTTCACTAATTTTGGGGACGTGGAAAAAACCGGGGGGTTTGCCCATACCATCAGCGTGTCTGGAAACCCCCAAAGTCGATGGCCCCTACCTACACCCCCTGCGGGAGGGGGGCCGTGACAATGACAATCATTTTTCATGGGGCTGTGACACAGTGGAAATTATGCACATAAGAAATGGGGAACTACCGGGGCAACAACGACAGACTGGTTGAACTCTTAGACATATATGCACTATGCGGCACATGTGAGCAACCTCTGCTGATCAAATTTGCCATATACACAATCCCTAGGGGTCGTAACCACACAGCTTTAAAAGGGGGGGGGGGGTTGAAAAATGGCAAATGGCCAAAAAACACCAAAAATCCGCCCTTGGAAAAAAACCCCCTTTGGCAAAACTAGCTCTACGACCAAAAGTTGACAGTCGATGCGCCCCTGATACATATGCATCCATACATGCATATGTGGATGCATACTGTCCGCACACACATATCACATATGTTTGCATGTATGCATACTGCACACATACACATGTGCATAAACACATGCATGCATAAATGTGCATGGATGTGTGCATGCGTGGCACAGTATGCATTCATGCCTGCATACATGTATGCAGCGATCTGGAGCACCAGAACCACGACTGGTGATCCCATCCCAATCCCCATCGAGAAAAGAACCCATCTATATCGTTGAACATTCAGACTCCACGACACCCACACTCCAGCACCTGCCGCAGGTCTTTGGGCAAGGGCGGACTGTCTGTCAGCAGTGCGTCGCATTCCGGATGCAGTGCTGTGGCGGGGTCCAGCTCCTCCTCTGCCGCCGCGTTCAGGTCCAGCATGGCGGAGGCCTGGAAATTGAAGCTGCCCCCTTGGTGCTGCTGGAGCAGCATTGCAGGTGGCAGCTGCTGCTCCGGGGCCGCATTCGCAAAGGCCTCCCACAACGCCTGCAGCCGCGGGTGCCGGTCCACCACGAACTTGAGGTCACGCGCACGTGTCGCCGAGAGCTGTACCCCTGGCATCGGGCCAGCAGGAGGTGGCAAGCCCTGCCCCAGCGCCAGGAGCGTAGCCCAACAGCGTGCAGTGGGACTGCCCGCGTCTTCGGTAAAGCCGAGGCCCTCCGCCAGCAGCAGCAGTGCCAAGGGGATGTGATCGGATGCCGGCAGGATGGCACTGAGCTCTGTGTGGATCAGGCCCACGAGGGAGGCTTTTGTTTTGGCGGGATCTGGACTGAGGACCTCACCCGAGGGATCAAGAAGACGTTGTTCAAGGAAGCGGTCGAAGACGGTGATGTGCCAGTTGGGCAAAAGGTGGAAGCTGCCATGGGGCGTGGTCAGTGGCAGGACCACATTTACAAAGAGGCTTGCGGTTGTTGCAGTGAATGGGGCATACTTCTCTGCGGCCTGTCTGACCTGCAGGGCCAAGAAGCATTGTTGTTTCGGTGTTGTGTCATAATGTGTTGTGCCGTGTCCTGTTGTGCGGCACTATAAAGCGCTGTGTAGTGCGGTGTGGTGTGGTGTGGTGTAGTGTTTCAAGAGCACACCACACCGCACCACACCACACCAAAGCACACCACACCGAACGCCAGCACACCACACCACACCACACCATACCGCACCACACCGACACCGCGACTCGTGACAAGCCGCAAGCGGATCTGACCTAGATGCTCCACCACCCCAAATCTTTTGTGCCGCCGGGCAAATACCATGACCACTGCCAGCTAGCCCCATCGGACCTGCTGAAGTGGCTCCAGGAGCAAGTGGCAGTGCCGGCACGGGTGCAGTACGAGCACCCCTGGGGCCTCAATTATTGGCGGGGCCTCGGGTTGCTGCTGGACTGACTCACTAGTGACAAGCAGCAGCACCTAGTGGCCCACCGCATGCGCAACCTGCCCACCATGACGGTGTTGGCAGAGCGCTCAGAGCACCGCAAAGTATAGCTATGCACACTTGCCTATTATGCAGCCAGAGCCCGGAGACAGCGCGGGGTTTGTGGGAACGCCTGGTGCAATCCCATGAGTGGCGATCTGCCCCATAGCGCCTGTACATGCGGCTGGGCACTCATGCGAGGCCAGGGCGGCCTGTTCGAATATTGACACCCTACCGTGTGCGAAAACTTTTGGGGGTCTGTAGGGGGGGGGGAGGGTTGTTGTTGGTGGGGGGGGTCTGGGAGGGCGCCCCGGGGGAGTGTAAGGGGGGGTTGGGGGGGTGGAGGGTTCCGGGCACGGGGGGCGACTACAACCGGTCCTGATGCGACACCCCCCGGCTATCTGTTAAAACCTGGGGGGGGGGGGCTGGTGGGCAGTTGGGGGGGGGGGGGGGGTCGGCTGGATTGATTTGATTTGATTTGAGGGCCGATCTGGAGGCTCACAGGCCGCCTGGGGGGCGCTCGATGGCTGTCCCGACGACTCTGCATATCGGCCGGCCATAAATGCTATGCGCTCCCGGCCGCGACCGCGGGCCGGGGGGGGGGGGGGGAGGCCTGTCGCCGTGCCGCGGGTTGGGCGGGGGGGGGGGGGGAGAGGGGGGGGGGGGGTCACGGTAGCCTCAGCGGACGGCCGCCCGGTGCCCCCACACCTGGGTCAGGGCGCGTGAAAAGCGACATGCACCCTGCGGCGCAGCCGCCATGCGGGCGCGGTGGCGTCGTCCCCCGCGCGGGGGTACTGGTGCTGCGGGGGCAGCGGGGGCGACCTTGGGGCGGGCAACACCGCATACCACACGGCATACACCCTCGGGATCGAGGCCAGCATTGCGCCGGTGGCCGCATGCAGGTCCGGGGGCGCGGCAAGGGACCTATTGCCCCGGGAGAGGCACCGGACGGCGCCTTCGCGGGTGACACCCACCCAACAGCCCCCGGAGCCCTCCTCCTTGCTGTCCCACCCCTCGATCAGGAGCACCCGGCGCTGGGGGCCGCTGGTCCAGGCCTGCGGGGTGGCGGCCCCGCCGCGGCGGACGGGAAGGGGACCCAGGTCCCAGAGGGGTGCCGCAGCGCCAGCCGAGGGCCTCGTGGAGCGCTGGCCCTGTTACTGCAAGGCCCTGGGGGACGCGCTGCAGGGCTGACAGCCCCCATCCGGGGTCCGCCCCCGTAGCCGTCCAGTGGAGCAAGCACCCCATGAGGATGTCCTCCAGGCTGAGGAGGCCGGGGGGCCGCTCCCCGAGGGCGTGCAGCGCACAGGCGATGCTCGCGAGGGACCTTTCTGTGCGCGGGAGGCGGAGGGGGGGGGTTAGCGCGTGGCTCACATGGGCGAGCCAGAGGCGGAGGGCCGTGCCATCCAGCAGCGCGTCTGCTGCTCCCAGGTGTTCAGGCGGCTGCGGGAAACCGGCTGCAGCCCGCGACGGCCCATCCGGTACGCGCACCACTGCCTGGCCCTCCCTGACCTCCCCGACGCACACGGCTGGCTCAGTCTGAGCAGGCAGACGAGCGCACCGTCGGCCCCACTGTGGGCCGCCGGCGGCGCCTGCACGAGTACCACTGACAGAGCTTCCGTATTGCAGCGAATGGCCAGCCCCGTGCCCGCTCTGCCTGCCCGTGTCACGTGCATCCGCCCATGCTACCGAGGGACGAGCACCAGGAGGTTAGGGCGACCTGCAGGGGCGGGGGGGGGGGGGGCACGGGGGGAGGGTTCGGGTAGAGGCTGGGGTCTGGGAGCGGCGCCCAGGCAGCACCGGCAACAGCCGAGTCGGCGAGGAGGGGAGACACTTGCTCCCGACCCCCCCCCACTCTACAGGGACGCCCCAAGTTTCGGCGAGCGCCGTCGCGGGCCTAGCCCACCGCCACCCTTCACCAGGCCTAGGGGCACGGCCACCCCGGAGAGATGTTAGGGCAAGGCGCGACCTCAGTCATGGACCCGGTCATGCCTGCACGGCACCCCCCCCCCCCGGCAGGCATGGCGACGTTCTCTCGCTCCGCAGGGGTACAACTTGGCACCATGCCGCGGCGCGACGTCGCGTACCCTCCGTACCGCGCCCTCCCGCCGCCATCCCCGGCCACAGGGGGCGAGGTCATGGCCCACTGAGGTCCGCGTGCACTGCGTGCCCAGGCGCGGCACGCCGGTCACGAGAGAGGAGGGCGGTGTGCGGGAGCGCGCTGCTGCCCGGGGGGGCAAGGTCATGGCCCACCGGGGTGGCGCTACCCTGCGGGTCCTGGCGGCTGGGCTGTGCGCAGCACCGGGGATCCCAGCCCTGGCGGGGGGGTGCCCGGCCGCGGGCTGAGCCGACGCCCCCCCCCCCCCCCCCGAGGCCGGGTTGGGACCTAGGGGGGGGGATGGGGCAGGAGGGAGGGGGAGGGGGGGGAGGGGGGGGGCGACTAGCTGAGGAGGTACTCATCGTCCTCATCGACGTCGAGCTGTAGGCCCACGTCGGGGTCGCCAGCCTCGGGCTCGGGACCCTCGCCCTCCCCTGGCAGGTCCCCCGGGAGCGCCGCCTCCACGGGGAAGAAGGCGTGCAGGGCCGCGAGGAGGCTGGGTGGCACCGCGCCCGCCGGGAACGCCAGCAGGAGTCCGTCCCTGAACGGCTGGAGCGTAAAGCCCGGGAACAGCGCCCGGCTAGTTGCTAGCGGGGCCAGGACCACCTCCGGGGTGGCTCCCTGCAGGGACGGCGGGGTGCCCACACTGAGGACCACGTCCGGGCACGCCCCACGTTCCGCCGGGTCCAGCACGGACACGGGGATGGCGTGGCCCACCAGCTCAGGGCGCGGCCCAGCTACCGCGCACGCGGATTCGCCCATGGCGTAGCGTAGCAGGGTGCCAGTGTCAGCGACGGGGCGGGACAGGCCCGCCGGCCACCCGCTGCCGCCGGCGCGCATCAGGCGCGCCCACCGGGCGGGCGGTGGAAGCACCACCCAGTCCGCCACTGCCCGCAGGTACCCCGTCATCAGGGCGGCGCGCTCGCGGGCAGGCCAGGGCAGCGGGGCCCTGGCCCACATGAGCCCGGACCACGTGATGGCCACATCCCAGGCGGCGCTCTCGGACTGCACGACCACGTCCTCGTCCCGCGCTAGCCTCAAAGCGAGGTGCGGCCTGCTTTGTCGTAGACCGTGGCCCCTAGGGAGTCACGCCAGCATACGGCATAACCCCGGGACCGCAGCAGGGCGCACATGGCCCTGAAGGGCTAGAGGGTGTGGGGGGGGGGGGGGGGGGGGGGCTCGGCTGGAGGGTGTGGGGGGGGGTTCACCCGTGGGGGGGGGGGGTCCCAAGGTGGGGGGGCCTACGCACGACCCACTACTAGCACATGCATACCTCCAGGGGGGATGTGTGTCTGGGGCGGGTTTGGGGAAGCTGCTGGTGGCTGTTGTGAAGCAACGGCTGCAGATGGCTAGGTGTGTCCACAGTGGTTGTGGTGATCTTTCACTTGACAACAAACGACGTTTGCATCGTCTTGCTAATTTGGCACTCAAAACATGGATGGTTTGATGAAAGGGAAGCAGGCACAAAAAAACTTTGGCGCCGTTGGTGCCATGGCCCCAACACCACTATCTCTCAAAACCTGGGGGGGTGGGGGGCTGGGGGGTGTTGCATACAAGGACCGGGCCCGGCCGCCCCCCCCCCCCCGTGGTTCTGGGTAGTTTGAAAGGGGGGGGGGGGGTAGGTATCTCAGAACACTTGGGTCTGCGGCTGGCCCAGGTAGCCTAACTCACGCACCTACCCAAATGGATAGTGTAGCCATCGGCTTCGGTATTTCCGGCAATGGGTGGGGAGAGATCAGTATTACATCACCCCTACTTTCTTGGGGGTCCCCATAGTGGGGATAGATCAAAGTAGTTCCAACTAAGCATACTATGCACTACTCTTGAAATCCCCAATGTGAGCTGAGCATTTTGAGTATACACACATGAGGGGGATGAACAATTTCACTCCATACCATGTGTCCAGAAAAAACTCTTCGGCGCCTGTGGCCAGGGACTTGCTTGAGCGAGGGGGGGAGGGGGGGAGGGGGTCTAGGGGAGGGGGGAGGGGGTCCAGGGGGGAGCCCCCCGCCAGAACATACCCAATCCAAAGGGAACAGAAAAATTATTGGAGAACAAACAACTCAGCACATGGAAATGTCATGTTGTCGGCCGTAAAAAAAGGAAATTCATCATTGAATGTCAATTTAGGGTTCCCACATCTCACCAATACACAACAACTACAACAAAGCAGGACATTCACCATCAGCCGTGTGGAGTATCTCTCGCCACAAGGGGTATTGCTCCCGCTGTCTACGGTACGACTGCCTCACCCCTGTGGCTTGAGTTGCGGGATCCCGCTGCTTGGCAGGCGACCCCCTCCTAAGCTGTGTACCGGCTCGCCTTTCACCGGTTGCTTCCATGGCCGGGTGACGTTTGCCATGGTCCCCGGTGCAGCCTGGCCGGGCTCGGACCAGAGGACAGTGATCTTTCTTGTCATTCAGCCTAACCCTCGCCTGAACCGGTCGCGTGTGGCCATTTTTTGTGCCACAGCGACAAACTCGCACAGTGTGGCCATTGGTACGCTTAAAAAAAGTGTGGCACATGCCTTTTGTGCCTCGTTGTAGGCTTTTTGTCTTTTATGATCGGTGATCCTATCTTTAAACGTGAAATAGAGCAGCGCGTCAATTACGTCTTCATGTTTTGTGTGTGGCAATGGTGGGACCGGGGAGCTGAAATACACTGACAACGAGCGTTGGGGCATGGTAGTCTGGAAAACAAGGTACATGGAGCAATATGTACACAGTGTATGGCATGCGCCGAAGGCGCCGAAAATTTTTTCCCATGACTAAAAAATGTTCTCAAACCCCAGGTTTTCGGGTGCACTTGAGCTGAGGGGGGAGGGGGGAGGGGGTCCAGGGGAGGGGGGGAGGGGGTCCAGGGGGGAGGCCCCCCCCCCCCCCTGCTGGAATGAAAATTAAAGCAAGTCCCTGGCCTGTGGCGCCCATAGTTTTCCCCAAAATCTCAATTTCGAGAAAGACCTGTTCCAAAACTTGGGGGGGTCTGGAGGGGGGCGCAGTTGGGTGTCTAGATTCGAACTGGCTGGCCCCCTTGGCAGCGCCCGTGCACCACACCACACCACACCACACCACACCACACCACACCACACCACACCACACCACACCACACCACACCACACCACACCACACCACACCACACCACACCACACCACACCACACCACGACACACCACACCACACCACACCACACCACACCACACCACACCACACCACACCACACCACACCACACCACACCACACCACACCACACCACACCACACCACACCACACCAATTGCCTGGGTAGTCTAAGCGGATACCCCCTATTCAGGCCGCAAGAGACCCAAGCGCAGTTGCTTCGGCGTGCCCATGATCTAACAATCATGTGCTCTGCCATGCCATGTCACATACCTCCTGCACGGCTTTCTGGAGGTCACACTGGCGGGCCTCCTCCTCTTCTATGATGGGGCAGATGCGCTTGACCTCTTGCAACGCCGCGCCGTTGCCCACCTCCTTCAACAACGTCTGCATCCGCTTGCGCACACCTGTGCGTAGCGCCCGCAAATGCTCCTGACACCCGCGGAGGGTGGTCTCCAGGCGGTCTGCCTGCTGGCACACCTCCGGCTCCAGTCTCTGAACTGCATGCCGATCCAGTTCCACCTGTTGGCAATGGAAGAGGGGTGTGGGCGAAAGAGTGGGGGCTTGAAGAATGGGGAAACTAAAGGGGGGCTTTGCAATTCGAAAAGCGGTTGAGGACAAACTCGGGCAGTTGCAAAACAGTTGGATCGGTCATGGGGCAAACAAAAGCGGTTGGGGCGGGGGGGTACAACAGGTCCTCAGGGAGGGGGGTACACCACCGCCACAAGCACAGGCTGGGGCAAGGGGTACTCAGGCAAGCAAGGCACCAACCCAGTCACCGACTGAGGGAGGGTACTAAAGGAACGTAGGACCAGAGCCACGGGGGGTGCCCAGGTGCAGCCCCCGGCACCGAAACCCCCTAACCATTTTGGCCCCCTGAAAGGTGGCGGGGGAGGGGCTCGGGAGGGGGGGGGGGGGGGCAGCCAGGCTGGGGTCCCCGGTACCCCAACATACATACCTCAAAAGGATTCCCTTGTTGCAGTGGTTTGAACACAGATATGTGGGGGTTTTGAAAAAAGAATTCTACCCCCAGGGGGGTCCGGTCATAGCAGCCAGGATTGGGGGGCTGGATGGGGGAGGTCAGGGGTCAAAACATTTTTCATGTTTTGCAAACATATTCGGATTCCCCATGAAATTCTGTGCATTTTGAGTATAAACACATGGGTAAGAAGGAAAAGTTACCCCCCACCATTTGCTCTTAAAAAAAAATTCCGGCGCCTTCAGCGCAAAATTGGCACCAAATGTGGTGCAGACCTTCTAAACATTTTGGCCATTTTGAGGTGTGGGGTGGGGAGGGTGGGGGTCAAGGGCCGCAGCTACCCCACCCCCCACTGACGAGAGCTGTCCTTAATTTGATCAATTTGAGAAGAAAAGAAAGGATCCGACTCCGGTGCGTGCGGATATTAGCAAAGCATCAGCCGATCAGCAACCGCTGTGGGTCATCGGCCAACGGTGTGTGTCTGTTGACCATCAACTACCGTCGGTTCAGCAACAACCGCCGTCCGTACATCGCGTTTCTGCCACCTGAAGCCCGAGGCTGTCGTCGGTGCAAAACAAAAACACAATCCTCAATGAAAGCCTTGCGTAGCACCCACCGCCCTGCCCCTCGATCCACCGGCCCGCTCTCGCACCAATGGACCCCTACCACTGTGAGGGGGCAGCCCTGGGGGCCTCCATTCCACTGCGAAACCTGCTGCGTTAAGAAAAGGGTCCGCCCCCCTCTCTCGTCCCGCGCAGTGCGAAGCAGCTGCAACCCCTGGGCCCTGCACGAGTCACGTCAGTAGCATTGTCATACGCCTGTCGCTGTGACAGAAAAGCCGCCCGGAGATGGTCCAAGGGATGAGGGATTGTGCGGGCCCGTGGTGCAGCCAACGTGAGAACAGAGTGTTCAAGATGCGAGGGGCCCGGAAGCGGTGGTCAGGGGATGTTTGCTGCACTCTGCACGACACACGCCACTTGAATGGGGCGTAGGACCCCTGCACACGAGGAGCATAGGTCTTCTGAATGGCATGCTTAGTCCACATGCACATGTCCATATACTGCACTGACGTCAGAGACCTGGATTCGGATGATCTGTAATGCTGAAGGTTCTGTCAGGCTTCCACACCGTTGTGCTTCCATTTGCTTCTGTTTTGTGCCCCCCAGATACGGGCTCCCTGTGTCTGTGCTCCTGCATGTCCTGCGGAACTGGTGCTGGCGAGGATGGGCCCCAGCAACGGTGGTGCGAAGCTGTTCGAGCGCTTCCACACCACCGTCAGAGCAACGGAGCAAGCCGTTGACAACGTACCTGCAGGGCTGTCGTTCCAGTGCCAGGGTCTGCATCTCTTTGCTGCACCAAATCGCAAGTCCAACAACCCACACAAGCTGGGCACTTACCCGTTGCCTGGGGGCTGGTGGTGGGGTATCTGTGGGGACCTGAGTGCTGTCTCATTGTGCAGGTGCATCGCGCAGGTACACAGCTTGTGTGTGTGTGTGTGGGTGTGTGTGTGTGTGTGTGTGTGTGTGGGTGCGTGTGTGTGTGGCTGTGTGTGTGTGGGTGTGTGTGTGTGTGTGTGTGTGTGTGGGTGCGTGTGTGTGTGGGTGTGTGTGTGTGGGTGGGTGTGGGTGTGTGTGTGGGTGGGTGGGTGTGTGTGGCGTGTGTGTGTGTTGGTGGGTGTGTGTGTGTGGGTGTGGGTGGGTGGGTGGGTGGGCGGGTGCGTGTGGGTGCGTGGGTGTGGGTGTGTGGGTGTGTGGGTGTGTGTATGTGGGTGGGTGTGTGTGTGTGTGTGTGGGTGGGTGGGTGGGTGTGTGTGTGTGGGTGGGTGGGTATGTGTGGGTGTGGGTGGGTGGGTGCGTGTCGGTGCGTGGGTGTGTGTTGGTGGGTGTGTGGGTGTGGGTGTGTGGGTGTGTGTGTGTGTGTGTGTGTGGGCGTGCTGGGTGTCTTCGGGTGTGTGGGTGCCACCCTCGGAGGCCAGGGGCGCATTGCTGCCTTCGCCGTGGACTGCCCTCAAACCCACCATTTGTTTTACGGTTATCGATACCGAATGTGCCCACCGCTTGTCTCACTTTGCCGGTATATCTGCCGCACAAAGTGGGCGGTGGGTCTGGGGAGCGGTGGTGGGGGGTGGGGAGGCACGGGCACCTGCAGCGCTGCAGCATCCAGCGTGAAATCAACGGGGCTCAGCACCGCCACAAGCTCCGACGACAGGTCATCTGCGGACAGACACGCAAAGTACACCCGCGCCTCCGGCCCGAGCTCTATCGCATCCTCATCGATCATGACATGAGGGGTGCCGTTCTTACCGCCACTGAAGGGCACAGCATGCACGAGGGTGTGCAGCACGGGCGGCAGCGTCCGCGGCAGACCCCCCTCCACGAGCACCGGAAGGGACCGCGGCAGTGCGAACGCGAGCGTCTTCTTGATCTGCTGAGCAACTGCGTCGTGCTGGAGCGTGAGCAGGTCGGGCGCAGTGCGCCGCAGCCATGCGCGCGCGACGCCCTGCGGGTCGATCAGCACCGGGAATCGCGATCCGTGGGCAACAACGGCGAAGTTGTCGCGCACACGGTCGCAGTCCGGCAGCCCGAGGCTGCCCTTGCGCCGCGGCACCCGCGGAGGCGCGTCGCCAAGATGACACACCGCCACGACGGGGTCCGGCACTGCGGCGCAAGGGAACCCGCTGCTCACCGCCTGCGCCTGGGTCCAATTCAGGAGCATGTCGCGAACACCCTGTGGGAATGTCCCGAGGTAGCACAGCGTGAGCGCGGCGCGGAGCGCGTCGCCCAGCAGAGTGCACTGCCGCGCAATGCATGCGGTGAGGTCCCTTCGGCAGGCCGCTGCCTCCCCGGCAAGAGCCTCGGACAGCGCCTGCGCGTCAGACTGCCGCTGGAGCGCGGCCTTCCGCTCTGCCTCCACCGCCGCCATCTGCTGCTGGATCTGCGCGCCGGGGGCGAGGGGGACTGGCTCGGGGGTGCCGTCTGGGCTCGGCTCTGAGGCGCCTTCTTGGGGGAGCTGGACCCGTTGTGTCAGGGCCACAGCTCTCGACTTGAGGTGCACTGCCACAACGCAAATGCAGTGAGAGATGGAGGGAGGTGTGTGTCACAATGGTCCATGGGTCATGGGCCTAAAGTCATCAGATCAAAAGGGGGTGACCCCCCCCCCGAAAATAAGAGCGCTGCCTAAAAGGTAGGACCTGCCCTTTGGACCCCAGGACCCGCTGACTTGCAAATGACGCCCCAGTCTTAGGGGTGACGGGTGCATGGTGCACACCCTTTTGGGCAATTTCACAGCTTTCACCCCCCAAACAGACCCTCACAGAAAGCCCCCCAGTTAGCAACATGGGCACCAAGAAAACAGCCGGCAAATGGGCATCCGATCAGGTACTCACAGTCTGAACAGTCTGAACTGACATTCCGCAGTCAAAGCCTTGCAGAATATGAAAACCGGCGAAGAATCTGGAGCATAGACCGCGCAAGTAGTGCTGTAGAAGCATGCTGTCCATCAGGTTTTGGGTGTGGGGACAGTGGGCGACCATCCGCCGAGGCATGCTGTTCATCACATTCAATTGTAAAAGAGGTTGAAGGTGATGGGGCTGGGCTCCGAATGTGGAACTTGAGTCGGTGGAGTGCAGCAGCATCATGAATCACCGCCTTCCCATTCACCTCATATTGTATGCGCACGTAATCACAAGCTGCGAGGGGGCCAGAACAATAGCAGGAACCCGCTCATCTGCACTGCTGCGGTGATAGAAGACACAGGCACCAGCTTGAACCCAAAACAACGACATCGTGTTGCTGAGCCAAAGACCAAAGGATAACATGTACAATGTAACCCTCAAGGTATTTAGGGTGAAATGGGGCACCAGCTCAGCAACACACCACCTCATGGGGCAACGACCAAGCAAAACAATGGGGTACAGTAAATTATCCAAATAAAAAAGATGCACGGTGTGCGCAAGGTGCGCCCTGCTCCCCCTTACTCTTGGGGGTGCGGATTTGTGGTGCCAGTGCCATAAAGCACAGTATTCATGTTGAACATGGCGAAAGCGATGCCACGATGCCACTGATGATCTCTGTGGCCCATCCTCCACCACAAGTACCCCAGTACCAAGGTCAAGGGCCCAGGAGACGACCTGAGACACCTTTTGCAGACAGGTCCAAAAAAGTAGACACTCAGAAAGACCCCTCCCCACCCCTGCCTCTGCCCCGGCCCCCTCCTTCCCTTTCTGCCTCTCTGCCGTGCCACCCCATCATTCCCCCAGTGATGCCCCATGCAGACAAGCGTGTGTCTCATGAAAGACCCTGTCCCTCACATAAAAGACAAATTAAAGACCGCCCCATAGCATTTGGGCACCAAGTCGATATCCAGTCAACCGACAACGGCCGCCATTTGACCGCCAATAGCAAGGGGTAGCAGAGGCCAAACTGGTCAGGGCACCTGCCCACCCCTGACCGGGTTGCCAAGCGTCCCCTCCTTCCCCAACACCCTCTGCGCACACCTGCCATGACGTACTGCGCAACGACGTGCAGAGCCTTCCCGCGGCCGGGGCTGCGGAAGTCAGGCGATGCCACACGCTCCTCCAGTGCTGCCGCCACGTCCTCCGGCACCGTTCCAATGTCCGCGAGCGATGCCATGAACGGCCCCGGGTCGGCCGCGGCCTTGGCCACGATGGCGCCCACGTCGACCTCGTTGCAGGCCACAGCCTGCGGTGACGCCAGCCCCTGCGCCAAACAATATGCCTCGAGCACCAGCTTCGTCCCATGGGCGACGGGTGCGGCAGAGGACAGGGCCTTTAGCGGCTGCAGCTGAGCCTTCTTCAGGCTCTTCAGGGCTTTGTGCAGCGCCTCGTCTGCCTCGTCTGCCTCGTCTTGGGCCTGCACAACGGCCTCAGGGTCGACAGAAAAGGAGACCTGAGGAGTGCGGCGTGTGTGGCCTTGGACGACATTCCCATCAGCCCTGTGTTCTGGACAGGCACCAGGGGTACGGGACCAGTTTGGTGGTGTGGGTGGCGATGGCTAAAACAAAGTGGCCTGTACAATCTGGTGCAAGGTGAGAGAGTATGGCGGCCAGACCCTAAAGGACGTTTCATCAACTTCCGAATTGCAAAGCCATCACTGACACGATGCAGCTGCAGGCATGGGGTCAGCCACGGGGGCTTCTTTCTGTCGGCCCACAACGGCTGCTTGGTCATAAAGAGGACCGATCCTTCCCAGAATGTTGTGTGCGTGTGGAAACACATTCCCTCGACAACCCATATTGCAAATTGCGTCCAAAAATTTCGGACTCTGTTTCCCGGCCCCCCGGGTATGCAGTTTCGATAGCACCGTCCAGATTGGACTGTGCAGCTACGCAGAGCAACTGGCCCAAAGGCCAGAAGAAATGGCCCATAAACATTTTGTGCCAGCTTTACGGCTTCGATGCCATCCACAGGTGGGCTGGACTGCTGGGGACGTGGAAGCGGCAAAATGCAGTGGAAAAAAGAGGCTCAAGTCCACACACGTGTCACCGCAGCACACGAGCAGGAGAAGAAAAGAAAGACCTCCCGCATTTGCCCCAGGGCTCTGGTAGACCTTCACTCGGAGCACTTCAGCTACTGTACACACACACACACACACACACACACACACACACACACACACACACACCCAGAGAGAGACAGAGAGAGAGAAGGAGAGGGAGAGGGAGAGGGAGAGGAAGAAGGAGAGGGAGGGGGAGAGGGAGAGGGAGAGGGAGAGGGAGGGGGAGAGGGAGAGGGAGAGGGAGAGGGAGAGGGAGAGGGAGAGGGAGAGGGAGAGGGAGAGGGAGAGGGAGAGGGAGAGGGAGAGGGAGGGGGAGGGGGAGAGACAACACACGCGCTGGCACACAGACACACACCGGCGAGGCAGGTTCACTTCCCAGCGACATTGGACTGGCGGGGAGGCAGTGCCGCAGCTCGGCCTCCAGCTTCACCAGTTTGGGTCCGCAGGCCGCTGCTGTGTCCGCTGCCTCAGAACTTGCGTACACGACTTCTGCGCACTGAGACATAATTGTGTCCAGCTCCTTCTCGTGCGCCAGCAACCTCGCCTGAGTGCGAAAGGGTGATCGGATTGCATCCCCGCATTGCACCCGCCGCACATTATTCGATAGCTGCAGCACCCTCATCAAAAAGGACAACCGTCAAAGGCCTGGGGGAGGGCACTGAGTTCAAATTGTCCCAAACTTGCAAGCCCCGCGAAATTGCATGCTCTTTCCCACGAGCCCACCAGCTCTAATGCAGGGCTCTCATCAGCCCTTGGCTTGCAATACAACACCCACTGTGGTCAACACAAGACATCCAGGTACGCTGTAGAGAAACATATGTGTCTAACCCATTGGACGACCCTTGGTCACTCTCAGTTCGATTGCCATTGCCAAGGTGAGCCCAATCTGCACCCCGCCACACACAATGGCATCAATGTCTTTGTTGAAAATTTGAATGCCAGTCCACGTCACCTCTGCCAACCTTTAAGGTCAGCTAGGACTTCTATCTGTGCATAATACTTTTGCATGTGTGACCAGCTAATCGATTCAAACTGGGGAGCCCCAATGCATGTGTTTGGCGGCTGCAACTTGCAGGGGGTATGATTGCACAATGTGCAGCTCACAGAATTCGTACAACTTGGATGTGCTTGCTGTGTGCATTGGACACCAGCACATTCAGCACACATAGAGAGAGAGAAAGAGAAGGAAAGCGGGGACGGATTACAGAAAAAAGTGTAAGTCGCATAAGTTGTTTTTTTTTTGTGTAAGTCACGTACACCTTTTTTTTTGGCATAAACCGCATATGGCAGTAAGTGACAAAAACTTTTTTTGTGGCATAAGTCGGGTGCACTTTTTTTTTTTCAGAAAAAAAAGAGAATGACAAGAACCTTCCAACAACCGGTTTGCTAATAGAGGAGGTGAAGCATATGGCTCCCACGGACATTTCGGGTACTTCCGGCACAGGTAAAGCAATGGAGCTGTGGCATGGAACGTGACTTGAGGGAAGAGGAGAGAAGAGGAGATGAGAGAAGGGAGGCGGAGAATGTGCTACGAAACATGGACCAACTACAGGAAGTCGGAGAATACACGTTTGTAGATTATATCACATTTCAAATCTGATGACTTAGGCTTTGCACATGGATTGGTGTTTCACTCACAAGTCAGATAGAGATTCTGTTTGGGGTCCTTGGTGAAGGCATCAATAAACATTAGTTCACGCTCCAACCGACCCTGTGCATCCTTTGAAACCCCCTCGGGGACCATGACTTGCTACCCATGGATGGATAGGTGCTTTGGAGCAAGCATGTGCAACCGCTTGGAAAAAATTCTTGTGCTGCAGCATCCTTCAACCTGCAAATGTGGGTACCCGGTGGTCCAATTTTTAGGCAAAACAGCTTCACATTGACCTGGATCTCTGTCCCAGGCCCCAAACGCACCTTCCTTGATGTTGCTCTTTAGTTAAAATCATGTAGAAATGCAAAATGTCTCTCAATTTTCCAAAAAAGTTTTCGTCCCTTGGTCTGTACAGGGTCCTTGAACAATTGCACGTCAAATGCAGTCATTACTATAGTGGTATATGCAATGGTTCAAGAGTTCACATGAGTTGGTTCAATTCCTGCTAAGCCCAATTTTGGTCACCATAAACAAAGCGAAATTCTTGGTGCTGCGGCATGCTGCGGCAAGCTGTGGCATGCTTCAAAACCCCCATGTGCAGCTCCAAAAACCGGGTGCTGCAGCATGCTACGGCTGCACAGTTTCATCATCTATGGTGGAGTAAGAGGGGGCAGAGGAGTGCGGGGTTGGGGCAGGTCGCTTTCCAACTCATCAAGCACTCCTCCCACCAATTTTCTGGGATAGCGCCGAGCAGTCGTACTGAGGGATCCGCATTGATGATGCGCGTTGCTTCTCGGATGAGTTCTTCTGGCAAATGCGTAAAGATAACATCCACGTCCTCCAAGCTTACCCGATGGGCAATGAACCCATCGCAAAGATTGGTAGCCATATGACCAACCATCCTATTGAAAACCCAAAGTCTGAGCATGTGCAGAAAACCCGTTTTGACGGAGGTGTTTCGACATTGGTTAAATCAAGGAGGTGCCAAGCAGTTGCCCCCAAATCCACACTTTGAAGGCCCATACTAGCATAGTGCCATCCATAGCACAAACAGACTAATGGAGCCCTTCGCGATCATCACTACATACAATAAATATGTGGCTCCACCACCAAGCCAAACCACCATGGGTTGCCACAACGCTTTTATTCTTCTTCATTTTTTGTAGGCGGTACACAACATATGTCACCGCCATGCTCCATGCCCGCGGCTCACCGACTTCATTGTGACATAGCTTGTCGGTAAGCCATGTTGTAATATCCCTGTCACTCAACTAGTCTCCCTCCACAATAGATGCTGTGTCAACCACATGCAACCTGCGGGTACGCCTCAGAGAGGCTGGCATCCAACAGTTCGGCTACTCTTGGCAAGTTTCCCCCCTAAAGGGGGGGATGAAATCAAAGTGGCCATCCTTTGCCGTCTCCGTGGCCAACCCTTGCGTCTCGGGGCCCCACATGTGGGCAAAACGGCTACATAATAGCGCTGAGCGCGGGGACAAAATCAAAAGTGGCTACTTCACCCCTGCTATCTCGGGGGCCTAGGTATCAACAAAATGGCTACTTAGCCCCTACCGTCAATGGGACCCAAGAGTGGGCAAAATTGCTACATAACCCCTGCCGTCTTGGGGGTCATTGGCGCGAAGCGTAGGAGAAAATGCTTGCAGGAACCAGAACTTTTCAAGACAGTTTTGGGTGCACACAGGTTTGAGTCCCAGCCCCACCCCCACACCTACAGGCCCACTGTCCCTGGTGACGTGGCGCTTACAGGCCCCCCATCCGGTGAAAAAACGCGCTAAGCACGGGACAAATGTGGTGGCCCTGCCCTCTTGGGGGCCCACATGTGGGCAAAGTGGCTACAGAACGCATGTTGTCTCCGGGGTCCCCAACGCTAAGCGTGGGAACGAAATCAAAAATGGGGACCTCACCCCTGCTGTCTTGGGGGCCCACATGTGGGCAGGGTGGCTACACAACCCCTGCCGTGTTGAGGGTCCCCAATGTGGGGACAAAATCAGAAGTGGCTGCATACCCCTACCATCTTGGGCGCCCACATGACTACATAACCCCTGCCGTCTCGGGGACCCCCAAAAATGGGGGAAAATCCAAGCGGCCATGAAACCCGTGCCGACTCGGCGTTCCAAAGAGCAGGGAGGATCCAAAGTGGCCACAAAGCCCTCTCAAACTAGAGAAAGGTTGGCTGCGCTCATTTTTGTTTCTTGGCGTAGCACGCATGCACTTTTTTTTGGATGTACGCCGCGTGTATTTCTTTGGTCGGCGCAGGTCACGTGCACTTTTTTTGGCTGTGGGCCGTTTAACCTTTTGCTTTTTTATGTAAGTCGCGCAAAAAAACGTGGGTCACATACCATTTTGTTGCCATAGGTCGCATACCCGTAGCATTTTCACTTTTTTCGCGAATTACGCCCCCCCAAAAAAGTGCATGCGACCTGCAGCAAAAAAATTGAGCAACTTATGCCTGACACGATGGTGGTGGGGCGGCTGGAATCACGTGCATATGACGTCGAAGCACAGAATGCCTGACACTACTGCTTTAGCGTTCAGGCCTCGTTTTCGAACAGAGTCAAGGGGGAACCTCTCGTGCACGCTGTGAAAAAAGGCGCAGGGGTTTGGGGTGAGGGTGGCCACAACGTTGGTACACCGTGAACCGCAGGCAGTGGACTGTTGGTGGCAGCGCTGCACAAGCACAAGACCTGCTGGGCCGACAAGATCTCACGGAAGCATTGCAGGAAATGTTGCAAATGCACTGTCCCGACCTGCACCACTTCCAAAGCCTGTTCACGGAGTGCGGCACTCTCGGCCACCAGCCGGACATGCACGTCGGTGATACAGGCCACGAGCCCATCGGCACTGGGTAATGCAGCATCCGCACCAGCACCAGCACTGACACCAGCACTGACACCGGCATCAGCATCAGCGTCCGTGTTGCCTCCGGCACTGGCGGTACTGTCGGCCCCAAGTCCCTCAGCGTGGTTATTAGTTATAGCATCAATATTACGTTTCGCATTAGCATTGTTGGCACTCGCTGCAATACGCCTCAGCGTCCCATCCAACTCCACGTCCAGCAGCGCCGAAGCCACGATATCAGTCAGAATGTGTCGCGGCAGCAGGCGCGGCACCCACACAACGCACAGCGCTCGATCCAGTACAGGGCATGCCCGCAGCAGCGCGGCCACATCCCCGGAATCATGGTGGCTGCTGATCCCAAAAAGCCGCAGGTTGGCGGCCAAGCGACCCGACACCAGCACCGCCACGGCTTTCATGACCTCCTCCGGGGCCGCGGCCCGCCGAGGCGAGGCAGGTCCGGCAGGCCGCCGCGGCGACGGGCTGTGGCGCTTCGCTGGGGAACGGGGGCTGGTCGGGGATGCGGACTTAGATTGGGTCAAGCGGGACCTCCGCGGACTGTTCTTGGGAGAGCCCTGAGTGACAGAGAGGGAGAGAGGGAGGGGGAGGGAGGGGGAGGGAGAAGGGGATGGGATGGGACGGGAGTGTGTCAAAAACAGTCTTGTCAGCACCTGAAGCGCCTTCCCCGAAGGCCTGTCAGGGTGTCTCGGGTCCTCCTGCGCTCCACTCGGGGCTACCAGGCCCCTGCAGGCCCTGGGCGACCCCAGTGCAGTGAAGCCCCACACATGCACATGCACACACGCCTACAAAGCCCTGTTCGTTCATGGCCCTGACTGGGGGCACAGGGGGCCTACACAAAGCAGTCAGTGGATTGTTTGTGCTCACCCAGGGGCAGTAGCAGCCCTGTTGAGTGCCAAGGTGTCAGAGATCCTCAAGTGCAAGACCCTGGGCCTTGAGTGGGCGACAGCTGATACAAAAGCCCCCCCCCCCCTCCCATGTCCATGCCCCCCCCCCCCCCCCCCCCCAAAGGGACGACGGTTCCCCCCCCGACCCCGGGGGGGGGGGGGGGACGGACTCCACAGAACAGTAACCTGCACCTGGCCCTCAGCAGACCTACTGGACTGGCCTGCCTAAATTCCCGTATTGCAAGACCGGGGGAGTGTCAGCCTAAGACGTGCCGAAGGCCTGACTTCCGCTGACCGGGTGCGGGTTTTGCTGGTGGGCCAGTGCGGAGATAAGGGACAGTCTATTCCACACGGGAGCACGACGGCGAGCACGACAACGAGAAGTGTTTTCTGGGAGAGCGGATGGCCTGTATCAACTTGGCGATGCCGCCAGAAGCTGTACGATGATGCACACCGAATTGCAGTCTTCCTGGTCGGAAACGGCGGCGTCCCAGAGGTGGTCCGCGAATTTGGGTATAAGTGGACGCTCATCAGTCTGCATGAGACGGGTGTTGTGTGCACATTTGCTTGTGATGCTGCTGGTGTCGCACGGGGTATCGTCTGCGGTGCGAGCATTCGCTGTTCTTCACAAGATCTCGCTCATTTTGGCTGAACGTAAACACTGCCCCTCTGCTCTTCTGCTCTTCGTACGCTCGCTGCTTCTTTGGGCTTACCAAACAGCAAAACAGAAGTGTGTGTCTTGAAGACAGAACACGGAATGAACGCTGAGGGCGCATGCATGTCTTTGTTTGCAGTCCAACACCAGGTTGAGCATGCTACGCGTGAGGACAGACCTTCGTCACCATGGCGTCGAGCTTGTTCAGGAGCGCCTCGTAGCCCTGAGCGGCCGCGAAGCTGTCCAGGAGCGGGTACACAGCCGAGGGAGCCGCGGCCGCATCCAGCAGAAGCCCCAGGAGGTGCGAAGGTGCAGGCCCCAGGGCGGCCAGCATTCCCATGTCCACTGCCAAGACGCAGCTGATGTCCTGCACCACCGCCGCCTGCACCACGTCCCACATCCAGCCCCGCCACACCTCCACAGCGTCGGGGGTCATCGGCGACTGCGGCAGAGCCCATGTGAAGAGCTCCGCCTCCATGAAATGGGCGGTGAGGCGCGCGATGCCGAGCGACGCGGTGGTGCTGCTGTCAATCAGAAGCAGGTGGCCCCGAAAGAGGTGCAGCGCCTGGAGGGCCTTGCACAAGCGGTCCAGCAGGTGGAGGTCGACTGCCGGGTGCAGCTCCTGAAGAACGCATGAAGACCTGACATCCTGCCCCCGAGGCTGACGTGACGTAGTTCGCTGCCTCCCACCCCCACCCCCACCCCCTTTGCGCACCCAATGCCAAGGGCCCCAAAAGTTTCGGAAGCAGCACCCAGTGTTGTCTGGACAGGGCCGGTGTTCACACACGACCCTGTGGAACACATCCCCCAGACCCTGTGCCCGGCATGGCCCATGTGGAGATGGCGGCAGCCTCCCACACCCCGTCACACCTCACAAATGCACAGCAACACAACCCAATCCCCGTCCTGCCCTGCAACCCATTGCCCAACCCATGTCTATCCCAACCAAAACATGGGACCGCAAAATCCATGATCCCAATACTCGCGGGAAAATCACTTCGCGTTCATCGCGCATTGCCGCTGTCTGCGCACGGGGTACGGGGAGAGGCGCTTGTGGATGTCATGGGGTGGGTGACATGAGGCTGCTTTCCTGACCGCACTTTTGTCAGTGCGAAGCTGATTGCACGGATATGAGCCCAGTGTAGTGGGGAGAGGGCGGCTGGGTCATGTTAGAGTTCTGCTCATGACAATGCTCCGCCTCCCGGCAAAGCCCATTTCTGCTCAAGTTGTCGCCGATTGGGCACGGCGGGGGGTCCACATTCAGCACGGAAACTGTGGCAAAATGTCGGGTGCAGGCTGCCCCCTGGTCTAAGCGCCGAAGCCCACTGGAATGGACCTTCCCCCTGTGCGTGCGCATGGGAGGGCAATGGCGATTGGACGACGAGCAGACTCCCCCGAGCGCCGCAAATCTCTTGAAAGAGTTGCCAACGAGCCAACGAATTTTCGCCGGAGAGAACACGCCGGGCGACGGATCCGAATCTCATGGTATCCCTCGTGGCGAGGCCGGACTCACGCAAAGGCGGCGCTGTCACGATTCTCGGCCGGAGACACCGTGACACAACCAGACTCGTGGTGAAGGTCATACAAAGGCATCAAGCCTCGTTGTGTGCAACCGTACGAGGGATCCATATCTGCCGATCCCAAGCGGTCCATGCCTCTGTTGTCCATGTCCATGTACACACCCGTACATGCCCATGCACGCAGACGCACACAGTAAGGAAGCCGAGACGTGCGCAACGGTGCATGTGCGGCCATAGCCACCGGCGTGCGCACGCTGGGGACAGGAAAACATGCGAAACATCAACATTTGAAATCTTGAGGCACATACCTCCGACTGCAGTGACTGCGCGCAGTTGTAGCCCTCCACGAGGACCCGCACCTGCTCCTTCGCCTCGTCCAAGTCCTTCAGGACGTGGTACCCGGTCGATGCGGCAAACGGCCCGAAGAAACGCCGCCCCCCCTCTTCGTCCTCCAGCGCCGGACCCAGTGCCTCGCGGCTGCCAACCGGCAGCGTACGCCCCACCGCCTGCGCCAGGGCACCAACCACCGCCTTCCGCTCCTCCGCCGTCACGAGCGCGTCACAGAAAGCGCCGACGGTCTCATGCCACCACGTCCGCAGGAACTGCGCCGGGGACGAGTGATCAGCGGTCCGGAGTCCAATGGTCCCCGTGGCAGCACCGGCCCGGCTCCGGAGGTCAGTGTGCACCTGCAACCGCACAAAACGTGCGGAGCATTTCCGTTGCTGTGCCCTTGTGCATGCCTCACATTCGGCGCCACACTTGCTGTTTAGGCAAGGGCTCGGAGGGGGGCTTGCCATGAAGGCTCCGTGAGTGTGCCGGTGGGTGTACGCACTGCTTTGAGTGTTTGCAAATAAATTGTGTGCCTGACTTTTGGGGGGCACAAGGCACCCCGTGGGTCGGTTCGGAAGGCGCGGCGCAATCCAGCCTCGTCCTCCGGGCCCCTCAGACCCAGAAAAGAGCGTTGAAGAGGGGGGGGGGGGGTATGGGGAGCTGATCAGAAACAACTGTAAATCGGGAACTTCCAATTCCGAGGGGGCACGTGCCGTCCTGGACGCGAATGCGAAGGGGAAGGGAGGGGGGTTGGCGGGTAATTCCGTGGGGGACGGGGGTGGGGGGGAGTGGAGCTGTTTGGGACTGCCGTGCCTGGGTGTTGGCTGCAGGTGAGGCCCTGAGTGCCAGAGCAGCAGCCCGTATCAGAAGACAAGGGGGGGAGGGTCTTAGACCCAAAGCTTTGTGTACCAAAAGTGGCCCAAATAAAGTTTTCCTTCAGTAATCAGTAGATTTCTTTGCTTTCCCACAGGAACTTGGTGGTCGCACGGGGGGGGGGGGGGGGCTCCTGTGGTTGTCAGCTAGTCACACACCCCTGCAGAGCAGAGTGATGCAGCATGGAACCACCAAAGGCACAGTGTGAACTGAGTAAAGTGGACACTGCTGTGGCACCTCACTGTTTGGTCGGTGTTGGGGCACCGAAATAATGTGAAGCGTACATGTGCAGTGGCATAGAAAGAATTTGAAGGGTACAACCCCCCAAACAAACCCGAAATTGCTGTTTTCAGGCTGTTCAGTGGTGACAGCGTGTGAAGTGGTTTCTTGCGGTCTTGCGGTCGAACTCTGATGGTAGCCAGCCTAGAGCGTGTCGCGGGTGATGTTGTTACAGTGTAACCCCAGTAAGACTGTGTACCATGCGGGCTGGTTGTCCCTGATCACTGCGTTTGCACCATTTTTACAAGAGAAACCGGGCAAAAAGTGCCAAAGTGGTTTTTGGAGATAGTTGGTGGTTACCCCCCCGCCCCCGAGTGCTCTGGTTGGTGATGTTGTTGTAGTGGAACCATGTTGATGTGTGTTGGGGGGGTGGGGGCATTTTGTGGCCTCGGGCCCTGTCCAAGGTGTGGCCCCATCGACGACACCCATGGGCGGGCAGGTGGGGCAACCACACCGTGGCGGAATGAAAATGCAACAGATGGCCATCAAATACGGCACCGACACTACGCACTACACGCCAAACATAGTCACGCACACGCAGAGCCAAACCATAGACCACACCCAACCTCCAGTGATCTAAGATGTAGCTAGAAGACACACACAAACGACACACAACCCCCAAAATCGCAGAACTCTCGTTAGTGTACCGCACAATCCCCGGATCTCATGTCTACCAGCACTCCCACGTACGCCCCCTGGGCCCTGTACCCAGCGACAAGTCCATTAGGACCAAAGGGCAATGGGGCTCAAGCGCACGTGTCACCCCCCCTCTAAAAGACTGGTAGGCCTATTGCAACGTTGTGGCCCCGGATCGGTGAGGCCCACTTCCCGCAGACGTGGCATGATCTGCATGGATTAGTGCTGCTGCCCCGCGCTCATGTGCGCGCCAAAGTAAAGGCCCCCTGCATCAGACGCCTTGAAGGCCCTCTGGAATGGCCCGGGGCTGACCGTTTCCATTTCACAGGAAATGGAAACGGCATTTGTGGCGTCGGCGCAGCGGGGGGGTCCGGGAACGTGACCATTGGTGTGTGACTCAGTGGCAAACAGAATGTTCGGCGATTATCACATTTGTGAGGCGACAAATCTGTCTCCTGCGCATTTGGCGCCAGACTTCAGAGTGACTGAGACACGGTCCTGGTCCCTTGGCCCTGGTCCCCCCGGCCCAGACCCCCACCGCCCCAGCCCCGCATTGCAACTCCGCCGCGCCCCCACTGCCCACCCACCCACCCACTTGTCAGACCGCAGGGGTACCCCGGAATGGTGTTGTTGTCAGGCCGTCCGGAGGGGGCGGGAGGGCGATCAGCAGGCGGGACATTGCTGGTTGCCGTGCACTGAGGCGGTGGTTACCCTTTGACATGTTGGAGAACGTGTGCCTGTGGCAGGCCCCGTCACAAACACATACCTGCCGCTGCAGCCGCTCAAACACCTGCAGCAACGTCCGAAGCCCGAAAGCGTAGTGCGGGGCCGTGGGGGTCGCCGGGCACAGCGCCTTCACCGACCTCAAGAACTGCACGCTAGCGTCCACGACACTCATCAGCTCCGGCGCCGGGCCCCCCTCCAACTTCTGTGCCAACAACGCCTTGACCTCATCCTCAGGCATCGGGGGAACATGCAGCACATGGCAGTGCCGCAGTAGGCGCGGCGGTAGCTGCTGCCCGGCCTGACCCGGCCCTGCAACCGCCGCCGCCGCGACCAACGCGGCGTCTGCGATGGCAGCGGAGCCGTGTGGGGGAGTCTTTGCGGGCCAGTCCCGTGTGTCGAGCCACTGCCGGAGGTACTCCGAGGCTGGGGTCCAGGGGGCCGCCCCGCTGCCGCGCGCATTCGGGGCCAGCACGTGCACGTCGTCCAGCAGGAACGTCACCGGCCGTGCCGCCGCGTCTCCCTGCGAGCGTGCGAGGCACGCGGCAAGGGCCCGCCGCAGCCACTGCGCATCGCACCCCCGCGCCAGCGCGACGCGGTGCGCGTGCCCCGCCGCGGACGCGGCAACGGCGCCGAGGACGTCGCCGGGACCGCCCCCGGCGGGGCCTAAGACGAGGACCGGGTACTTGGCGGCGGAGAAGAGGCAGGCGAACTGCGCGGCCTGGGCCTGGCTGAGGGCCACGCGGCCTTCGGAGGGCGGGAACAGGGCCCCGGGCACGCCGCGGGGGGAGCCGCAGGGCACGGGGCGGCGGGGGCTGCCCGGCAGGTGCCCCGGCGCGCCGCCCGCACCCGGCGACCACTGGGCCCAGTCCCCGGTCAGGGGGTCGAGCGTGTAGTGGAACACGGTCTCCGCCCCAGGGGCTGCGGGCGGCAGCGCCGTTCGGAAATTGTACGTGACGCGCCCGCCAGGGGCGGCGCGGACGGGGCTCCGCACCGACTCAGGACACGCCAGGTACCGGACCGACGCGGGCTCGCGCAGCGACGCCGGGCCGCTGGTGGCGGGGGTCCGGAGGGAGGGCGGGCCGCTGGTGGCAACGGCGTCCCCAAAAGTGGCCGGGGCCGGTTTCGCGGCGCCCGGGCGCATCTCCGTCCGCAGGAACTTGTCGAAGTGCGGGCGCTCGGACACCGGCAGCCGCCCGCCGCAGGCCCACACGATCGCGAACACGGCGGAGCGCTCGAGGCACTCCCCCCGCTCCGTCCCCTCCTCGGGGTCCTGCCCCGCGGGCATGCCGCCGCCGCTGTAGACCGCGTGCGCGTCGGACAGCGCGCGGAATGCCGGATGCTGCGCCATCAGCGACTGCAGCACAAGCCCCAGGAGCCGCAGGCACTCGGCGGTCAGGGCGCGGGGGTTGGGCTTGGGCGGCAGGTGCCGGCGCGCCAGTACCCAGTCGATGACGGGGGGCAGCAGCCGGCTCACGACCGGCCCGAGTGAAAGCCGCAGGGACGCGATGGGGCTGTCAGAGTGGAAGGTGCGGGCCAGCCAGGCCTCCACCAGCACCGAGGGGTCAGCGAGGGTGGGGGGCAGGTATACGCAGGCGGCCTTGGAGAGGAGGCCGGGGTCCGCGTCGGCAAGGCTGTCGGTCTCCATGACGAACCGGAGGGTGTGGGGGAGGGCGAGCTGCTCGCCGGAGAGCAGGGGCAGCATGGGGGCCATGGCGGTGGGGGTGCAGGCCCAGGCCCAGTGCGGGTCCAGCGGCCCGTCGAAGTGGATCCAAGTGGACACTTGGGGATGGACCTTGCGGACAAGACCTGGGCAATGTGCAGCACAAGACCAGGGAACGCAGCCCGCCCCAGACCAGCTCAGCTCAGCGAGGCGCCCAGCCCTGAACGAGCCCAGCAGCGGGTATCTCCGGCTGCGGTCGGCATGGCTGCAGGACCCGTGCACCGCATCTTGGAGAAGGGCCGTCAATACTCTCGAGCCCCCCCCCCCCCCCCCAAGGCCCCTCCGCCTCCTGCAACGCAGTACACTCCTGCCGATGTGCTTTTCGTCCCACTCCCGCCTACGGACCCAAACGTCTTTGAGCCTGCAGCCCGGGGCACTACATGGCGACGCTTCCACTGCGGGGGCCAGGGGGTGAGGGGAAGCAGGTCTATACACCCGGTACGACTGCACGAACCATCTGTAAGTGAGGGCAGACTTGTCCGGCCGGCAGACAGACAGTACGGCGTGTGGACCGGACCCTGACTGGCCTACAACGCCCCCAAGAGCCTCAGGAGCCCCAATTACCGGACGCATGACTGTGGCACAGTTTCTTTTTGCGTTTCTTTTTGCGTGTCCGGGGGGGCCATGGCCCTGTCGCACAAGGGGCGGAGGCCCGGGGGGGGCGACCCCTCGGTTCTGGATGCCAACTACCCCCCCAACTAACTGTTGGCCGGAGGCCCCTTGGGGGGGGGGGGGGGGGGGCATTGGAGGGGGGGGGTCTAGGAGGGGCGATGGGGGGGGGCTCCGGGAGGGTGGGGGGGGGGGGGTCCAGGTGAGGTGATTTGCCAGCCAGGGCTAGGGTTAGGGCTAGGGTTAGGGTCACCGAGCTGGTGGAACCAGTCTTGGTTTTATAACCCTTTTTAGTGTCTAGGGTGGACCTACCAGGTTTAGCAAGCAAGCAAGCAAGCAGCAAGCAAGCAGCAAGCAGCACGCGCGAAATGGGCCAAAATCAGAACTCCGTCGTGGTGCTTCACATTCGGATGAAATTTTGATGGATGATACCTATGGGTGTGAAGTACAATCACACAAAGTTTGAGCAAGAAACTCAACGGTGGCGGCCGGGAACGGGATTCGCAAGTGGCGGACCTCAGTTTCAAAAACTGCAGTTTAGGGCCAAAAACAGTCATTTTTGGGCCCAAACAGCCCTCGAACACATTCAAAACGGCCAAACGAAGGGAAGCGGTGGGCACATCCCACGTGCGGCTTGACTTCCCCGTGTCAACGAGCTCTTTGCGGCCCTCTAACTCCATGATACATCCCGGAAACGGCCCAAAAAGGCCCCCAGAACCTCCAAATGCCGACAGCCACAAACCAAGAACACGCCATATCTTTGGCTACATGGCTCAAAATGCGATTCCGAGGGCACCTACTCCACCCGCAACCCCCCACTTTTTGTGGTTTCCATCCCTCAAAATTGCCCAGACGGACGCCTAGACCCCCATACCTAGGCCCACTAGGCTGCGGCAAGCTACAAGCTCAAGCCCAAACAGGTGGGTGCCCAAATGGGTCAACAGGGTCCAGTAGGGGCAAAAAGATGACTTTTCTCAAAAATGATCCTATACCATGTGCCAAGGTAAAACGAGTGTTTTTGGACCGTTTTGAGCTTGTGGTGGCCCATTTTGGTCCTCCGAAAATCCCAAAATGCCTTGAAAATGGGCTGTTTTGGGACCTAAAATGGGTCAAAAATGGGTCAAAAACGCATTTTTCCAAAAATCATCCTAGACCATTTGGGGTGCACAAACGGGTGAAATGAGCCCATTATGAGCCCATTTTGAGCCCATTTTGGGGCATTTTGGCCCCTCAGATGTCCAAAAAGCCTTGAAAGTGGGCCTTGTGGTGATGGGGTTCACTTGCAAGCTGATTTCACTTTCTCAATGGCCATCAATGTGTGAATCATTCTTGATGTCCCTCACCAGTCATAGGTGATGTTCCCTCCCCCACCAGCTCGGTCCCAATATTCAGTCTTGATTAGGGTTAGGGTTAGGGTCACCGAGCTGGTGGAACCAGTCTTGGTTTTATAACCCTTTTTAGTGTCTAGGGTGGACCTACCAGGTTTAGCAGCAGCAAGCAAGCAAGCAAGCAAGCAAGCAGCAAGCAGCACGCGCGAAATGGCTAAAAATCACAACTCCGTCGTGGTGCTTCAGATTCAGGTGAAATTTTGGTGGATGATACCTATGGGTGTGAAGTACAATCACACAAAGTTTGAGCAAGAAACTCAACGGTGGCGGCCGGGAACGGGATTCGCAAGTGGCGGACCTCAGTTTCAAAAACTGCAGTTTAGGGCCAAAAACAGCCATTTTTGGGCCAAAAAAGCCCTGGAACCCATTCAAAACGGCCAAATGAAGGGGAACGGTGGGTACACTCCACGCGCGGCTTGACTTCCCCGTGTCAACGAGCCCTTTGCGGCCCTCTCACTCCATGATATGTCCCGGAAACGGCCCAAAAAGCCCGCAGAAGCTCCAAATGCCGACAGCCACAAACCAAGAATAGGGCATATCTTTGGCTACATGGCTCAAAATGCGATTCCGAGGGCACCTAGTCCACCCGCAACCCCCCACTTTTTGTGGTTTCCACCCCTCAAAATTGCCCAAACGGACGCCTAGACCCCAATACCTAGCCCCACTAGGCCGCGGCAAGCTACAAGCTCAAGCCCAAACAGGTGGGTGCCCAAATGGGTCAACAGGGTCCAGTAAAGGCAAAAAGATGACTTTTCTTAAAAATGATCCCAGACCATGTGCGACGCTAAAACAAGTGTTTTTGGACCGTTTTGAGCTTGTGGTGGCCCATTTTGGTCCTCCGAAAATCCCAAAATGCCTTGAAATTGGGCTGTTTTGGGACCAAAAATGGGTCAAAAATGGGTCAAAAACACATTTTTCCAAAACTCATCCTAGACCATTTGGGGTGCACAAACGGGTGAAATGAGCCCATTTTGAGCCCATTTTGGGACCAAAAATGGGTCAAAAATGGGTCAAAAACACATTTTTCCAAACCTCATCCTAGACCATTTGGGGTGCACAAACGGGTGAAATGAGCCCATTTTGAGCCCATTTGGGGGCATTTTGGCCCCCCAGAAGTCCAACAAAAGCCTTGAAAGTGGGCCTTGTGGTGATGGGGTTCACTTGCAAGCTGATTTCACTTTGTCAAGAGCCATCAATGTGTGAATCATTCTTGATGTCCCTCACCAGTCATAGCTGATGTTCCCTCCCCCACCAGCTCGGTCCCAATATTCAGTCTTGATTAGGTGTAGGGATAGGAGTAGGCTGAGGGTTGGGGGTGGGTATTAGAGTCAAGGTTGGGTTTAAGGATAGTGTTGGGGTGCAAATTGGACAAAATTTTCCTTAGGGCACCTTTGGTGTTCATGGAGCATCGGGCGCCTTAGGCGCCCATGGACGTCTGAGGGCGACACCTTTGGCGACTAACTGTTGGCCGAAGGCCCCTAGGGGGGGGGGGGGGGTAGTTGGCGTCCTAGGACCCGCGGAGTCGCCCCCCCCGTGGGCGGAGGGGGTCTGCCGGGCGCTCTACGCACACAGCCCCGGATCATGCACCGACGAAGTCATGCTGCCTGGGGCCGCTCTGGTATGGGAGTACCCCACACTCTGGCCCCAGGCCCCGTCGCCACAGATTGCACATCCGTGCCACATGCCCTCCGGTGCACCCCGGCCACGAACACCCCTTGCCCCAGGGGGAATCCTTGCACTGCACGCTACTTTTAGACTATGTTCCCCCCGAAGAGCCCCCAGGCACACCCCTTGGAAACGCCCTTAGAAGTAGGTGACCCAAACTGCCCCAGCTCAAGAAAGTTGCAAACTGTCTTCCCTTCACATAACACACATCATGCACAACTGGAAAAGCCATGGACAGCTCAATACGTGCCCTATAGAAACCATGAACATCATTGTACTCCTTTTGCCGCTCGGTCAACGTCTTTTGACCGATAAATGGCCATGCCACATGGAGGCGCCCCTTGTATGCACCATCCATGGAGCCAATCTCATAATCCATATAATGCCCCTTGCTCCTTTTCGGTCCTTCGCGATCCCAAATGAGAACATCCGCCGATGTCCCGGGGGCCAACGGACAAATCCAAACGATGTTGCCAAGGCTGTCAACGGCAACCGTAACTTTATATACGCACCCGGCGTATTTAGGATTGAACAAGACAGGATCCCCAAACAAAGGGGGACAAAATCAGAAGTCAAAACCTCCGCTAGGGGTCACCATGATGCCCCTAGGGGCCCCTAGTATCTCAAAGTATGGGTCTCTAGTACGGCCAGACGCCCAAATAGTTGCACTGCGCGCGCACTGCGCTTAAGGCGCCCCCCCCCACTGCACCTCATTGACACGTACCCCCCCCCCCCATCATGTCCGATTGGAATTGCAGTGCGCCACTGATGCGTAAACTTCCGTGATCCGGAGGCCCTTCCCACGTCATTTGCCGTGGGGAGCACCTTCCGAGGTTGACGGTCATTGGGTGGACGGCATGTGAAACCGCACGAGGGTGGACGCCCTGGGACGGGGGCAGCATGCTGCAACAGGTGAGCAGTGGGACTGCCGTGGCACTCTCACCCACAAACACACAACCGCTTTTTCTTCCCACACGCACGCACGGGCGCGCGCGCACACACACACACACACAATTGAAGCAATACGTCCCGAACTAGCCACTAAGACGCACGCACGCACGCATGCACGCAAATGACGTGGATCAACTTAACAGGGCACACCAAAGACATGGCACTGCGGTACACAACCATGCAACCTCCCCCCCCCCCCGTACCCCTGCCACACACCCACACGGTGGCACACACCCGGAAACAGGCCGTCCTCCCACACATTATCCACTGACATCGCGCCAATGAGCTCTTGGATGGAGACGGCCCCGGGGAAAATGCGATGCAGCACGATGTCCTTTTCCGACGGAGACCGGGGGAGCGCGCTCGGCCGCCGCTTGCCCGCCTCCAACTTGCGATGCGGCTGCATCGCCTGCCAGAGGGCACGCACGATGCTGCTCTTTCCCGTGGCTGCCTCCCCAAAGATCACAACGGCGCGGGTACTACTGAGGGCCTCGTGCAGCTGCAGACACTTATTGATGAACTGCGGCGCGGCTTGTAACGCCTACGGACGACAATGCGGAAAGGGCTGCAATAGCCCAGGGGACGTGCGGCACCGCTCGTGCCTCCCCATACGCACCAAAGGCACCTTCAACGTGCCTTCGCCGAATTGGACCCACCGACCAAGCAGTTGAGACACACCGTGGGTCCCGTGGTACAGCGGTCAGTGTGCGTGCCCTGCATTCCGAGACCCCAGGGTCGAGTCCCAGTAGGGGACACTGGTTATACCACGGGAGTCCCTGACTGACACCTGGAGCCACGGGCCCGAAATGGGGGAGCAGGTAACAAGTCACCACTGGATATGCGGAGCCTGCACGTGCCCAGGCACTGGACCACCACTGCTATCCCCGAAAACCAAACTCACGCACACATGCACGCACGCGGTGCCCACAGGGAAATTGAGGTACCAGCCAGGCCGTCTAGCGTATATTCTTTTGTTTTCGGGGGGTAGGAGACGGATGCAACGCAGCTTCGAAGAACGTCTGTGCATTGATAAAAGAAATGAGATGAAGCGGAAGAGCAGCAGAGGGCACATACCCCACCCTGCAGGACCCGGCAGCCTTGCGTCCCCTGCACCCTGGGCTCTCGCAGTCGGTCAATCCTCTGCCTAAAGCCCCTGCCCACCCCTGCTCCCTGGCACCCTTTGAATCGCCCCCCTTTCCCCGCTCCGAGCTCCGCTCTCCGCTGCCTCCCCTGCCCCCCAACTGCTGGATGTAATGCTTCCGACAAATTCACCCTTCAGCAGTTGTGTGGCAGAGCTCGGCTGTACAACCATGACTGAGGGGGTTTTGGGCTGGAAATCAGGGGGGATGTATTGAGGATGAGAAGGGGAGGGGAGGGCAGAGAGCGGCAGGTGTTGGGGGCCTAGGCTAGTTCTGGTGTTGGGTTGTGCATGAAGTGTGGTGGTGAGTATTTCTGTACGAGGGCCCGTGATGAGGAAATCTCTACATGAAAAGGGGAGGGATGAGCGATGTGTACGAGTGAGAGCTGTCAAACAAGCACCAAGTTTCGAGTTGGGGCGTCGGTTTAGACGTAAAAATATTACACGTAAAAAATTTATTGTGCGTCTACTACTGCTGCTGCTGCTGCTGCTGCTGCTGCTGCTGCTGCTGCTTCTACAACTACTACTAGTACTACTACTACTAGTACTATTAATACGCGCCATACATCATTGTTACATACGTACATAAATACATATGCCCATACATCCATCCATCCATCCATCCATACATACATACATTCATGCATGCAGCGACCATCTCAAATATCATCCTGTATTTGTCCTCCATGCTCGCTCCACTTGCTCGAGAGACATGCCAGTGTGCACGGCTAAACGCCGTCAGCGGACCTTTTCTTGGGGAAGGGGGCCGAATATTGGCACTTTGCGTCTACAACATGCCGGCAGTGTCTACAATTAGCAAACCACGTCCGCTTGGGGCAGACCGCGTCTTCAGACTACACACCGCCATGCCCATCATGAGCGGAACGTTTTTTGGGAATACATACGGACATACCTATATACAAACATACATGCATACATACAACCACACAACCATACATGAACACATATATCTCTCCGGGACACGACAAATGTGCCAACTCCGAGCGTTTTTCAGAGTCCCTGTCATTGTTGACTCATTTGTGCCGACTGGGTGTCCTGTACATAGGGGTATGTGGCATATATTCGGAAAACCCTTGAAAATGGCGATTTGGAACATCCTGGGTCTGCATGCTGAACTTTCGATATGTTTGAGAAATTTGGTCCGTTTTGGACAGTGCATGATCTGCTTGCTCCCCCGTTTTGTCACAGTCTTGTGCCATGCCTACCTACAAAACTTGCAATGTGTTGTTGCCTCCCCTAATGCACCTCGGAAACCTTTAGTTCGGAAAAGGGCACGTTCCGAGAGTGAGGAATGGGTCAAGGTATCTCGCAAATGGCTACCAAGAGACCATCCCGTGTTGCAAGGTCAGGTTGACCAAGCAACTGAATGTGGACCTTACAACCGATGGATTGTGGGGAATGCCTTTGAACACAAGCTGGGTGCCAGTAAAGCAAGTAAAAGCCGTAGGATTGGCAGGATCTGAAAAAATATGTCCCCGTGAACAAACATGGTGGCGTCTGCCCTAATGGGGTCCCTGCCCTTGCAAACACCGATGACGATGACGATCCGGAACAAACGTTGCAGAAATGTGCAGTGCATGTTGTGTGACAATTGCACCTATTGGTCACCAATATCACAGGGGTGGGACCACCTGGGGTGCTGCCAAAGGCTCGTTTTGAAGCCCTTTTGAAGCAGATTTCAAAAAGTATACATATACCCCCACCTAAGTGACGATATTTTTTCACAATGCACCAAAAATTTCGAAAAGGAGGCGTCGGTTTCATTACGCGTTGGGGATTTTATTACGCGTTGGTTTTATTATGTGTCGGTTTGGGCGTAGTAATATCACATGTCCTAAGCTATTACGCGTCGGGCAGTGTATTATTATTGCGCATTGTAAAATCCCTTCCTTGACAGCTCTGGTACAAGTATGAGGGGGATATAGAGGGTCCATGCCCATTTTGCTGCCAGAGCCTAGCGCAGGAAAGGCTGAGAAATGAAAGACGCCCCATATCCCCCCCCTCTTTCTTGTTGTGCTTGTGTCCCCAAGTGGTAAACATCGGCTCCGGGTAGGAAACGGGCAATGGGCGGGCCATCGCCGCACACATCCGTCGCACACCTGCTGCGTGCACGACTCCGCGATGGTCCCCATCAACTCGTTCTCCGCGCGCACCGACCGGCGCCGGTCCCCGGCCGCAAGCGCCGCCGCCGCCGCCGACAGTAGTGCGTCCGAGAGGTCCTCCACCTTTAGCGCATCCGCAAGGACGTGATGGAACACTGGCACGTCCCGTGGCACCAGCGCCGGCACGAACGCCCGCTCAAGCGCCGCCTTCAAAAATCCCGTCACGTCTTTGTGCAGCTGCGCTCGGGAGGCGCGCGCGGCGGGACTCGTCAGCAGCGCGCGCACCCGCGCGACCCCAAACCCGTAGTGCGGCTGCAGCGACAGCGCGGCTTCAAGCGCGTGTAGTGCGCCAACGAGCGTCTGTGAAGCCGCGCGCGCGGCCTCGACCTCGCAGCCCAGCCCCACCAGCAGCACCTGCGCGACGTACTCTGCGGGGGGGATGGCGAGGTGCACGGGGCAGAGGCAGCCGCGCAGCGCCTGCAGCGCCCGTCCGCGGGCAGTCCCGGGGGCCAGTAACGCATCACGCGCTGGCACAGTCCCGAAAATCGCGAAGTCCGGCACAATGCTCCGAAGGGGCATCTCAATGCTGCCGATGTGCACGGGGGATGCTGCATCCGAGGCGGCCTGCACCCCGGTAACAGCCACGGCGGCCGCTTGGAGCGTGTCCATATAGAGCGCGAGCTGCCCCAAGGTGCGCGTGGGCAGGAGGTGCAGGTCTGCAAGGCATCCCCAGAAACCGGTGCTCGCAATGCCCATGAGCGTGCAGGCAAGGCCCGCCGGGTCCAGCTCTGGACGGCACTGCGCTACGACGCACGCGCGACCCGTGGCAGCCGCGACGTCCGTCACAAGGGCTGTGCGGCCGGAGCCGCCCGGGGAGACGAGAACGCCAAGGCCGTGGTCTGCACACGCCCCGAGCACCGCAGCGATGCAGTGGGCGAGGGCCGGGGCGGGGATGAGGCGGGGGGCCTGCCCTAGGAACTCCAGGCCGTAGCTGAGGCTGACGTTGAGCTGCGCCACGCGGACGTGTTGCGCACCAGCGTCCCCCGCTTCCCAGTAGTACCGCAGGGATAACAGCCACTGCCACTCCTGAGTGTCAGGCCTGTGGCAGAGGGCGCGGCAGAGGGTATGGCAGGCAGAGGAGGTGGCAGAGGTGGCAGAGAGCGTGGCAGACGGCTCGGCAGCGAAAGGACGGCGTGGCAGAGCGGAGCAGTCAGTCGGCGTTGGCGTGCCCTCGTTTCAGCGGTTGTGTAGCCGGTCGCTTCAGCGCGGCGCACCGGAGCGCCATTCCCGGACAGCCCATTTCGCGGGCCCCTGCGGTCCATGTGCACAAATGCGGTGACACCGCGGAGGCCGCACTGTGCCCACAGATCACTGCCGAACCCGAGCCCTCCCCCGATCTGCGGCAGACAACTGAAGGGCCAGGGGCCTCGAAAAGAGATGGTGACGGTGCCAAAGCACAGGCAAATACTGCACATCGCTGGCCGCTATGCCATGCCCTTGCAGCGTGACTGCCCGTGAAGTTTCTCAGAGGCGCATGACGACTGGGGCTCGAGAGGCGAGAGGTCGAGTCGAACATGGGAGATGGGGGCCTAAATGGAGGACGACCGCTCGTAAAGGCATCGCAGATCCCCTGGGGTCTCTGGGGATATGAAGGCCAGGGCACACACCCACAAAAGAGTCGGTCGGCGGTGCCCTGCATACTCATGATTTGCGCGATGGCCGCCTGGAACTTGGCCTGCTCTGAAGCGCTCTGCTCCGACGTACGCACGGCATCTGCAGAACAGCCACATGCAACGACGGCGACGCTGTTCATGTACATTGCGGGGCAGACATGGGTCAGGCAGGCCATGACGTGGAACGACTGAAAGGTGCATCTGTACCCAGGCGGAATTGCAGTCATATTGTACCAGTACAGCAACGCCACTGCAGCAGAAATCCACCACTACGGCAATGCCATATTACTCGGTAAAGACTTTCCACAGCAGCCGCACAATAGCAATGCCATACCACTGCAGCGGTACTGTGCCACAACAGCGACACGATATCACTGCAGCATTGTCACACCACTGCAACAGTACCACGCCCCTGCAGCAGCACTGCACCACGGCGGCAATACAGCAATAATAACAAATTCAGCAGTCCATCACCACTGAGGCATTGCATTGCATCATTGCGGCGATACACCCAACGGCAGCAACAGGTACCACTGCAGCAACTCTTATCCTACTGCTACAGCGAAGAGGTCGTGGGCAAGGTCATCTTGGCGGGGCGGACAGGTTCGCAAACCACAAAGGTTGCTGCAGCGGCTGTAGCACAACAGTCGTGCACAATCCTGCAGACACTCTCTTGCACGCAATCCTACACACACCCTGAAAACAGTAATTGCACACAGTCCCGCATGCACTGCATGATTTCATTCATGCAAGAGCATAAGAGCATGTACAAGAGAGTGTGCTGGAATGTGTGCAAGCGTGTGTGTGTGTGTGTGTGTGTATGTGTGTGTGTGTGTGTACGTGCCAGTGTATGTGTGTGTGCGTGTGGATGCTTCCGCAGGCACGCTGGCGGATGTGCAACCCATTCTGTTGCTCAAACAGTTTGCGTGTGTGTGTCTCCTCACACCACGGTCTTTCACGCCTGCTTGCACACATGCTCCTTACTCCTGCACATTGGTCGTCCTTGCAAACAGTCCTGCATGCAATGTTGAAGGCACGCTATTGTGCGTAGTCATGAAGTCTCTGTATTTCTTCCGCCACCAGAAGCCAAAAACAAAAACAAACCAAACAATTGGAGACTGTGCCATGCAGAGGATGTTGGCAACGGGAATCTGCGTGCAAAATGTGAGGTCTGCACGCAAACTGTTTGCTGCCGTTTGTGATTCTCTGTTCGGATGACAACAGAAGGAAGGAGTAGTACTCCGGCATGAACCTACAAGAGACACTTGATGCATCACTATGCCTACATACACATCATCACAATGCCCATGTTGACAATGCATTGCTGGTGTTGATGATGGTGCTGCTCACTATCTTGCAGGAGGCTGTGCGGTGGAACACCCAAGCAGGATCAATGTGCGTGCCACCATGCTGCCGTAAGGATGCCACTGTTGTGCTGGGGCTGGAATTCAAGCCGTGCTTCCCAGTTGCTGCTGTTTCGATGGTTTACAGATGTAGGGCTGGAACTATCGATGCTTGAATGGACTGTTACGCACTCGTTGGAGAGGGGAATGGCAATACATGCAGGCGGCACGCCTTTGAGGCTCAAACATTCCCACCACTCTTGGCCAAACACACATCTCGACCAACATGAATCCTAACGAATCTCGCAGCGGCCTGGCCACTTTACCACCCATCTCATCAAAGTTGTACACACAGGGAACGCAGTACATCCAAGAAAAGGCGAAGATTAGAGCAAGGACTAAAGCCAACAACCTGTTAATTGCGTCAGCTGCACTTGGAGAGTGTTGAGCACTTGATGTCCCAGTGCTCCTTCCACTTTCTGCCGGTCATGCTTATAGAGAACCTGCTCTACATCCTGTGTGAACCTGTTGTGATGCCAAATACAACCAATGGCACAACGAGCCACACAGACATGGGCAGACCCACACTATAATCCTTTCCACGGCTCCCTACTGCACTGCGGGGGAGTGGATTTGGCTGACCGCAGCAGGTATCCAAATGACCCACTGCCGACTACCCCCTGGATCCCCCCCCCCCCTCCACACGAGATGCCCTCTCAACCCCCGTACGGAGTCGTGTGGGTTACGCGCTGTTGTGACCCCCCCCCATCAACCTCCTCCAGACCCCCCTCGCACAGAGCAGGGTGTGTGATGCAAAATGACACCTGACCTCCCCCATGAGGTAAAAAAAAAACCACGATTGTGCGGGAGGGAGAAACTTACATTGCATGTGCATGTGCATCCGCAAAAGAGGGATGTGACATCCCTCCAGTGGATTGGTGCCAGTTGGTACTTCCATTCTCATGCACCCACTTGTGTGCTGCAGAGGCGTGCCCGCAGACTGGGGGCGGGGGGGGGGGGGGGCAAAATCACAAATGTGGGGTAGGCGTGGACTGGAAAGGTTGAGAAACACAGGCCAGTCAAAGCGTCCAGTGTGACACACTGTTTAAATTTTGTGGAGTCTCTACACCACGGGGGCCGCCGCCAATGTGTGACCCCGAGGGGTGTGCGACAGTTTTGGGGGCTGTAAGGGGGGGGGGACCCCCTCCCCCTTGGTTGACCCAAACCTTGGGGGTCGGCGGGTCGGGCGGTCAGCCGGGGGGGGGGTCGGTAGGTACCCCAATATACATACCTCAAAATGATCCCCATGACACGCTGATCATTTTTAATACGCACAAGTGGGGTAAAAAATTTTTAAAAAAAAATTTGCCCATCAACTCAGGCTCCCATCAGCCAAGGTCCAACCTGGAGGCCGGGTTGGGGTCAAAACCCTTTTTTGTGCTTTTCAGCCATTTTTGAATTCTCCACAAAATTCTGAGTATTTTGAGTATAGACACATAGGGTCGAACAAAAAAATTTCCCCCTGCCGTATGCCTAAAACAAAATCTCCGGCGCCCACAAAACCCATTGATCTGTACAACCATTTTGGGGTCTGTAGAGGGGGGGGGGGACCCCCCCCCCTTTGGGGTCGGGTGCTGACCAAGATTGGCCCCCGTGCTCTACACTGTTGGCAGCAGGTGCCGCACGGCCCAGCCCATGGGCTGCTCATTATGCATCTGGTATGAGCTGTGTTGCTCGTCCTTATGTCCTCATGGGGGGCCAAATCCTCAGTTTATGACGCAACTCCCCACTTGATCTAGCAGAGGCCGAAGGCCCCCCGGGAGGCGGCGGGGGGTGGGTGGGGCTGAGATCTAATTAAGGTGCGCTAAGCGAAAGTGTAGGTGGTACCTTCAGTAGACTACCCTTGTTTATCACAGCCACCTACCAAGGGCTACTGGATTGCAACCACTTAAAACAAAAAATGCTGGGCACCTCTGAACAATTGGGTATGCAGCCCACGTGCCATCCGTCCTTTTGAGGTATGTGCCTTGAATGTGCGCGCGTGTGTGTGTGTGTGTGTGCCAAGGTATCAATGCCAATCATGCTCAAACTGCGAGGTTCAACAATCCTATACCCTACCACTACTGCAAACCATGAGTTTAATCTTCTGCCCTGCAAGTGGCTGCCCTAATGGGCGGTTGACTCCATATGTACAGGTGCCGCCAACATACCACGGCTCCTGACCCTGGGAAACCAGCTACGTTGCAATAAGACACACATTAAATGCGCACGCGCGAGTGTGTGCCAAGGCCGTCATTCACTCAGGGGGAATGTTTGCCCAGCATGCTACCTTTGTATTAAGTATCTTATCTCTAGCCCCAGGTTTATCCTCACCTTCGGAAGTCCCCCAAGTAGACCACACTAGACCGCAAACCCTCCCTGCAAGGCACCTTGCATTCGCCGAAATATGAGAATTCAACAACACAAAATGTCACTCCCACTACTTCCAACCACCACCCTTGCCATCGTTAGAAACTGGGTGCAAAGGATGGGCCAAATTCTTAGACATGGCGAAAAGGTACTCCAAATTGTTTGATGAGGTGGGGGGGGAAACAGGCACGGGTGGGGAATGGTCAAAAAAAGATGCCCGGCGCACGCCCGGCGCGCTAACGCTCCCCCTCATGCGCAAAGTGCGAGGCCCAACATTCCTATCATTCTACCACCCGCAGATAACCATGTGTTTCGTGTTCCAAGGCCCCGCAAAGGCCACCCCTGCAGGGTCTTCGATCTCCATATGGACAGCATGCCACCGACGAACTGCGGCTCTTGCCCCATGGTGTGGATTGTGAGTCCCTAATTCCAACTCGACGGGCCACGAAAAAAAGCGTGGATTGTGAGTCCCTAACCCCAACTCGAGGGGCCACGCAAAAAAGCGTGGATTGTGAGTCCCTAACCCCAACTCGAGGGGCCACGCAACAAAGCACCTCAATAGCACCGGAAGGTTGGGGCCCAAAAGAGGGCGGAAATGCTACGTCACCCCTGCATTCTCGGGGGTCCCCAACAAAGGGGACAAAATCAGAAGTCAAAACCTACGCTAGGGGTCACCATGATGCTCCTAGTATCTCAAAGTGTGGGTCTCTAGTACAGCCAGACGCCCAAATAGCTGCACTGCGCTAAGTGCGCCCCCTTAGTGCACCCCCTAAAAGGCCACTAGAGGGGCACGGGTCTTAAAAAGATGCCCGGCGCGCGCCCGGCACGCTAACATTCCCCCTCAGTGATGTGTGGTGGATTGCAGTCTGGTCCATTCCTTCTGAGAGTGTCACCACCAGGGCAGTGCACCGCACAGCCGACGCTGCACTTCCCCCAAAGTTTTTGCTTGCCAGGCTGGATATGACCTTGGTTGAACATCACTGCCCACCATTTCTGTGCTCCACCCTCCGCTCGTCGTTCAACACAGACAAACACATTCCGACTGGGGTGAGGGCGCCTGCGGTTTGAGGACTTCATGGAATCAGGGCAAATTCTCGTGTTTTTCGGGATGATACAACAGAGGGCAGAGGCAGAGCGGTCCCAGGCCTCAGTATTTTGCACCGGACATGTGCATGCCCACTGCAAAAGTTTGGGATCCGCTGGACACACAGAAAACACGCAACTGCTGGTGTTTGGGGTGCACATTAACTCTCAATGCGGAATGAGCACTGCATGGAACAGGGCCTGGACTGTTCCACAGCCGCACATGCAGACCCCACCGCCCTTCCGCCCCCACCACACCTCAGGTGCTGTGCCACAAGTACAATCTGCACAGGCCAATTCGCAACCCACTGACGCATGTCGGAGCTCTGACGGCCGTCCGCAGTCGCCGATTGCAAATTCATTAAAACGGTATGCCGTAGCTCCGTCTCGAGCCCCAGCAGCCAACTCAGCTCCGGTTGGATCCAGTGCACAGACTTCGATCGCTTGAACTTGCCTTTGGGCTTCGCCTTGGCTTCCGACCTCCGGCGCGGCATCCCCGGACGAAAACTGACCGGCTGATGCAGTGGGTATGCCTGTGGCATGCAGGACGCGGCAGTGAGCAGGAGCATGGCAGGCACGTCCACAGTGCACACTCAGGAGTACCGCACGGACCGGTGCACGCCCCAGGGCTGTCCTGGACAACAAAATTGCTGCTGCGCTTCAGCAGAACGTGGTGTGCTCGACGGTGATTAACTGACAGCAGTTGGCTGACGGCGGTTGACTGGTCAAGGGTAGCGGTTGGTGGATAACTGACAAAATTAGGACTCGCAACCGCCAGCAGTTGTGTCATCACCGCCAGCAGGTGTGACCGGGGGCCGCTGGCGCAGAGCGATGTTGCAACAAACAAAACAAAACAAATTGCGTCCCCTCAGCCTGACCACCTGCTTTGTCACAGGGTCCGGGAGGACGCCAGCAATGCAGCCATCGTCATCGTACACCAGATCATGAAGACCAGGGAAGCACAAACGCAACCCGATGCTGGGCCTCTCCCGGGGGCCCACTTGTCCCATCAACGCGTGGACCTCCGAGTCCGAGCAAAAGTACAGCCGTGGGAACGTCTGCCGGCGGTCGTCCACCATCGCGGCCAGAGAGCGAGATACGGTCTCCAATGTCCTGCAGGCCTTGTTGATCTGACCCACGAGCTGCAGATCATCCGCCAGCACCAGGAAGCTGGAAAGCATGGGGGATGGAGGTGGAGCAGGGGGAGGGGGGGGGGATTCAGTTCAGTTCCAAATCGCAACACCCGTGGCGGGAGCCATGGGTGGAGGGTCTCAAAGGTCAGGCGTGGACCCGCCACTCAGCTCCAGCCACGCCTGCCTGCACACGGCCTTCATTGCCTCTCCGTACCACGCATGTTCGACTCGCCAGTCCATTGTTCCATTGGCTCATTGGGTGTCCTACCCTTCCTCCCTGACTGAGGTCAGAGACAAGGTGGCCTCGTGGTTCAGGGCATTAACGCCGGGCCATGCTTTGGTGGGACTTGTGTTTGGTCGTGGCGTACATGTGGTGTTGGTTTGTTCTGCTTGCTCTTGGGATGTGCTGCAGGCCCCACTTGGCCACGCACCTTACATACTGGCGTACCTGGGCATGGAGAGTGTGGGGGAGGGGCGGGGTCAATGGTCATCTGTGTTTGCTGCTGTCACCAGCCTTGGTTTGTAATGTTGGTCCTTGGGATTGAAAACCCCCAGTGGGCGTTGGCATTGTTGGAGTTAGACCACACAGCCATACAGTGGGGTTGAATGGTTCAGGATATGAGCAAGACCAACTGCGTGTGCGTGTTGGCCTGTTGTATGCCGTTGCTGCTTACACATGTGGCCGATGCTCCGGAGTCGCGCACCTGAAGCCTCCTGTGCTACAGGTGACTGTCCAGGCCGTGTCGGTGGAAGCTGGGCTGCCGGGTATCTCGTTGCCCCGGTACGGTGGGGGGGGGGGGGGGGCTCATGGCAACAAGATTGAGGGAAGAGGTTCACCGATGCCTTGGGCGTCAGCGGCGTCGGTGGTTTTGGGGACCAGAAGGTGGTCCAGCTGGGCCCCACAACGCTGGGCGTCACGTCGCCCCACGTGCCTGTACTGTGCTCAGTGTGGGCCAGAAAAAGGCAGGCATACTGCCCACGCGGAACAGGATCGATGTGAACGCAGGTGTTCCTGGGGTTACCAGGTGTGCGCGCTTGCGCCGCAGAGTGGGGGTGAGCACCTCCGTGTGGGACAGGGCTGTCCTTAACGCAAAAAAACAAAAATCCCGTCCAGAACGGGGTAATTTCAAAAGAGCCCGCGGACAGTACATGTCTTCACCCCAGTGTTCCCAATTGTTCAAGCATGAGTCCCTAGCCCCAAATTGGTCTCAGCACACAACCATATGAGCCTAGCCCCACATGTGTTGCATGACCCTACCTCACACCCTGCACAATTCAACATGAACAAGAGCAATACTTTTTCTGATCAAATACAGTCATGTAGCGTTCGACCACCCGAATGTTCCATCGCCGGTGGCACAGCTGGAAACAAACTCCCTACTGCTGGTACAACCTCTGGAAGTGCACCCTGACACGCTCCATAAGCTCACCCTTCCCCCCGCCCACACTCAAACCATGCTTCCTACAAATGGCCTTAAACTCAACCTTAGTCCACTCATGCAACCTCCCCCTCTCCATTGCGTTCAACACCGCCTCATCCACATCATACCGAAACACCAACTGTGCGGCAGGGTTAGAAGAGGTGGAGGGGACAGTTGAGGGGTTACGAAGGTCAGAAGAGGAGCTACTGGCAACTGCACCTGCCTGCTCCATATCCTCGTCCTCACTGTCTTCGTCCTCACCCTCCAACTCAACCCCATACACATCGCCAATGTCGGCGTCACGTGTCGCCCTCTTGGGGACAACCCACAAATCTCGAATGTCCAACGGAACCTCTGCCTCACCATCCTCTTCCAAAGAAACTGCCAAATCCTTGAAAGCCGCAAACCCAAGCAAACCACCATCTTCCACATCAACCGCATGCCCTTGCTTCCGTTTGCGCGGGCGGAAAGGGGTCTTGCGAAGGTCCTCAAAAACCTCAAAGGGCCCCCAATCCTCTGGTGCCTCCCCGTTGCACCTTACCCACAGCGTCTCACACATGCGCTCCGTGGTTTGGCCAAAGTCCGTAGCCGTCACGTAGCTAAAAACTGCGGGCGAGCACTAATGATTGCCTCCTCCTCATTGTTCAAGTTTTCTTCGAATTCATCGCAATTGAAGGGGCAACGCACAATCACAGGGTTCCAGGGTAGCCTCATGGACCGCCGAGCCTCCCCAAAATCGTAAATTTGCCGCATCATTGTGCGGCTGAATGTGGACTCATAGCGCACAACCGTCCGCAGCCAAATCTCATGCGCCTCCACATGCCGTGCAAAGGTGAAGGCCATGTTGCATGCACGCTGCACAGCGGACTCGAGTGGCACATCCCCTATTCTTGGAATCAAAGCGTCCAACGTCATCATGGACACTTGACTGACACGACCACTCAAGAGGGGTCCGGCATCGGCGGCCTCCGGCGTGGGGGCGTGGTAGGTGACGATAAGCACATGCATGTCGGGCAGAAAAACTACGCAACGTACACCAAAATGCACCATGGGTCCAAGTAGAACAGAGACACAGCACGTGCGATCGCAGGAAAAGAATGCCACAAATGGTGCCTACTCCCATCGCCCTGCGGCGAGTGCTGTCCTGGGTGCCTACTCCCATCGCTCTGCGGCGAGTGCATTCATTTTGGTTTAGGTTTCGGCACACGCAGGTTTGGGTTTGGGCACCACTTGCTGCTTCAATTTTCATGTGGGGAGCCGCCCCACCGGTTACCTAAAAAGTGCATGCACGGGCGCGCAACAAAGCGGGGGGCAAAATCAGAAATCAAAATCAGAAGTGCCGTATCGGGGAGCCCCACCGCTGCAGAGCGGGGGGCAAAATCAGAAGTGGCCCACAAGTGGGCAAATTGGCTACCTCACCCCTGCCGTATCGGGGAGCCCCACCGCTGCAGAGCGGGGGGCAAAATCAGAAGTGGCCCACAAGTTGGCGAAATGGCTACCTCACCCCTGCCGTATCGGGGATCCCCACCGCTGCAGAGCGGGGGACAAAATCAGAAGTGGCCCACAAGTGGGCGAAATGGCTACCTCACCCCTGCCGTATCGAGGATCCCCACCGCTGCAGAGCGGGGGGCAAAATCACAAGTGGCCCACAAGTTGGCGAAATGGCTACCTCACCCCTGCCGTATCGGGGAGCCCCACCGCTGCAGAGCGGGGGGCAAAATCAGAAGTGGCCCACAAGTGGGCAAATTGGCTACCTCACCCCTGCCGTATCGGGGAGCCCCACCGCTGCAGAGAAGTGGCCCACAAGTGGGCAAATTGGCTACCTCACCCCTGCCGTATCGGGGAGCCCCACCGCTGCAGAGCGGGGGGCAAAATCAGAAGTGGCCCACAAGTGGGCAAATTGGCTACCTCACCCCTGCCGTATCGGGGAGCCCCACCGCTGCAGAGAAGTGGCCCACAAGTGGGCAAATTGGCTACCTCACCCCTACCGTATCGGGGAGCCCCACCGCTGCAGAGCGGGGGGCAAAATCAGAAGTGGCCCACAAGTGGGCAAATTGGCTACCTCACCCCTGCCGTATCGGGGATCCCCACCGCTTCAGAGCGGGGGGCAAAATCAGAAGTGGTGCCCAAAAGAGGGCCGGGGGGGTAGACATGGCCCACGTTCGGCCAGGGCAAAAAGGCCTCTAGGGGCTGTCCTTAAGGGCTGTCCTTAACAAAAAAAAAAATCTCGGTCCTTAAGGACGGCCCTGGTGTGGGATAAATGCACGTTACCTCTGGGCAGGGGATTCCCTCTTGCGCCCCCCCCACCCGGAGTGGCATTGGTAATGTGGCTGGGGCTGGGACTAGGTCTATCTCTTCCTCTTGTGGTTCCCTATAAACGATTTCTGAGTGGGGGGGGGGGGGCTCGTCCTGGTCTGGATCTACCAACGTAGTCTGACAGAGACCTGTCCACAGAGTAACAGTTATTTAGAGTGCCCCGGACATGTCCCTGCAACGTTGCCAGTGCCGCCCTCAGCTCCCCTCGATTATTGGTCTGCTCTTCATCTGGGGGCAGCGGTTCCATGGAAGGGGGGTTGGGTTGGGTTGGGCTGGCGGCCTCATGCAGGAGCAGGCCCTCAGGTGTGGGCTTCCTTCCCTGCCCCACCACGAGGCTGAACAACCTGACTGTCCGGTTCCAAGGCCGAGCGGACTATCGACAGCCACCAGACCCCACCGAAGCGCAGGTGGGCGGAAGATACCGTCGTCCTGTGTGTAGGCGCGCGCGCGGGCAGGGGTGTGGGCGGGGGCTGGGCCTTGCGTGTGGGGGGCAAGTGTGGCCTGGTGCTCCAGGCCCGGTGGGGCAGGCCATGGGAGCCTGACGCTGAGCCCACCGGGGAGTAGTGGGCCAGGGCATCGCATCCTCCTGGTCACAGAGACACGCTGCCCGCCCGTCCCACGACTGCGTACGCACGGGGACGGGTGTGCGCCGGGCACGACTGGGGGGGACCCGCGCTCCTTGACTGCCTGTTGGCACAGGTGGCGCTGCTGTACTAGCTGGGTCCCGCACTCCCACGGCCTGGGGCGCTGGTGGCAGGTGGAGGGGTCCCAGGGCGCGCTGAGCGCTTCCCTGCCTTGGGACCTGCCCGGGAAGGTTCCCGGGTGCGGCGCTGCTGCCCCGTTAGTCCTAGGGGCCCGTAGGGCACACCACCGGACTGGCCCCTCCAAGGGCAGGGGGGGGTGGGGGGCAGGGGTCGGCAGGTGGCTGTCTGGCCTCCAGGGGTCGCCCACAACTGCACTGCAGTGCACGGGGCTGTGCTGGCCTAGGCGTCTGTGATGAGGTTGGAGGGGCGAGTGCACACCTGGAGGTTCCCTGGGCAGGCCGCCCCAGGGATGCCCACAGCGGTCAAGCTGTGAGCCCTTCACTGCCTCCACTTTTCAGGCCCTGAGGGCGCCGACTCCGTGCACCCCTCCCGTCGGGGGCGCAGGCTGGGGGGGTTGAGTGGTGGATGGGTCTACCTGTCCGTTCATTGGCCCATGGTGTTCACTTGTTTGGGAGAGGAGGACCACCTGCTGGGTTACCATGCGGGTCCCAGATCCCGACAAACTCGTCATTCAGCGTCCGCCCCTTTTCCGCGAGGGGAGGGACCTCGTTCACCATGTGCCGGCCTGCAGTGAGGGTGCGAGGGCATGCTGGGGGGGGGGGGGTCTGCTTTTGGTCCCGCCCTATTGCTGTTGGGGGGGGGAGGGTAGGGGCAGCAAAAAGTCTGCTCCCCAGTTTCCTGGTCCCCAAGGGGAACCAGCCCACGGCCTGCACCCTCGCTTTGTGGTGGCTGAAATTTGGGCCGACAGAGGCATGGAAGGGGGGGGGGGTTAAAACATTCTGTTGCCTTCAGCAAGGCACCTCGAAGAGAGACAAGTGATGTGGAGGCTGAAACTGCTGTGGAAAAACCATACACTATAGGCCGGCCAAATTTTGCCCAAAACGGTGCAAATAGGCCAAAACAGCACTTTCAGGGGCCAATAAGCACCACTAGGAGGGCCCAGTTGGTGCTACATGGCTCCCCATGGGTTTATATCTACTCCCATTGTCACCAAACGATCACCCAACAACATCCCAAGGGTCCCCCGGGGTGTCGGAGGTCAACCAGAAATCGCGATTTGTCAACCAACCCATGTCAGCCTCAGAACGCCCAAGGCCTCACCCACGGGGCCCCGTAGGGGGGCCAATCTTGGAAAAGTGGAGATAGCACCCTGGACCCCCATCATTGGTTACGGGTTCCATGTAGAAGAAAAAAGTGGAGTGGGACCAGGGTCCGAATCAACACACAGTGGCAGCAGTAAGCCAAACAAGTTTTGAACCCCCCCCAAAAAGTGGTACCCAAGTGGGGGGGGGGGGGGGATTGGAGGGGTCAAATCGAAAGATTAATTGGGAGATAATTTTGTCTCCCAAAATTATGATTGTACAAGGGGCTACATATACATTGGGGTATGACATGTGAATGACCCCCAACAGGGGAGGGATCTAACAACCTCTCTTCGAGGTGATATTCAGGTTTTGGAGGTATTTTTGAAATAACGTCACAGAGATTTTTTCGGCATGGTAAGTCCGTGCCCCACCAGGCATTTTGCATTAAAACTGCTCCACTGTGAGGTTCACTGAGTAACTACGTACAAAATGTGTACACTTGTTCTTCTATAGAAGCCTTACTTTGTCCGATAAACCATCCCCCAATGAGTTATTGGTCAGGACAGCCCTAGTGAAAACCCACTCTTTGGGGACGGGGGGTGAGGGGGAGCGTCAGAAATGGTCACCCCTCCCCCTATTTCTTGAGGTGAAATTGCAAATCTTGCAGGATTCTTGCGGTTTTGACCCTAAAAAGCATTGTTGGATCTCCAATGAGTGTGGCTTACTTTGGCAGTGTGGGATGACTTATAATACAGCTTATGCAGCATTCACCCATTTTTGTAAGACGACGTGCTTGGGGGACTCATGGTAACTCTCATAGGGGGGTGGGATTGGGGATGTCGCGACAGCACACCCATGGTGGGATGCAAAAGGACATGATTTGCAGCCTCTAGCCCTGGCTACGGGCGAGCCATTGCCCGAGTGAAAAAGTGCAAAATCACTGTTTGCACCGAAAATATGGCCCAAACTGCTGAAATATTTTTCAGCGTCAGCAGCTCAATCATCAAAAAAATCCAAAATGTATTCTTTTGGGGTCCAGAGGGATGGGGGGAGGGGCAATTTTGGGGTCCAACCCTACATAAACATTCAAGAAATTCGCCAAAATGAGTCACGTGGGGTCAATGAATTCCGGTTACACACACCACAAGGAGTGACAAAAGCGGGCCGTAGTGTGTAGTGCTGAGTACTCCTCCTGGGAAATGGATGCCACAGGACAGTTTGTTGGACTGTGTCTTGGAGGAATACAAAAACATGATGTTGCAGATCAGCGAGCCCTCCATCATTGTACACAACATGGCCGAATTTGATTGCTTCCTGGAACATCATCACCAGTCCTGCAGTGCTCCATCCCCCCGGCCTTTGCACTGTTTCTGTGGGCAGCCAAGGGCAGCTGAATGCAGGTGTGAACCCTGAGGAATACTCTCCCTTCTGCACGTTGTGGGCGGTTGTGGAAGAGTGTGCAGGATTGTTGAGGGCTGTTACCCTTGTTCTTTGAGGGATGCTATTGGGCGCCAATGTGCAGATGTGCAGTCAGTCATGAGCACACCTGCCCTTGTCGTGCACCAGATGTGTCAGCGAGTTCCAGAAATTATGCACTGTCTTGAGCTGCGGCTCATACCCAGGCAGCTGCCCTTGGTACAGCAGCGGGCCGATGAAGGTCCAAAGCTCCTGCAAATGCATCCACTTCTGTATCAGCACCTGCAGAATGCCCGACATGGCACCTGTCAATCAGCCCAAGCACTATGCAAAGGTGGCACAGAGGCGGTGCTCAGTTGGATCAACAAGCGCTGTGGGAAGCCCGGCCCGCCCACCCGCGACAAGACCCGGCGGCAGAGGGGTAGTGGTGGTGGCATACGTGGTACTAGCAGTTGTGGTGGTGGTAGCCCGTAGTAGTGGTGGCAGTAGCATATCTACAATTGTACCATCTCGCTCGTTTCATTTTCTAACCCGCTGACACCATTTAATAGACCTACGTCCTATTCTTTGACGTTACGTAATCGCCACAATTGACGGATAAAACCACTCACTTCATAAGTCTAGTTCATGGGATGTACCTAATGCTGTGAAATGACACCTTCCTTAATGAATGAATTTCAGCGCATATATTACATGCTATTATCACAGCAACAAATTTGTGCGGCACAAAGAATCTCACTACATCCTACACTACCTGTGCACAACGTCCTATTTTTCCTCTTTGCGATCAAGAGAAAAGAAAAAAAGAACCGAACAAAAAAATAACATATCGAACAACAATAGTTTACCTATTTTACACAAACAATAACAACGAAACAAAATCGACAAAAAAATAAAGGATAAGCCAATTGATGTCATTAGCTTTGTGACTAGGCTTGGGAAGGACTCGCTATGCTCCTCCTTCCCAAGCCTAGAAACGCCGAAAGTATCAGAAGTTTCGGTACGTACCAACAAGTACACGTTTCATTGCGCTGATTTTAGCTGAAAATCATGACTTAAAACCTGATTTTCGCGCAAAATGGGTGAAAGCTACCCTGAGACAGGTCCTCATATTCTTTTACAATAGATCTTCACCTTTCAAACGAGCCAAACGGTTCGTTCCAACTCAACGATACGTTGGAGAACGACCTCCGACAAATGGGACCATGAACTGCAAATTGCTACTTTTGACAAAAATGCAAAACCCCCAACGATTATAACTCCGGACCAACGGGGCTTCAATGGGCAAACAATGGACCTTTTGCATTCTTCTAGGTCCAAATAACTCCATTATCCTTGGTTGACGGCTTCGTAACCTATGTGCTTCCAACCCGACTACGTGTCGACGGGTACACGTTCTGACGTGGCAGGGTATACACAACATACATCTGATTTTACCCCAAAATGACCACCAAAGATGCTGTTTTTGCGAAAAATGAGTGTGAAACGACCTGTGACGGGTCCTATTATCCTTTTAGGACTTGTTCTCGGCTTTCAAGCGAGCCCGACACTTTGTTCTAACTCCACGGTATGTTGGAGAACGAGCTCCGACGAATGGACTCGCGAACCGAAAATGTCCATTTTTGACCAAAATGCCAAACCCCCGGCGGATATATCTAGGGGCCGTTGGGGGTAAACCACGCAAACTAGTGGCCATTCCCCTCCCTCTAGGTCCAAACTACTCAAATATGCTTGGTTGAAGTCCCACGGAAGCATGGGGACTTAACCGGAACACCGGGGGGGAGACCCATGATTTTGGTAGGCTGGTGTTGTGACAGCACAAAAAAACACAGCTTAAAAAGCACGTATCTTTGAGTTTTCGCCCCCGTGTGCTCTATATAGAGGCCATAGGGACGTAACATTGCTTGTACCCGTTCCATTGGACCCATACGGGACTAGTTTGCACAAAGGTTCAATCCATAGGCCGGGATATAGCGCTTTGACAAGGCTGTACAATGGAGACATCAACCTCATCTAAGTACTGTTTTTTCTACCTTTCGTACCCTCTTTCTAGGCATCAAGAGGTGGCTAGAGGGGTCAACCTCGGGGATTTTCACATCATTTGGGGACAAATGAACTTGGATTGCCACTTGGTTCGTTGCTAGACCCTCGTGGTTTCGCTACAACAGGCCTACGAAACTGGCCAAAATGGCCAAATTGAGCCAACTGTATCAAAACTGGAAAAATTCATATCTTTGGCCTACCGGCTCGAATTTTGATAAACCAAAAGCTAAATCTGGGTAGTTTTTGACGCTGAACACGAATATTCAGTCAAAACTTCAGCGTCTAACACCCTGCTGGCGGAAATCAACGATCGGTGTTCCGAAACAGTGATTCGTGCAGTTGTGCGAAAAGCCGATTTCACGGCATTAATCGGGCTTCAAAACCCTTCACATTTATGGTCTTAAATCGAATTTTGGTCCACTCTAGCTCGGGGCTGAGTTGGACAGGCCCGACTGTCGGCGACAGCCACTGGTCACGCGTGCGCGCCGATTTTTGACCAGAAATCCGGATTTTGGCCAGTAAAAAAAAGAGCCCAAAAATAACATTGTAGGGCCCGACCTGCCATCCACAAAGATGCCTTCGGTTCGTCCGGAACCTCGCCCGTTGCCTCCTGTACGGGAAGGCAAATCCCCCGGGATAATCATCGGGGTCAGCTTTACAGCTGAGCGTCGCTGGCGGCCGCGTGGCCCCTCCCCCGCGGCCGGACAGCGTAGAGCGGGCCTTACGGCCCAGGGGCAACAAAGGGCAGTCAAGACGCAATGATTGTCCAGCCCCATGTCGCACTCAACCTCAAATTGGCCCTGCACACAACCTCAACCACACACTTTTTTTGTTGCTGCTGGGCCTGTAAGGCCCGCCGTTCACTGTCCTCCCCTGCTGCCGACAGCGACGTTCAACTGTAAAGCTGACCCCTGATGACTATAATCGCGGATTAGCGCTCTCGTACTGTTGGCAACGGATGTGTGTTCGCGCGGCGCCAAATTCCGTCAGGTCCACGATCGAAAAAAGTGATTTTCGCCCAAATCGGTCTCCCTCCAACGGCCATATCTTGGCGCCACCGGGTCGTTTGGAGCTAAGATTTTTTTTTTTTTGCGACCCTGGGAGCTGTCCGGATATGATGGTGCTTGAATCTGGGCCAGATGACACGCGTTTCGAAAACTTCCATTTTTTCCGGATCGGTTTTCCAAATTTCCAATTGCTATATGGACCGTTTTTCCATGCATTTCACAAAAATGCAGTCGAGATCGGATTTCGTGAAGTTTGATTTTTTGTGATTTTTAACCGGATCTCCGGATTCTGGCCACGAAATTTTTTTGCGATATATAGCGTTGTAGGGCCCGACCTGCCATCCACAAATGTGCCTTCGGTTCGTTTTAAAAGGCGTTGAGGTACGAGGCCAGCCCCCGACCAAATCAAAGCCCTACTGTTGCCCTTCGAATTGTACTATGTGGTTTTGTGAGTGCCTTCGTATGTTCATAGAACGGGAGCTGTCTAGTGGAGGGTTTCGGAGCATGCTGTTAGCAGCTAACTCAGGCTGCCTTCTTTGGCCATCATGGGTCTCCCCCCAAGTAGTACTGCGAGGAGCCCTGGATCCACCTGCCTTCAAAACCTTTTTCATCAAGGTCCTTCGTAGTGTGTAGCACATGTTGGGTTGGTATTTCAGTTCGTGAGGTTATAAAAGGTAGCTGTTTTATGCGTCGGAGGTTTGACATTTGGCAGTTTTTTGACTTGCACAGCCGCATATTTTGGGCGGCAGTCGGACATGTCGTGGTGTTAGGCCTCGAAACGTAGCTCATTACGATCCTTGAGAGATGTAGAAGATAATGACCGGGGGGGTAGTATCTGGCAGCTCCGAATACTCGGTGTAAAAATTACGCAAAAAGGTACTGTTTTGGCATCATAGTCAACAACTGTTTTGAAGATTTTTTCAGTGATTGTTGAACGAAGCATTCCTCTGGTCAGATATGGTTTCATCATGATTTAAAACGGATATTTCCGTGTAGAATGGACGAACAGACTTGTTTTGTGAGTTGGGGGTTTTGCACCCGTGTTGGTAGTGGTCGCTCGCCAAAAACCATGCAACCGGGAACGAGCCACGGCCGAACCAACTAGTGATTGTGTTAGGGACGAAAAGAAAACCAATACAAGCAATGGAGTAAGGGCTTCAACAAGAGTTGTTAGAGACGAGAAGGAACGGGCGCTTGCTGTTCTTGGAAACAAATCGGTTCGGAGTCAAATTTCTTAGGTATCAGATTTCGACAAAAATGTGCCAAGAAAACCTATATGTTCCTACAACCAGCAATGTTGCGTTGTCACGGCTCAAGCAATGGTACGTACATGAATCATGTCTTGTTTCGATATGCATTGTAGCTCACGTTTGTTCTTTGGGTGCTTGGGCAAAGGAAAAATACAACTTTTTTGCATCGGTGGTCTCAGAGTTACATAGAAAATTCTAGTAGCGGTATTTTTGAGACTTTTTGCGTTTCCAGGCTTGAAAAGGAGGAGCATAGCGAGTCCTTCCCAAGCCTTGTCATGAAACTAATGCCATGGATTGGTTTATGTTTTATTTTTATGTCTCTTTCGAATTGTCTTTATTCATTTTTTTGCAAGATGGGTAAATGTTTGTCCCAATATATATTATTCTTATTTATTTTGTATTTTCTTTCTAATCATGGATTGCAAAATTGTAGAAGGGGTTGTTGTGGGCAGGTGTAGTACCACGTAATGATTTTCTCCATACCATGAATTATCATTATGGTTGCGGAAGAAGATTATGTGCACTGAAATTGTTCTATGCAGGAAAAATATTACATGACACCATCAGTATCAGCGTTCAACAAAAACTATGAATTGTGCATCTTGTTTTGTCCGTTGTGTTGATTAGTTTGTCTAAAAGAATAAGATATAGGTCAGCCGAACTGCCTAAATGGCTCACGAAACGAAGACGCCGAAAGTTACACTTCTATTAATGTCTCTATTTGTATAAATGTCTCCGGGCATGTGACATGGAAGCTGAACTACCACTATTGCCGGGTCTTGTCGCGGGTGGGCGGGCCGGGCTACCCTCCGGACGCTTGTTGTACTTTGTCATTGTACGGCATTGCATTGCACTGCACTGCATGTCTTGCGCTCGTACACAAACACAAACAAACATATGCATGTGGAATGCCTCATTAGACACAAGAATGAACCCCTTCGACCAAGGTTCTGGACATGGATTGGCAGGGGATCATGGGCACAACATGAGCAGTGAGACTTTCATGAACCAAACTATGGCTGTGGAAGCAGCCAACAGTGGCTCGGGGCCTGCCTGGGCACCTTCAGATAACCATTGCATCGTGGACACATGTGGAGTAAACTGGCCTTCGGGGGTGGTGCGGCAGCCCCACGGGTGCGAATGCGCTTTCAGCTGCATTGGCCTCACCTCGAGGCCCCATCGTCCCTTGGCTGCCCCCCCCATCCCCCCCCGCTTTGTCCTGGTGATCACCCCATGCCCTGACCTGCCCACTTTGTCCTCCGCCGTTCCGCTGCACAACCACCAACAGAGTGCCCACTGCTTGCTGCGCCCCCCCTGCCCTCGTCCTCGTGTAGCAAGGGGAGGCCGCCGGTTGTTGCATCAAGTCTGTGCTGCACCCCATGCGCTGAGGCTCTGCCGCCTGGGGCTCTGTACAAAGGGGAGGAGAGGAGTGCGTGCACAAGATCGGGTCCGCGCCCTCCTGGCCCCCCAGAGCGCTTGTGCAGGAGGAGTTGTGTGACGCGACGGTGGGGTGGGGGGTGGGGGGGGGATGGTCGATTCTGATTGACTGAGTGTCTGCACCCTGGATGGCTTCAGCCGTTCGTCCTCGCAAGTCCGTGCATGTGCCCCCCTTCATGGTCGTGAACGCCCACTGTCAAAGGATGACCAGTTGTGGGTGACTGTTGAGGACCACGTGTCACACAGGGAGGCCGGGGTTGGGGGGGTGATGGCGTATTGGCTGTCTGGGCACCCTGCGTACATCTGGGCACTACAGAGGCCATCCCCAGACACACAGGGAGAGGGATGCGCATGACATGTGTTTGGGCATGGGAAGAAGCACCGGTACACAGGCCCAAGCGTAAGCACCGGTCGCACAAGCATTGGGCATCGGCCCAGGGACGGACGCAAGCACAGCCCTGGGGCATGTCCGGAGACACAACGCATCAGGCGTCGCATACAGACCTCCATGTACTGAATCTGAGTCTCCCACTGCTTCAGTAGCGTGAAGATTCCTTGGGCCCCGGGGGATGACTTGAGGTCGTGGGTCTGTATCACTTGGTGCTGGCAAAGTGTCAGCACGTCATCTGCGCTCTGAAGGCACAGCGTTTCAGTGTTCTCTGAGAACCGTGCAGCCACCAGCCTCAGTGGCATCGTCTTCCACTCCCTGGGGGCGACAACACACACAATGGGAGAGCGGGAGGGGGGGGGGGTTGGAGTTGGAGTGAGGTACACGATACAGTGCACAAGCCGTCTGCCTGGGGACTGTTTATGTGGCTGTCGCTTGGACTTCTTACTGCACCTGTAGTTTGGACTCGTCTTTGCATACTACATCTCATACCCGGTGTGTAGCCTTCCCTCTCAGCTTCCAACTCCTACAACGCCCCTGTTGACAGGAGCAAGCCCCCCGGCTGTTTTGGGGCCCAATCCACTGAGCCAGGCTCAACGATTCGGGCAGGGGTAAATTGGCATAAATCAGGCCAGGGGTGTGGGGTTTGCTGTCTGTCCCACACTGTTCAAGGGCACAAAACACCTTCCTTTTGGTTGTTGTGCACTTGGAGTCATTTGGAAACCCAAATATCTCAGAAATTTTGGAAAATTCACTCCTTGGTCTGTGTGCCATCCTTGAGCAGTAGTATGTCCCAGATGGGCAGTCCCCTGCCTGCTCTGTTTTGTGGTCATTGGCCTGGTCTTTGCCTCTGTCCTTTTCTTCCTTGCGGGCTGCCTCAAGCCCTTTGAGCTGAGCAACCAAAAGTATGGATGATGTTCAGAAGCATCACATGCTGAGGACCACCGTATGTCAGTATGATCAGGCAATGTTTGGCCAACAAATGCTGCTGCCCAACCAGTGATAATGCACCTTCTTCCCAAAACATTTGCACGACGACAACAACAAACATTTGCACAACAACAACCAACTGTTGTTGTACAGCACATGCTTGCCATACTTGTCAACACCCTGATCAACTGTCACATGTTTTGCAACGTGCTTCCTAGCACCACCGGGCTGCTTGAGCTGATCAGATTTGGCCTTCTTGGCAGCAGTTATCATGTTGCTTCGTTGGTCCCTGCTACTGACATTGCTGTCTTCTTTGCAAAAAAAATACTGCGCACACAATGAACACAACAAAGACCCTATTGCAATGCCCCAGTGTTGTTCTTCAAACCAAGACTGTTGAGTTGTGTTAAGGTCATTGGTTGAAGTCAACGTCGACCCCTTGCTGCCACAAACAAAACACTTTTCTATGAGAATTGTCTGTTCACAAAAATGGAGCACAGTTGCCTTCAGGGATTTCTCACCAACACAGGAACCTTCAGTACATGGTCTTTTTTGCTGGTGCTGCTAGAAATCTGCTGATTCGGGCTCAGCACTTGGGTGCTGATTTGGGGAGACTGGGGGATGCACTGCGTTGTTGGCGCTGCGTGCGCACTGCGTGGACATTGCGTGTTGTGCCCACGCTATAAAACCCAGTCAGGGAGGAAGGGAGGAAACCACCCTGCATTCATGCAGGTGTCACAAGGGTCTTCATATCCTTGGTGGTTGGTGGCCGTGGCCAAGCACAGTCTGTTGTGGCGTGAGCGTGTTTGAAGATGGTGGCAGCCTTCTAGGGACATTGGCATTCTGCCTTGACCCGATTGGGACCGTAGCAATATGCAGCACTATGTGGGCCGTTACTGATAAGCCATGCTACTGATTTTCGATGATCCGACAGCGCGGATGGACGGTTCAAGTGCTAGCTCATACAGAGAATCCACAAAGGACATTGTTTCTTAGAGATAGCAAGGCAATGGCCATGAAGGTTGGCATCCGCTTAGGAGTGTGTAACAACCCAACTGCCGATTTGTTGCATTCCCCATGATCATCCCCATCATGATTCCCCATGATTCCCCATCATCATAATCCAGTATCCACCTATAACAAAGAACGTGCAGCAAAACCGGGTGAAAATGGGCTAAAATGGCTGAAAATGGGTGAAAATGGGTGGCAACTCAAAAGTGCCACATCCTGAATGCACAAGAAGCGTAAAAACCTTGTTATGGAACAACAATCTTGTAAAAAGGGGCCAAAACTAGGGTTCAAGGAGTTGCTGACATAAAAAATCTGTACAGCGTGCGCACTGCATGCACGGCATTCCCTGGGTAGCAGGAGGAAGGGTGAGGGAGGGGCAGGCCTTGTGTATAAGAGGGGGTATTTTGGATGAGATCCACCCACCCGACTTCGGACCCACCTAGACCCCCCCCCTTTTATATTTCTGTGGGGTGATTTTTTTGTAAGTCAAATTGAAGCCAAGGCGCTCTCCCGGGTTAGGCATCCCAGCCCCAAAAGTTGACATACATAAGAAAAGGAAAATCATCAATATGCAAATCACCCATTGATGCTGCCATACACGCTAGAAAATGTTTTATGCTTTTTTTTTCTTTTTGTTATTTTTCTGATTTTTTTCTTTTTGGGTTTTTCTGTCCTATGCCCCAATCCTGTACTTCCTCTTGCTGCTGCTATTGCTACTGCTGCTGCTGCTAGGCAGCACTGCTGTTCTGTGCAGGACTGTTGCTGTTGCTGCTGGAGCTGCTGCTGCTTCTAGAGCTGGAACTACTGCTGGCTGCTGTAGTTTCTGTTGGCTGCACTGGGGTCACCTTGGGAAAATTGAGTGGGCCCATAGTTTCTTTGCTTTCTCCCATTGCTTATGTTTGTCACTCTTCAGGTGCTCCCTTTTGGCCCTCAACCACAGAGAGATTTTGGCATATTGAAAAGGGGCAACAGCACACAACCAGACAAGGCTTCTGGAAACAAGGAAAGAGGGTGTGGCAGGTGCCCGACCGAGGAAACCTTCGGAATTACAAGAGGGGGGGGGTCCACAGCTCTAGACCCACCCAGCTGAAGACCCAACCACCCAGACCCCCCCCCTTTGCAACTTAATTCTTATAAACGAGGCCTGGGGAGGGGGGGAGCGAGGGGGGGAGGGCAAGAAAGGGAGGCAGGAAAGGAAGTGCGAGAACAAGAGGGAGGGCGGAAGGGAGGGCAGGCAGGAACGGAGGCAGAGCAAATGCAGTACAACTCTGCATGTACATGCGACGCTGCACACTTGAGACCATAGCCCTGACCCGGACAGTTTTGAGTGGGACGCGCTAGGAAACCAGGGACCCGTGAGGCCAACGCCCGCCATGCCTCCCCCTGGGCAATGTGCAGCAACACCCTCTCCCTGTGAGCTTCGCTGTTGATGACAAAAATCACAATGCCCAAACCCGCACGCAAAAGACGAGGGTGAAACCCCTCCTGGATGGTGTGGGCATGCACAGTCATGGCACTGTAGGCCGGTACCCAGCGAGGCACTTTCTCAGGCACAAAAACAGCACACGTACTTGGGTGTACTCAGTTGTGAACCCATGACGCAATCCCCCCCCATTATTCCACAGCAACCAAAAACAATCCCCTGCCCACTACAGCACGTCCTGCAGAAATGCAGTGCATAAAGCGAACAAAGCCACTACAGACTTGAAGCCCCACTTCCCCGTGACAAGGTTTCCACTGCATACCTCTTCATCTGCTCGATGGCCTGCTCTATGCGGCCCTGTTCGATGGCCTGCCGCAGTACATCCTCCAGAATGGGCATGTGGGTGAGCATGTCCATGCCCACAAGGTCTTGCAGTGTCAGTCTTGGGTCACGCAGATTCTTGCCGGTTTCCTCGCAGATTTGAACCCAATGCCTGCGGTTGCAGCAGAGGGGGTGGTACCTGCAGCAGCCTTGTTGCAGCCACACTGCCGCGGCCCTCTGATGTTACTGTAAAGGTCGCTAACTGCCACAGTGCAGCGACCTTTTGCAGATGCATGGCAGCAGCATTTGACACTTGTCACGGGTACAACGGCTGGCCAAATGTGTGTGTAACAGGCTCGCGGCCGGCTGAAGCCTCTTCAGCAGTTTTTTCAGTTAATCTTTTATTTTGCATATTTTCTCCTCAAATCCTGAGCCATCTGACCACACATCAGAGAGGGGGGGGGGGGCATTGTCCACTGACCAGTCACCAAAATTGGGGGGGGGGCAACAGGCAAACGCGGAAATGAACCTCCCCGTGCACCCAACAAGCCCGTCTGTGCAGGCGAAAAGACACTGCCTGCGAAAAGACACTGCCCGTGGGCGTAGGTTTGGGAATCTGCAGTGGGCGTGGGGTTCGGGTCCCCCCTCACACGCTTCACAGCGACAGTTCAGGTGAGGGTGACAGATGCTGTGGGCGGACCCTCCGGCAGCAGGACTCTGTTCTTCAGAGCCCGGCCACTGCAGGCGCTGCCCGGCCTCAATTGCGGGCGTGCAGTCGGTCCACAATCACAACGAGCGCATGCGCAGGTCCGATGACACACATTGCGTCCGTTGCATCGGAGGCAAAGGACTAGACCCAATGCCGCGCTTGTAGCTTGGCTTTGTATTGGGGCCCTGACCCACAGGGCTGCCGTGCTTTTCCTGTGCAAAGAATGCCCCCCCCAGTCACTGCGAAGGGCACGGGGGTTGCCCCCCCCCCCGCGCGCAAGAGGGGGTGAACGCAACCGGAAGCCCCGGTGACGCTGGCACTGCGCACATCATCCCACAGCCCCACAGGCACGTAGGCCAGTGCGTTGCAGTCAACCCGGGCAGCCAGGCCCCCCGTGGCCCTGCAGTGGCCTCTATGAGGTCCGTGCACCCTCCAAGTACATCCCATGGGGCGGTCGCTGCCGAAAGTCTGACTGTATCACAGGCACCCTCACGCACTCCTCTCCTTCTCCCACTGACGTAGCCCCCCCTTCAGAGAACAAAATCCCATAATATCCGACAATAAAGTCCCCAAATTTGACGGAAACAACACCTCGTGTTGTTCTGACGAGGAGGGGGGGGGGGGGTATTCATGAAGGGCACAGTAAGACAAGGTCCCAAAAGCCGCGGAAACGGCACCTGCTGTTGTTCCGAAAAAGGGCGTCGTCTCGCAAGCGACGGAACGCCCCCCTGACACAGGCCATTCGGCCATCGCAAGGGTTCTCGCAGGCGGGGGGGTGGGGGGGGAAGCTGGCGCGCGGCCGGGAGCGAGGAGGCGTAGCCCCCGTCACTTTGTCAGGGGAGGCAGGGACGACTGTTCTTGCGGAGTTCAGACGAGGCTTGCGGTGCAAGAGAAGGGCAGCACCGTTCCCGAATGCCCGGGTTCCGCAGGCACTGCACCAGTGGCAGATAGCGCTGGAACTCCAGGAGCCGATCCTTCAGCTCCGTGGCCATGGCCTGAGGCGTGGGTTGCTTCATCTTCTTGAACACGAGAATCAAATCGTGGGCGGACTGCAGCCATTTCTGGACGTTGTTCTGACGACAAAAAGAGGGATTTGCGCCGCTGTACGGTCGAGTGCCTGCCCCACGCTGGGAGGCGGCTGGTCCACACCCCTGTGGACGCCCCCTGCACAGTCCCTGCACTCTCCTGCCTTTGAAGGCACTGTTACACACTCTGTAATGCAATCCTGCAAGTCTGAGACCACACAATGCAGAGGATCTTGGCAACAGGAATCCGTGCACAAAACTGAGGTCTGCGCACGAAATGTTTGCTGCCATTTGGCGATCGTTCAGTGGGGGTGCGCCTTGCCGCTGGCACACACTTGCACCTTTGACCACCCTATTCTCTGGCACATGCCACAGGCACTCTACACTGAAAATACAATAAATGGGGGCCATGCAATGCACAGAATCTTGGCAATAAGAATCTGCATGCAAATTGTGAGGCTCCCCGCAAATCATTTGCTGCAGCGTGCGAACGTTAAATAGTTAACTGAAGGAAGTGGCCCTTCCAAGCGAATCCTGCCACACTCGCACACTCACACGCACACGCACACACTGGCACGCAGCCAAGCACATAGATTTCTCCACAGTACCCGCTAGGAAATGCCACACTCCGGGCTTAAAAAAAATGGATTGAATATCGTGCAATGCAGAGAATCTTGGCAACGGGAATCTGCATGCAAAATGTGAGGTCTGCATGCAAACTGTTTGCTGCCGTTTGAAAACTACATAACAAATGGCACAACGTGGGTGCCCCTCTGCCACTGAGCTGCGTACTGCAAGCATCCACATGCACACATAGTCTTGCACACGCCATTGCCGATGCTTTCATACACGCTTTGGCATGTGCCACATGCACACTGTGCCACAAACAAAATGATTGAGCACTGTGCAATGCAGAGCAATCTTGGCAACAGGAATCTGCATGCAAAATGCAACGTCTGCACGCAAACTGTTTGCTGACGTTTGCTGGGAATCATTCAACGAGCAACAGACCACCTCTGCAACAGAGCTACTGCAAGCATGTGCAAGAACACACACGCTCTCTCTCTCTCTCTCTCTCTCTGTCTTGCACACACTGTTGCACACGCCTGTCTCAATGCTCTTGCACACTCTCTGGTCCATGCCAAACGCACTCTGAGCCCAGAAACAAAAGCCTTTGGGACCACGTGATGCAGAGAATCTTGGCAACAGGAATCTGCGCGCAAAATGTGAGGTCTGCACGCAAACTGTTTGCTGCCGTTTGTGGTCGTTCAGTGACTAACAGAACACCTCTGCACCTCTCCCTCCGGGCTGCTGCAAACATCAACACACACACATACACGCTGGCACACACTCGTGCAACCACCACAATTACACAGGCCTTTCTCCATACCCCCGCACACACTCTCATTCGTATTGCAGGCAGTCTGACGCAAAAACAAGAAATGATTGGAGACGTGCAGTGCAGAGAATCTTGGCAACAGGAATCTGCGTGCAAAATGTGAGGTCTGCATGCAAACTGTTTGCTGCCGTTTATGACCCTTCAATGAGTAACAGAACCTTTGCACCTCTGATATTGAGCTACTACAGGCATCTGGGCGACCCGAAAATTGCTCTGCGCAGGGGGGGGGGGGGGGATGGCACGGGCACCGTCAGAAGGCGGCCGGCTGTTGGGTGATAGTGGTAGAATAGTCACTGAGGGCACGGTGATGTTCTTAGAGTGCGCAATATTGCGCAAGCTGAGAACCTAAAATGGTGTAGTATAGCTGTTGAGTGATAGTGGTAGAATAGTCACTGAGGGCACCGTGATGTTCTCAAAGTGCGCAATAGTACGCAAGCGGAGAACCTAACATGATGTGGTATAGCTGTTGAGCGATAGTGGTAGAATAGTCACTGAGTGCACCGTAATGTTCTCAAAGTGCGCAATAGTACGCAAGCAGAGAACCTAACATGGTGTGGTATAGTATAGGGGGGAACGAGCTTCTGTGCAGCCCCCTTGTTTTGTGGTTATGTTTGGGGAAACTGTTGGTGCCAAAAGCGCCGGAAAACTTTTTATGGCTTCCCGAGGGGGAAATGTGTTTTGTTTTACCCGATGGATCTATGCTCAAAATAGAGAAATGTGTGGAGAATTCAAAAAATGGGTGAAAAACACGAAAAAACATTTTGACCCCGACCTGACCTCCGGGTCAGACCTTAGCTGATGGGAGCTTGAGCTGATCGGCAAAATTTTTTTTGACAAACAAATTTTCCCGCTTCCGTATGTTCAAAATGATCAGCGCATCTTGGGGATCATTTTGATGTATGTATGTATGTATGTTGGGGTACCCACCAACCCCCCCGTTCCCCCCGGGGACCCCAGAAGCTGACCGGCTGACCCGCCTACCCCACCTGAGAATTCGTCCCAGAACGGCAACCAAGGGGGGGGGGGGTTCCATGCCATCTCCCCCCCGGCAAAGCAAGTGTATTCCCAGCCTGTACCTACACACAATCCTGCACATGCCTTTCTCAATGCTTTTGCACACTCTACCATGCATGCCAGACACATCTAAGCCCAGAAACAAAAGCCTTTGGGACCATGTGATGCAGAGAATCTTGGCAACAGGAATCTGCGCGCAAAATGTGAGGTCTGCACGCAAACTGTTTGCTGCCGTTTGTGGTCGTTCAGTGACTAACAGAACACCTCTGCACCTCTCCCTCCGGGCTGCTGCAAACATCAACACACACACATACACGCTGGCACACACTCGTGCAACCACCACAATTACACAGGCCTTTCTCCATACCCCCGCACACGCTCTCATTCGTATTGCAGGCAGTCTGACGCAAAAACAAGAAATGATTGGAGACGTGCAGTGCAGAGAATCTTGGCAACAGGAATCTGCGTGCAAAATGTGAGGTCTGCATGCAAACTGTTTGCTGCCGTTTATGACACTTCAATGAGTAACAGAACCTTTGCACCTCTGATATTGAGCTACTACAGGCATCTGGGCGACCCGAAAATTGCTCTGCGCAGGGGGGGGGGGGGGGATGGCACGGGCACCGTCAGAAGGCGGCCGGCTGTTGGGTGATAGTGGTAGAATAGTCACTGAGGGCACGGTGATGTTCTTAGAGTGCGCAATATTGCGCAAGCCGAGAACCTAAAATGGTGTAGTATAGCTGTTGAGTGATAGTGGTAGAATAGTCACTGAGGGCACCGTGATGTTCTCAAAGTGCGCAATAGTACGCAAGCGGAGAACGTAAAATGGTGTGATATAGCTGTTGAGCGATAGTGGTAGAATAGTCACTGAGTGCACCGTAATGTTCTCAAAGTGCGCAATAGTACGCAAGCAGAGAACCTAACATGGTGTGGTATAGTATAGGGGGGAACGAGCTTCTGTGCAGCCCCCTTGTTTTGTGGTTATGTTTGGGGAAACTGTTGGTGCCAAAAGCGCCGGAAAACTTTTTATGGCTTCCCGAGGGGGAAATGTGTTTTGTTTTACCCGATGGATCTATGCTCAAAATAGAGAAATGTGTGGAGAATTCAAAAAATGGGTGAAAAACACGAAAAAACATTTTGACCCCGACCTGACCTCCGGGTCAGACCTTAGCTGATGGGAGCTTGAGCTGATCGGCAAAAAATTTTTTGACAAACAAATTTTCCCGCTTCCGTATGTTCAAAATGATCAGCGCATCTTGGGGATCATTTTGATGTATGTATGTATGTATGTTGGGGTACCCACCAACCCCCCCGTTCCCCCCGGGGACCCCAGAAGCTGACCGGCTGACCCGCCTACCCCACCTGAGAATTCGTCCCAGAACGGCAACCAAGGGGGGGGGGGGGTTCCATGCCATCTCCCCCCCGGCAAAGCAAGTGTATTCCCAGCCTGTACCTACACACAATCCTGCACATGCCTTTCTCAATGCTTTTGCACACTCTACCATGCATGCCAGACACATCTAAGCCCAGAAACAAAAGCCTTTGGGACCATGTGATGCAGAGAATCTTGGCAACAGGAATCTGCGTGCAAAATGTGAGGTCTGCACGCAAACTGTTTGCTGCCGTTTGTGGTCGTTCAGTGACTAACAGAACACCTCTGCACCTCTCCCTCCGGGCTGCTGCAAACATCAACACACACACATACACGCTGGCACACACTCGTGCAACCACCACAATTACACAGGCCTTTCTCCATACCCCCGCACACGCTCTCATTCGTATTGCAGGCAGTCTGACGCAAAAACAAGAAATGATTGGAGACGTGCAGTGCAGAGAATCTTGGCAACAGGAATCTGCGTGCAAAATGTGAGGTCTGCATGCAAACTGTTTGCTGCCGTTTATGACACTTCAATGAGTAACAGAACCTTTGCACCTCTGATATTGAGCTACTACAGGCATCTGGGCGACCCGAAAATTGCTCTGCGCAGGGGGGGGGGGGGGGATGGCACGGGCACCGTCAGAAGGCGGCCGGCTGTTGGGTGATAGTGGTAGAATAGTCACTGAGGGCACGGTGATGTTCTTAGAGTGCGCAATATTGCGCAAGCTGAGAACCTAAAATGGTGTAGTATAGCTGTTGAGTGATAGTGGTAGAATAGTCACTGAGGGCACCGTAATGTTCTCAAAGTGCGCAATAGTACGCAAGCGGAGAACGTAAAATGGTGTGATATAGCTGTTGAGCGATAGTGGTAGAATAGTCACTGAGTGCACCGTAATGTTCTCAAAGTGCGCAATAGTACGCAAGCAGAGAACCTAACATGGTGTGGTATAGTATAGGGGGGAACGAGCTTCTGTGCAGCCCCCTTGTTTTGTGGTTATGTTTGGGGAAACTGTTGGTGCCAAAAGCGCCGGAAAACTTTTTATGGCTTCCCGAGGGGGAAATGTGTTTTGTTTTACCCGATGGATCTATGCTCAAAATAGAGAAATGTGTGGAGAATTCAAAAAATGGGTGAAAAACACGAAAAAACATTTTGACCCCGACCTGACCTCCGGGTCAGACCTTAGCTGATGGGAGCTTGAGCTGATCGGCAAAAAATTTTTTGACAAACAAATTTTCCCGCTTCCGTATGTTCAAAATGATCAGCGCATCTTGGGGATCATTTTGATGTATGTATGTATGTATGTTGGGGTACCCACCAACCCCCCCGTTCCCCCCGGGGACCCCAGAAGCTGACCGGCTGACCCGCCTACCCCACCTGAGAATTCGTCCCAGAACGGCAACCAAGGGGGGGGGGGGGTTCCATGCCATCTCCCCCCCGGCAAAGCAAGTGTATTCCCAGCCTGTACCTACACACAATCCTGCACATGCCTTTCTCAATGCTTTTGCACACTCTACCATGCATGCCAGACACATCTAAGCCCAGAAACAAAAGCCTTTGGGACCATGTGATGCAGAGAATCTTGGCAACAGGAATCTGCGTGCAAAATGTGAGGTCTGCACGCAAACTGTTTGCTGCCGTTTGTGGTCGTTCAGTGACTAACAGAACACCTCTGCACCTCTCCCTCCGGGCTGCTGCAAACATCAACACACACACATACACGCTGGCACACACTCGTGCAACCACCACAATTACACAGGCCTTTCTCCATACCCGCGCACACGCTCTCATTCGTATTGCAGGCAGTCTGACGCAAAAACAAGAAATGATTGGAGACGTGCAGTGCAGAGAATCTTGGCAACAGGAATCTGCGTGCAAAATGTGAGGTCTGCATGCAAACTGTTTGCTGCCGTTTATGACACTTCAATGAGTAACAGAACCTTTGCACCTCTGATATTGAGCTACTACAGGCATCTGGGCGACCCGAAAATTGCTCTGCGCAGGGGGGGGGGGGGGGGATGGCACGGGCACCGTCAGAAGGCGGCCGGCTGTTGGGTGATAGTGGTAGAATAGTCACTGAGGGCACGGTGATGTTCTTAGAGTGCGCAATATTGCGCAAGCTGAGAACCTAAAATGGTGTGATATAGCTGTTGAGTGATAGTGGTAGAATAGTCACTGAGGGCACCGTGATGTTCTCAAAGTGCGCAATAGTACGCAAGCGGAGAACCTAACATGATGTGGTATAGCTGTTGAGCGATAGTGGTAGAATAGTCACTGAGTGCACCGTAATGTTCTCAAAGTGCGCAATAGTACGCAAGCAGAGAACCTAACATGGTGTGGTATAGTATAGGGGGGAACGAGCTTCTGTGCAGCCCCCTTGTTTTGTGGTTATGTTTGGGGAAACTGTTGGTGCCAAAAGCGCCGGAAAACTTTTTATGGCTTCCCGAGGGGGAAATGTGTTTTGTTTTACCCGATGGATCTATGCTCAAAATAGAGAAATGTGTGGAGAATTCAAAAATGGGTGAAAAACACGAAAAAACATTTTGACCCCGACCTGACCTCCGGGTCAGACCTTAGCTGATGGGAGCTTGAGCTGATCGGCAAAAATTTTTTTGACAAACAAATTTTCCCGCTTCCGTATGTTCAAAATGATCAGCGCATCTTGGGGATCATTTTGATGTATGTATGTATGTATGTTGGGGTACCCACCAACCCCCCCGTTCCCCCCGGGGACCCCAGAAGCTGACCGGCTGACCCGCCTACCCCACCTGAGAATTCGTCCCAGAACGGCAACCAAGGGGGGGGGGGGGGTTCCATGCCATCTCCCCCCCGGCAAAGCAAGTGTATTCCCAGCCTGTACCTACACACAATCCTGCACATGCCTTTCTCAATGCTTTTGCACACTCTACCATGCATGCCAGACACATCTAAGCCCAGAAACAAAAGCCTTTGGGACCATGTGATGCAGAGAATCTTGGCAACAGGAATCTGCGTGCAAAATGTGAGGTCTGCACGCAAACTGTTTGCTGCCGTTTGTGGTCGTTCAGTGACTAACAGAACACCTCTGCACCTCTCCCTCCGGGCTGCTGCAAACATCAACACACACACATACACGCTGGCACACACTCGTGCAACCACCACAATTACACAGGCCTTTCTCCATACCCCCGCACACACTCTCATTCGTATTGCAGGCAGTCTGACGCAAAAACAAGAAATGATTGGAGACGTGCAGTGCAGAGAATCTTGGCAACAGGAATCTGCGTGCAAAATGTGAGGTCTGCATGCAAACTGTTTGCTGCCGTTTATGACACTTCAATGAGTAACAGAACCTTTGCACCTCTGATATTGAGCTACTACAGGCATCTGGGCGACCCGAAAATTGCTCTGCGCAGGGGGGGGGGGGGGGATGGCACGGGCACCGTCAGAAGGCGGCCGGCTGTTGGGTGATAGTGGTAGAATAGTCACTGAGGGCACGGTGATGTTCTTAGAGTGCGCAATATTGCGCAAGCCGAGAACCTAAAATGGTGTAGTATAGCTGTTGAGTGATAGTGGTAGAATAGTCACTGAGGGCACCGTGATGTTCTCAAAGTGCGCAATAGTACGCAAGCGGAGAACGTAAAATGGTGTGATATAGCTGTTGAGCGATAGTGGTAGAATAGTCACTGAGTGCACCGTAATGTTCTCAAAGTGCGCAATAGTACGCAAGCAGAGAACCTAACATGGTGTGGTATAGTATAGGGGGGAACGAGCTTCTGTGCAGCCCCCTTGTTTTGTGGTTATGTTTGGGGAAACTGTTGGTGCCAAAAGCGCCGGAAAACTTTTTATGGCTTCCCGAGGGGGAAATGTGTTTTGTTTTACCCGATGGATCTATGCTCAAAATAGAGAAATGTGTGGAGAATTCAAAAAATGGGTGAAAAACACGAAAAAACATTTTGACCCCGACCTGACCTCCGGGTCAGACCTTAGCTGATGGGAGCTTGAGCTGATCGGCAAAAAATTTTTTGACAAACAAATTTTCCCGCTTCCGTATGTTCAAAATGATCAGCGCATCTTGGGGATCATTTTGATGTATGTATGTATGTATGTTGGGGTACCCACCAACCCCCCCGTTCCCCCCGGGGACCCCAGAAGCTGACCGGCTGACCCGCCTACCCCACCTGAGAATTCGTCCCAGAACGGCAACCAAGGGGGGGGGGGGGGTTCCATGCCATCTCCCCCCCGGCAAAGCAAGTGTATTCCCAGCCTGTACCTACACACAATCCTGCACATGCCTTTCTCAATGCTTTTGCACACTCTACCATGCATGCCAGACACATCTAAGCCCAGAAACAAAAGCCTTTGGGACCATGTGATGCAGAGAATCTTGGCAACAGGAATCTGCGTGCAAAATGTGAGGTCTGCACGCAAACTGTTTGCTGCCGTTTGTGGTCGTTCAGTGACTAACAGAACACCTCTGCACCTCTCCCTCCGGGCTGCTGCAAACATCAACACACACACATACACGCTGGCACACACTCGTGCAACCACCACAATTACACAGGCCTTTCTCCATACCCCCGCACACACTCTCATTCGTATTGCAGGCAGTCTGACGCAAAAACAAGAAATGATTGGAGACGTGCAGTGCAGAGAATCTTGGCAACAGGAATCTGCGTGCAAAATGTGAGGTCTGCATGCAAACTGTTTGCTGCCGTTTATGACACTTCAATGAGTAACAGAACCTTTGCACCTCTGATATTGAGCTACTACAGGCATCTGGGCGACCCGAAAATTGCTCTGCGCAGGGGGGGGGGGGGGGATGGCACGGGCACCGTCAGAAGGCGGCCGGCTGTTGGGTGATAGTGGTAGAATAGTCACTGAGGGCACGGTGATGTTCTTAGAGTGCGCAATATTGCGCAAGCCGAGAACCTAAAATGGTGTAGTATAGCTGTTGAGTGATAGTGGTAGAATAGTCACTGAGGGCACCGTGATGTTCTCAAAGTGCGCAATAGTACGCAAGCGGAGAACGTAAAATGGTGTGATATAGCTGTTGAGCGATAGTGGTAGAATAGTCACTGAGTGCACCGTAATGTTCTCAAAGTGCGCAATAGTACGCAAGCAGAGAACCTAACATGGTGTGGTATAGTATAGGGGGGAACGAGCTTCTGTGCAGCCCCCTTGTTTTGTGGTTATGTTTGGGGAAACTGTTGGTGCCAAAAGCGCCGGAAAACTTTTTATGGCTTCCCGAGGGGGAAATGTGTTTTGTTTTACCCGATGGATCTATGCTCAAAATAGAGAAATGTGTGGAGAATTCAAAAAATGGGTGAAAAACACGAAAAAACATTTTGACCCCGACCTGACCTCCGGGTCAGACCTTAGCTGATGGGAGCTTGAGCTGATCGGCAAAAAATTTTTTGACAAACAAATTTTCCCGCTTCCGTATGTTCAAAATGATCAGCGCATCTTGGGGATCATTTTGATGTATGTATGTATGTATGTTGGGGTACCCACCAACCCCCCCGTTCCCCCCGGGGACCCCAGAAGCTGACCGGCTGACCCGCCTACCCCACCTGAGAATTCGTCCCAGAACGGCAACCAAGGGGGGGGGGGGGGGTTCCATGCCATCTCCCCCCCGGCAAAGCAAGTGTATTCCCAGCCTGTACCTACACACAATCCTGCACATGCCTTTCTCAATGCTTTTGCACACTCTACCATGCATGCCAGACACATCTAAGCCCAGAAACAAAAGCCTTTGGGACCATGTGATGCAGAGAATCTTGGCAACAGGAATCTGCGTACAAAATGTGAGGTCTGCACGCAAACTGTTTGCTGCCGTTTGTGGTCGTTCAGTGACTAACAGAACACCTCTGCACCTCTCCCTCCGGGCTGCTGCAAACATCAACACACACACATACACGCTGGCACACACTCGTGCAACCACCACAATTACACAGGCCTTTCTCCATACCCCCGCACACGCTCTCATTCGTATTGCAGGCAGTCTGACGCAAAAACAAGAAATGATTGGAGACGTGCAGTGCAGAGAATCTTGGCAACAGGAATCTGCGTGCAAAATGTGAGGTCTGCATGCAAACTGTTTGCTGCCGTTTATGACACTTCAATGAGTAACAGAACCTTTGCACCTCTGATATTGAGCTACTACAGGCATCTGGGCGACCCGAAAATTGCTCTGCGCAGGGGGGGGGGGGGGGATGGCACGGGCACCGTCAGAAGGCGGCCGGCTGTTGGGTGATAGTGGTAGAATAGTCACTGAGGGCACGGTGATGTTCTTAGAGTGCGCAATATTGCGCAAGCCGAGAACCTAAAATGGTGTAGTATAGCTGTTGAGTGATAGTGGTAGAATAGTCACTGAGGGCACCGTGATGTTCTCAAAGTGCGCAATAGTACGCAAGCGGAGAACGTAAAATGGTGTGATATAGCTGTTGAGCGATAGTGGTAGAATAGTCACTGAGGGCACCGTAATGTTCTCAAAGTGCGCAATAGTACGCAAGCAGAGAACCTAACATGGTGTGGTATAGTATAGGGGGGAACGAGCTTCTGTGCAGCCCCCTTGTTTTGTGGTTATGTTTGGGGAAACTGTTGGTGCCAAAAGCGCCGGAAAACTTTTTATGGCTTCCCGAGGGGGAAATGTGTTTTGTTTTACCCGATGGATCTATGCTCAAAATAGAGAAATGTGTGGAGAATTCAAAAAATGGGTGAAAAACACGAAAAAACATTTTGACCCCGACCTGACCTCCGGGTCAGACCTTAGCTGATGGGAGCTTGAGCTGATCGGCAAAAATTTTTTTGACAAACAAATTTTCCCGCTTCCGTATGTTCAAAATGATCAGCGCATCTTGAGGATCATTTTGATGTATGTATGTATGTATGTTGGGGTACCCACCAACCCCCCCGTTCCCCCCGGGGACCCCAGAAGCTGACCGGCTGACCCGCCTACCCCACCTGAGAATTCGTCCCAGAACGGCAACCAAGGGGGGGGGGGGGGGTTCCATGCCATCTCCCCCCCGGCAAAGCAAGTGTATTCCCAGCCTGTACCTACACACAATCCTGCACATGCCTTTCTCAATGCTTTTGCACACTCTACCATGCATGCCAGACACATCTAAGCCCAGAAACAAAAGCCTTTGGGACCATGTGATGCAGAGAATCTTGGCAACAGGAATCTGCGTGCAAAATGTGAGGTCTGCACGCAAACTGTTTGCTGCCGTTTGTGGTCGTTCAGTGACTAACAGAACACCTCTGCACCTCTCCCTCCGGGCTGCTGCAAACATCAACACACACACATACACGCTGGCACACACTCGTGCAACCACCACAATTACACAGGCCTTTCTCCATACCCCCGCACACACTCTCATTCGTATTGCAGGCAGTCTGACGCAAAAACAAGAAATGATTGGAGACGTGCAGTGCAGAGAATCTTGGCAACAGGAATCTGCGTGCAAAATGTGAGGTCTGCATGCAAACTGTTTGCTGCCGTTTATGACACTTCAATGAGTAACAGAACCTTTGCACCTCTGATATTGAGCTACTACAGGCATCTGGGCGACCCGAAAATTGCTCTGCGCAGGGGGAGGGGGGGGGGGGGGGCGGGGTGGCACGGGCACCGTCAGAAGGTGGCCGGCTGTTGGGTGATAGTGGCAGAATAGTCACTGAGTGCACCGTGATATTCTCAAAGTGCGCAATATTGTGCAAGCGGAGAACCTAAAATGGTGTGGTATAGCTATTGAGTGATACTGGTAGAATAGTCACTGAGTGCACGGTGATGTTCTTAGAGTGCGCAATATTGCGCAAGCCGAGAACCTAACATGATGTGGTATAGCTGTTGAGCGATAGTGGTAGAATAGTCACTGAGTGCACCGTAATGTTCTCAAAGTGCGCAATAGTACGCAAGCGCAGAACGTAAAATGGTGTGATATAGCTGTTGAGCGATAGTGGTAGAATAGTCACTGAGTGCACCGTAATGTTCTCAAAGTGCGCAATAGTACGCAAGCGGAGAACCTAACATGGTGTGGTATAGTATAGGGGGGAACGAGCTTCTGTGCAGCCCCCTTGTTTTGTGGTTATGTTTGGGGAAACTGTTGGTGCCAAAAGCGCCGGAAAACTTTTTATGGCTTCCCGAGGGGGAAATGTGTTTTGTTTTACCCGATGGATCTATGCTCAAAATAGAGAAATGTGTGGAGAATTCAAAAAATGGGTGAAAAACACGAAAAAACATTTTGACCCCGACCTGACCTCCGGGTCAGACCTTAGCTGATGGGAGCCTGAGCTGATCGGCAAAAATTTTGTGACAAACAAATTTTCCCGCTTCCGTATGTTCAAAATGATCAGCGCTTCTTGAGGATCATTTTGATGTATGTATGTATGTATGTTGGGGTACCCACCAACCCCCCCGTTCCCCCCGGGGACCCCAGAAGCTGACCGGCTGACCCGCCTACCCCACCTGAGAATTCGTCCCAGAACGGCAACCAAGGGGGGGGGGGGGGTTCCATGCCATCTCCCCCCCGGCAAAGCAAGTGTATTCCCAGCCTGTACCTACACACAATCCTGCACATGCCTTTCTCAATGCTTTTGCACACTCTACCATGCATGCCAGACACATCTAAGCCCAGAAACAAAAGCCTTTGGGACCATGTGATGCAGAGAATCTTGGCAACAGGAATCTGCGCGCAAAATGTGAGGTCTGCACGCAAACTGTTTGCTGCCGTTTGTGGTCGTTCAGTGACTAACAGAACACCTCTGCACCTCTCCCTCCGGGCTGCTGCAAACATCAACACACACACATACACGCTGGCACACACTCGTGCAACCACCACAATTACACAGGCCTTTCTCCATACCCCCGCACACACTCTCATTCGTATTGCAGGCAGTCTGACGCAAAAACAAGAAATGATTGGAGACGTGCAGTGCAGAGAATCTTGGCAACAGGAATCTGCGTGCAAAATGTGAGGTCTGCATGCAAACTGTTTGCTGCCGTTTATGACACTTCAATGAGTAACAGAACCTTTGCACCTCTGATATTGAGCTACTACAGGCATCTGGGCGACCCGAAAATTGCTCTGCGCAGGGGGGGGGGGGGGGATGGCACGGGCACCGTCAGAAGGCGGCCGGCTGTTGGGTGATAGTGGTAGAATAGTCACTGAGGGCACGGTGATGTTCTTAGAGTGCGCAATATTGCGCAAGCCGAGAACCTAAAATGGTGTAGTATAGCTGTTGAGTGATAGTGGTAGAATAGTCACTGAGGGCACCGTGATGTTCTCAAAGTGCGCAATAGTACGCAAGCGGAGAACGTAAAATGGTGTGATATAGCTGTTGAGCGATAGTGGTAGAATAGTCACTGAGGGCACCGTAATGTTCTCAAAGTGCGCAATAGTACGCAAGCAGAGAACCTAACATGGTGTGGTATAGTATAGGGGGGAACGAGCTTCTGTGCAGCCCCCTTGTTTTGTGGTTATGTTTGGGGAAACTGTTGGTGCCAAAAGCGCCGGAAAACTTTTTATGGCTTCCCGAGGGGGAAATGTGTTTTGTTTTACCCGATGGGTCTATGCTCAAAATACTGAGAAATGTGTGGAGAATTCAAAAATGGGTGAAAAACACGAAAAAACAGTTCGACCCCAACCTGACCTCCGGGTCAGACCTTAGCTGATGGGAGCCTGAGCTGATCGGCAAAAATTTTGTGACAAACAAATTTTCCCGCTTCCGTATGTTCAAAATGATCAGCGCTTCTTGAGGATCATTTTGATGTATGTATGTATGTATGTTGGGGTACCCACCAACCCCCCCGTTCCCCCCGGGGACCCCAGAAGCTGACCGGCTGACCCGCCTACCCCACCTGAGAATTCGTCCCAGAACGGCAACCAAGGGGGGGGGGGGGTTCCATGCCATCTCCCCCCCGGCAAAGCAAGTGTATTCCCAGCCTGTACCTACACACAATCCTGCACATGCCTTTCTCAATGCTTTTGCACACTCTACCATGCATGCCAGACACATCTAAGCCCAGAAACAAAAGCCTTTGGGACCATGTGATGCAGAGAATCTTGGCAACAGGAATCTGCGTGCAAAATGTGAGGTCTGCACGCAAACTGTTTGCTGCCGTTTGAATGAATGACTGAACGTAGCTGCACCTCTGCCACTGAGATGGTCCAAGCATCCACACACACTTGCGCACACCTTTGTCAATGCTCTCGCACACCCTGTGATACGGGCATCAAGCACTCCACGGAAAAAATGGAATTGGCTGTGCAATGCAGAGCAATCTTGGCAACAGGAATCTGCATGCAAAATGCAACGTCTGCACGCAAACTGTTTGCTGACGTTTGCTGGGAATCATTCAACGAGCAACAGACCACCTCTGCAACAGAGCTACTGCAAGCATGTGCAAGAACACACACGCTCTCTCTCTCTCTCTCTCTCTCTGTCTTGCACACACTGTTGCACACGCCTGTCTCAATGCTCTTGCACACTCTCTGGTCCATGCCAAACGCACTCTGAGCCCAGAAACAAAAGCCTTTGGGACCATGTGATGCAGAGAATCTTGGCAACAGGAATCTGCGTGCAAAATGTGAGGTCTGCACGCAAACTGTTTGCTGCCGTTTGTGGTCGTTCAGTGACTAACAGAACACCTTTGCAAGTCTACCACCGAGATGGTGCAAGCACCACGCACACTTGCCTTTCACTGTGCTCTTGCCCATTCTGGACGTGCATCAAGCGTTGCAAGCCCTAAAAAGAGACTGGGGACCCTTGCAATGCAGAGAATTTTGGCAATAGAATTCTCTGCACCAAATGTATTGCTTGGCGGTTTGCAATCGTTCAATGAATGACAGAAGAGCACACAAACTCCAACCTGCACATCGATGGGATCCAGCTCTGAGAAGGCGCCTTCCATCCAGCCGCCGTGGGCATTGACAAAGCTGTAGGCGTTGAACCAGAGCGCGTAGTGGGGCTCAAACTGTGGCATCAGCTTCTCCACGGCGTTTGGCACCAGGCCCTCCCAATTTAACGCCTCCTCTCGTGAAGCGTACAGCTTTTGCAGTGCGCTCAACTCCTGAGGGCATGACAAAGGCCTGCCGACATCAGACCCAAAAAAATTGCGGAGGGAGCATAGTTTCTAGAGGTCACCAAGGTCACCGGCTGCGCCGGGGGTGATTTTCGGCACCTGCAGTGCCACTTGCCGGACGCTTCTCAACAGAGCTGTGGGGCGACAATCGGCGAGAATGTGCGAGGAACTGAGCACCCCTAATGACGTCGACATGTGGACAGTGCTTCCCAGAACGTTTGTGGTGTGGGGTTGTGGGCCTATGGGCACCCTCTTCTACCAGGCAATTGGTGACCGGTGGTCCTCCTTTGATCAGACGATTGCTTAGCGGGGCGGGGGTCTCCAGAACGGCTGCCAAGTCAGTTGCCAAGTCAGTTCGCAGTTGACTGACGGCAGTTGGCGGCTGACCAACGGCGGTTGCCGGTTACTTCCGAGCAACAGATTCCAGTGTGGCAATCCTTGTGCTTGCCTCCGTTGCAGTATGCTCCAGGGCCGTGCCGCAGGGTAGCTCCTTCAGTAACAGTGTGGTCAGTCAGGTTTGAACCCTTCCAGCCTGTTGTCTATGTTAGGAGCTCAATGGTGGGGTTTACCCTGCCCCTCCGGTTTCGGACACCACCCATCTCAGGACCTCCTCGGCCTGTCACTCAATGGGGCCGGCAGGAATCGAATCCCAGACCTGTCCGATTTGTTATGCCTGGTGCCAATACCTCAGACCATTGAGCTATGGGAGTAGCCCACCCAATCACCGACCCCCCCCCCCCACTCCTTGCACTCCAGTGGGACGCACCTAAGCATCGGTCTGCCTTCGATAAATGGCCATATGTGTCTACCCCCTGTTCATAGGAATTCCACTGCTCACGATGTCCCGGGGCAGTTGGTTGCTCTTCTTTCTGATCCCTCTGGCCTCCAACAGCACATGCGCATCATATGCCCCGACCGCCAACAGTCGACAACCGCCCTCACGCACACAGACCCCAGTGGCGAGGGAAGTGACCTCCCGCCCACATGGACGAGACGCCTTTCTGCAGCGAGAAGACGGGCAACTGGATGTCGTCTGCTTGCACGACCCCCCCCCGGCCACTTGGCCCAGCGCCTTAGCCGCATGACGGAGCTAGCACAGCACAGCACAGTCCCTGCCTTAAGGACCGGAAAAGGCACGAGCGCAGCCTTCCCAGGTAATGCTATGCGTATCATATCTGGCACAGACCGTTGCCTGGCCACTGACCCGGCGGCGGTGGGGGCGGGGGGGGTATGCCATAATGATGAAATATATCGTAAAAAATAGTAAAGCCGATGATGTGCACGACGCAGCATGAAGCAAACAAAGCTTTTGCTGTGCATGAAAGACTGTTGCGAGTACAGCCTGTCCAGGAGGTCACTTTGAGGCCCTGGCTGAGGGTCATTTGGCCTGGGGCGGATTGGCCCACCCACAACCGAAAACGTGGGCCCGGGGGAATAATGAAAGGCACCAAAAGCGGTCGGCTCTCTGACCCATCCCCCCGTCCACCCCCCCCCCCCCTTCCGCACTCCAGTGGGGCCCCACTGATCTGGCAGACTTCACGGATTTGGTTTCAGTACGCACCCTGACACCGGTACAACAAACCACCAGGCTCATTCTCTACATTCTGATTGCTGCTTGCAGTGTCACAGGTGTCCTGTGCCCCCACTGTCCACCCCATTCCATATCAGCCTCTTATCGGTTCCCTCTATAACAGCGAGTGGGTGCCCTGTGTTTGTATCTGAGATGTTTGGGAAAAGGCCACAAGTGCTTCCAGTGAAACACACACACACACACACACACACACACACACACACACACACACACACACACACACACACACACACAATTTGCGATGCACAGCACAAAGCGTTGTTGGCTGACTGAAAAATCCTCATCAGTTGGTCATCAGACAAGACAAACAGAGCATGTCCGGCGCCAATAGGCGCCTTTCTGCAGTACAGGGAGCGGAGACGAGGATTCCCAGACCCCAGGCGATGGTCAGTACACCGACATAGCCTCTGGCGTTCCGGACCCAGCCAGAGGCCTGCAGCAAAGGATGACCAGATGGCAGCTTCAGAGCCGCCTGTGGATTTGGGGTACAACTTGGAGCCCTCACCTCCCTGCCCCCTGCACTACTTCAGCCCCCCAAGGAGTGTGGTACGCTGTGTTTCGACCAACAGATTCACACACACACACACACACACACACACACACACACATACACACACACACGGCGTGAGGAGACCAAGAGAACCAACCCACTGCAGATATACAGACAGGCAGAAGTGCACTGGTCGGAACAACTCGTCAGGCCAACAATCAGAGGAAGTCATTGAAGGCTAGGCACCTTTCTGTACGAACCCATGGACACACAGAAACACACGAGGATCGCTACGAACAAATGCACGCCCAGCTGCTCCTCAGATGGATCCCACACTCACTCACACACAATCACATACACGCGCACGCAAACGTACGCACACCCACAGACAGACGCACGCACGCACGCACGCACGCACGCACCTGCAGCCTCTTCTTAATCTCCTTCACAGATTTGTAGTGCAAGTCTACATCTCCAAATTGATCGCACTGCAACAGCAGCGCAATTTGCGTGCTCACGTGCTCAATCTCCTTCTGCAGGTGCTGCACATTGCGCTCGTGCTCGAATTTAAACCGCAGCAGGTCGCCTTGCACTTTGTCAATCGCCGTGAGCCGCCCCACCTCCAACACATCCGGCCAATTGTACACGACGAAATATCTGCGCCATGTCGACTGGGGGACGACGAAGTGGAACTCCTCCAACACCTGAAACTTGGCGGTGATCTGCTCGACCTCCGCTGCAAAACACGGGAAAATGGTGCAGCTTTTGCTTAGGGACAATGGCGGCGCAGAAGGCGCAGTGAAGGCGGGGGTGGCGGAGGTTCTGCCGGCGACATAGAGCCTGCTGGGCTGTGGTATGCCAGCCCTGCTGACGGTTGAGTGGAGAGGGGCCGTGTTTTTACTTGCAGAGTGTGCCGTGGCCCTTTGGACGTAGTGTCAGGCCACTGTTGCAAGCCAACCCCTGAAGGCAGGGTTCACAGCTCTCTCAACTATTGTACGCTGCCTGCTAAACCCCCTCCCAGGTTTTGTTAACACCCAAACTTTGTTAACACCCCAATTTTGTTAACACTGTGGCTGCCCAAACAATTGACCCACAATTGGTGACCACCCAACACGTCAACTTCATACAACGGTGCAGCAACACATTCCGGAGCAATCTGTCACGTCACAGCACCAGTAGTTTGTGTTGCTGGGCTTAAGGATTGTCTTCAAAGAAAGTTGCTTACTGCTGCTGCTGCACTTGATCACTTGAGCTGGCCATGAGGCACAAATGAAACAATGCAACAAATAAGAACTGCAGCATAGTAGCACACATGACCAACTCATGCATTTTGTTAATGCCCCGGTTTTTGTTAACGGTTCAATGCCCCAAACAACTGGCTCACGTTTCGTTAGTGCTAACAAAACGTGGATGGGGGAGGGGGGGGGGGGTTACTGGCAACACTGAGTCTGGCAGCAGGTCCCCAGAAGACCCAGATCCTTGGACCTGGCCCCTCACCTTGACGAGAACTTCCCTCGGTGAATGTGGCCTCCGTCCCAGCACATCCGTTGTTGCGTTGTCGCCTTGTTGGTCTTCATGGCAGATCCTTGCGCCCACTTGAAGCGCCGCACTGCGCTCCCCGGGCCTTCATAGGCTGCAATATAATGCACCCGCTCATTGAAGGTTTCCCTACCCCTTTACGCCCTGTGGCCTCAACCATTTACAAGGGAGACCCACCCAGGGGGGGGGGGTGATTAAAAAACCCCCCAGAGCCAAAATTAAACAAGGCGGGGGGGTTTGGGGGGGGGGGGGTTAAGGGGGTTTTTCGCTGCGCGGGGGTATTGTCCACGAGAAGGGCACCCTAGCCCCCATAGCCCCCTTGGCAGGCCCAAAATGGACCCGGTGGCCTCAGATTTTAGCATATATGCACACGAAATCGAATACATTACCATTCTCACATAGTGTCGGGCACCTCCGAATGGTTGGGTATGCGGCCCAGGTGTGATCTGACAATTCGCACCGCCCCTACCCATTTGTTGGGTAGGGTTTCATCGGCTTGGGTATTTCCGGCCATGGGTACCGGAAATCTCGGGACTGTGGGTCACCGAGGCGGTCATGGGGTTAGAAATACACCAAGGGGTGAGAAATGCTATCTGGCCGGCGGGGGGGGGGGGGGGTAAAGGAAGGTTTCGTGTGTGTGTGATACTATACTGGTCGGCTGACGCAACTCGGAAGGCCCTTAAGGCTATGGCGGGCCAAGCCTCCCTCCCCGCGCCATTGTGTGGGCCTTCCATCCCTAACGCGCATGCTGCTGCAAGGGAAGGGGAAGGAGAGGGCACCCTACTTCTTGCGCCCAGGCGGGCATCGCTTTTTAGCACTCAGCATGGCAGTGGTAGTGGGCCGCTTTGTGCCCTTGGCCTTCGCTGCCTTCCTTTTGGGGAGAACTTCCACCCCCGAAGAAGAGGAAGAAGAGGAAGCTGACGAGGAAGAAGAAGAGGTATTAGCATCTTTGGAAGATGCCAAGGTCTCGCTTCCACGAGACGAATCAGAATCGGCCGCGGAGCTTGCATCCTTTTCTGGCTTCCATGCCCAATCCGAGTGTCCAAGCGAGGCTTCGCTGTAAAACGTAGCCTTGCTAGCAACCGCCTGTGCCACCTTCAAAGTGACCTTTGGTTTCATCACCGCAGGGATTTTTTTGGCACGCTCCTTTTTTTTCGCATCATCCCTGCTAACTACAACCCGTTCCGTCAAATCAAGGGTGTTTGGTGCAGGGGCGCATCGATTCTCAAATTGCGGACATGGGGCCAGTTTCATCAATTTTCAAGGGGTCTGAAAAAGGGGGGGGGTTTAAGAAATGCACCTTAAAATTGGGCGCTTGGAAAAAAGGGGGGGGGTTCTTATGCTTGAAAATTTTCGCAGAAAACGCGGACAAAGGCAACACGGTGCAATGATTTTACATCGCCAAGGGCGGTGGCTTAAGGGGTCCACTTGAGGAACGGGTCCCTCCACTCTAGGCCCTCACCCAAGAAAATATGGGTGCCTCAAGTTGCCCACACCCCCTGTTGTGGGCTGCGAAAATGAGAGCGTGTGAAGCCAGAAATGGCATAGTTCACAGCCCTCGGTAGCACACTTGCAATATGCTTTGCGTAATTTGGCCTCTGCAAAGAGACCATGGTTCACCACATCTTCCAAGTTGTTGAACTGCACATAGAAGGAAGACGGGTAGATCCCTCGACGTCAATGTAGAAGAATTTACCGCCATAGCAGCCAAGGGCTATGCACGTGGAACCATAATGCACCACATGGATGATGTGTGTGTCAACAGTGGTGGTTGCCGTAATGTGGTCACACAGTGTGCGCAACCCTTGCGACCACATCATGTTGTGGGTCCGACAAGACAACGGCAGCTGCAAGATGTGAGGCACATCGTTCATGTGAATGGTGCAAGTGTCCTTTCTTGCAACCCACAAGCCTGCAGCGGCACTACCCACCAAAAGGCCACGAAACAAGGAGTATTGTGTGAGTGGAAGCTGCCCGGAAGCTGCGCATACCGCCAACAAGGTTGTAGACACAGGCACACCCAAAGGGCGGCCAAACACAGATGGTGTCTGAGCCCCATGGCTGCAAAATGTTGGACGACAACGAATGTCCCCAACAATAGTAGAGCGCAATTCACAATGATTTTTCATGAGGCTGCAACACAATGGTAATTATGCAAATAAGAAATGGGGAACTACCTAGGCAACAACAACCGACCGGTTCCACTCTTCCCTGGGGTTGGTAACTTGGGGGGTTTGAAAAAGGGGGGGGGGGTTAGAAAAGTGGCAAATTGCCAAAAAACACCAAAAATCAGCCCTCGGAAACAACCCCCCACATTGGCAAAACTAGCCCTGTGTCCGAAACTCGGCAGTCGATGCGCCCCTGGTTTGGTGGCACCGTGGGATGGCACCGTGCCAAGAGATTTTTAATGTTCAAAACCCACGGGGTGGCACTGCACCCGGGAATGGGACATTCACGGGGCATATTTTCCTGCTTGCGCATGGCCAGTGGTGGCTTCAGCGGGACTACGAACGGGCACGTGCTGCTGATTTTCTTCCGCACAATACTCGTCGTGCACGTCCCTCTACTACGACCACAAAATGCACAAGGTTCTGCCTCACCCCGCATCCTGGGGTCAACTATCACCTCTCCCCTTTGCAAGTGCACGGCCACATGATTGCGCATCCTTGCCAAAGCAATGGCCACCCCACAAAACAAACAGAATTCTGTAGCTTCTACGGGTCGCACACCTGTATGTGCCACACTAGCATAGGGCTCTGGACGCAACTAAGGACAGTTTGGCACCTGAGCAGTTTTCACAAAGGCAGATAAGCGTGGATTGTGAGTCCCTAACCCCAACTCAAGGGTCCACGCAACAAAGCGTGGATTGCGAGTCCCTAACCCCAACTCAAGGGTCCACACAACAAAGCGTGGATTGCGAGTCCCTGACCCCAACTCAAGGGGCCACACAACAAAGCGTGGATTGCGAGTCCCTAACCCCAACTCAAGGGTCCACACAACAAAGCATAGATTGCGAGTCCCTAACCCCAACTCAAGGGGCCACACAACAAAGCGTGGATTGCGAGTCCCTAACCCCAACTCAAGGGGCCACGCAACAAAGCGTGGATTGCCAGTCCCTAACCCCAACTCAAGGGTCCACGCAACAAAGCGTGGATTGCGAGTCCCTAACCCCATCTCAAGGGTCCACGCAACAAAGCGTGGATTGCGAGTCCCTAACCCCATCTCAAGGGTCCACGCAACAAAGCGTGGATTGCGAGTCCCTGACCCCAACTCAAGGGTCCACACAACAAAGCGTGGATTGCGAGTCCCTAACCCCATCTCAAGGGTCCACGCAACAAAGCGTGGATTGCGAGTCCCTAACCCCAACTCAAGGGGCCACACAACAAAGCGTGGATTGCCAGTCCCTAACCCCAACTCAAGGGGCCACGCAACAAAGCGTGGATTGCCAGTCCCTAACCCCAACTCAAGGGGCCACGCAACAAAGCGTGGACTGGATAATTGGCCCGGTTTCCTCAATAGCACGGCATTCCCAAAAGGGAACAAAATCAGAACTGGCTGCCTCAGCCATGCCTTCTTGGGGGCCCAAAAGTGGGCTGAAGTGCTACGTCACCCCTGCATTCTCGGGGGTCCCCAACAAAGGGGAGCAAAGTCAGAATTGGCTGCCTCGACCCTGCCTTCTCGGGGGCCCACAAGTGGGCAGAAATGCTACGTCACCACTGCATTCTCATTCTCAGGGGTCCCCAACAAAGGGGACAAAATCAGAAGTGGCTACCTCAACCCTGCCTTCTCGGGGGCCCACAAGTGGGCAGAAATGCTACGTAACCCTTGCATTCTTAGGGGTCACCAGCAAAGGGGTATCGGATTTCGAAGAACCCCCCCCCTGGACCCACATGCTGCAGTGGAGTACCAACCATATTAGGTCACACCCCGGAGTGTGGTTGCCTTATGGCCAGTCTACGTGATTGGCTAAATCAAAAACTCAAAGGGGGAGCAGGAGACGAAGTGATTCGGAAGATGCCCTGCCCTACCCTGCGAAAAGGTCGGGCAATACTGGCTAGTTCACGTCATCTACCTCCATACCTTGTGGCCGGGTGGCTAGGGGCGACGGAGGAACGGGGGAGGCTTTCACTGGTGGGGTGGTGAAACCGGACACGGGCATAAACACTATATTGAGTGTTCCTGTGAGAGCACGCCGGAGACATGCTTCTTCTACTACTTCCGCTGTGCAGTGAGCATGATACGCATATGGCCTGTGTATGTGTGTGCTTGCAAAAGGGGAACACCATATTATAGAGGAATATCTGCGTGGGTCTACAGGTTAGCTGACACGGTGGAGACCTCCCATGTCTTCACTGCCACATCATGCGAAAAAGGTGCCCCGCTGCAGCTGTCCCCTCACCTAGGCCAGGGCCTCAGTGAGGGAGACGATTATAAGCAGTCCGTTCCAGCGGGGCATCCGCTCCACCAGGCACCCCACGAGGCACTTGTGCTTGCTCAGCACCTCCAGGGGAGGACGCTCCCTCCTGGGCTTGGCTCCCCCACCCCCCCTGCTGCGGAATTCGTGGTATCAAGTGTGCAGCGCTAGTGCGTGCATGCTGTGTCCCGGGAGCGTGTTTGCAAGTGTGCGTCCATGTGCTTTCACAATACTTGGCGAGCTCTTGGACGTGGTTATCATGGCTGAGCAACGTGCAAAGGATGGCTGTCTGTTGAGTCCACACAATGTCGGGCCACCTAACTGAATTGAGGAACCACATCTGTTGATCGCTTGCAATGGGTACGGTGTGCCTTTAGTAAGTAGCTTTCGCAATGCGTTTTGTGCCAAGTGCAACCTCTGGCCCTCTCTTGCAGTGGGAGTGCATTTCCTCTAAACTTTGCTTGTAGCGCTATGGAGATGGTGCGTTCTGCAAACTCCTCAAAATCTAAGGCCAGTTCAATAAATGTGCCTGCGCTTAGTGTGTGTGGCCACATGAGTGCACGTAGCTGGCACAGCACATCTATCATGAAAGTTAGCCCCCATTGCCATGTTTTGGCCGAGGGTTGCCATATGGTGATGATGCCGTGTGGCAGGGTCCCACTAACAGTTGTTGTGGGTATGCGCGTAATCCTGCAGTGAGTGCGCTCTGTGGAAAAAGGGTCTGCCTGCCTGCCTGCCTGCCTGTCACATCTGAAGAGGCGGTCCCCTGAAAAGGACACAGGTCAGCACAGCTCCCCAGCACAACCCCCACCCCACAAGCCCCTGGGGCGCAAGCGACCCAAATGCAAGTCCCCAATCCAGGGGCCTGACCGAACCCTTTTGTGGTGCCATGATTTAGTGGTTCAGTGCAGTCCATTGTGGCTTCTTGTAGACCTGAGGGAAGACCTGCTCACCCACAGGCCCCCGTCACGAGATCCACGAAAACCCGCACAAAGTGTGTGATGCCGCAGGTCACACCTGTTCTATCATTCTTGACCTCTATGACACAGTGCCCTGGTCCCCATGTTGGCCCCCGTCACTGCAGCGCCTCCCCCCCTCCCTTAAGAGGCAGTCGTTTAAAGAAAATGGTTTGGAAGTGCCTGTGGGGTTGTGGCCCTGCCATCATCTCGAACTCCTTTATGACGCTGTCTGTAAATCCCACATTCCGCTGTTGCAAATCTGGACGCATCAGCTGAACTCGAAACTTGAAATGGGTGACCACAGAAACTCGGCGCTTCAGACAGAAGAAGAAGAAGACAGAAGACAGAGGACAGGAAATCGACGATGGGCACAAAACGGCAAATCAGCGGACACAAGAGGGCGGGGGTGCGGTAGCGGGCGGGGGGTTGACGACCAAGTCCAGGGATCCGGGTGGTGGGTGCACACACAGCAAAGTCCTAACAACACCCCCCAAACCCCCGGACCTGCAATCGCCTGCTGGTGCTCAGGATTGGCCGCCACGGTTGCCCGAAGCGCCAACAGCTCCTCAGGCCCAGTGGGCACGGACTGCAGCTGCTGCAGCAGCTCCTGCGCGCGCGCGTCGGTCTGCTGCAGCTGCAGGATGCATTGTGCGCGAAGGCCCTCCAGCAGCGCCACGACGATGGTGCGCGCACGCGTTATCAGGGCCTTGCGCAGGGGGCGGCAATCCACGTGGTACAACGGCAACACAACTTCACTCATCGACGCGCTCTCCACTCCGGCGATGAGGTCCGTGAGGTCGCGGATTGCGTCGGCGACGTCGGCGGTTGAAGAACAGGAGTTGATGATGTCATCGGCGCTCTGCAACACACGGTGTACGGGTGCACAGGTGTTCTGGGGTTTACCCCAGAGCTCTGCTGACCTGAGGCCCGCCCCAGGATCCTCAGCCTTTCCCGCGTGTCAGGGGAGGGGAATGGGACGGAGGGGCGACCAAAAAGGAGGCGATGGCGGCGGAGGGGGTGAGCCATAAGAGTTATGACAAAATGGACTGGTCAATATGTCCGGTATGGCGCACTTGTTTGCGTGTTATGGTGGAACCCTCCACACCATTGGCAATGAAGGCTGGGTGATGCATGTGCTGGCGCTGCATCCGGTATATATCGCTGTGTTGCTCCTCTTGGGGTGTTTCCAGGCAGAGGCATGGGTGCGGACCTTCTAGTATGCCACTAGTGCCTACACAGGCTACACAGGTTACACAGGCTACACAGGCTACACAGGCTACACAGGCTACACAGGCTACACAGGCTACACAGGCTACACAGGCTACACAGGCTACACAGCCTACACAGCCTACACAGGCTACACAGCCTACACAGGCTACACAGCCTACACAGCCTACACAGCCTACACAGGTTACACAGGCTACACAGGCTACACAGGCTACACAGGCTACACAGGCTACACAGGCTACACAGCCTACACAGGCTACACAGGCTACACAGGCTACACAGGCTACACAGGCTACACAGGCTACACAGGCTACACAGCCTAGCCTACACAGACCCAATCGGACCTGGCGTGGAGGCTGTGCAGGCTGTGCAAGCTGCAACATATTTGTCAGACTTGGCCCCGCCGTTGAAGGCCTACATCGGGCGGCTCCCCCAGAGTTTAGCTTACGGGGGGCTCTAGGGGGTTGGGGGGGTGGGGTCGGACCCCCCCCCTCCCCCCCCCCCCCCCCCCGGGAGGTGCTGAGTTGTTAAACAAAACTCTGGGCTCCCCCGCCCTCCCCAGCGCAAGAGGTGACGGATGGAAAATGTGCCTGGAAATGGCATTAAACAATGAAGATGTCAGGCAAGGACGCTGTTCTTGGCGATCATGTTGCAGGGGAGGGCGACGGGCGTTTGAGCGCGAGATGCTTCCACTTTGGAGCACAGCAGCCAACACTCGCTCACAAAAAACAAGACGTAGGAAACAGGGGCTGGGGGCAGAAACATCATCGCTCGGCTTGTTCTGCATTGTTGGTGGGGACTTTGGTCCTCGTGGTGCCTTGGCACAAAACACTTGTAGTCCGCAGACTGCCTGTATCCAACGAGCCCTATCCCCTTGCACTCTGTTGTGGAGGGTTGTCAGGTGTGCTTTCGCTCCTATTGCATGCCACCACTGCTGCCACCACATGACATGTTTCGGAGCAGGGCATGACCACAAAGGGGGAGTGTTTGCCCTGCGCGCGCCCTGCACGCTACTTTTATTATGACTTTCCCAGAGTCAGTCCCTAAGTTCACCATTACCCAATGAAGGCTCAGGTTACGGAATGTGATGACAGTCGTGTTGGGGAGCAACCGCTAACGGGGCTTCCATCAACAAGGGGGTCCAAAGGAACGTTTGGAGGGTCGTCAACTGCGGGAACTGATGGGGATGGTGGTGAAGACTCGAGACTGGGGATACCAAAGGAGATGGAGTCCATAGGGCATCGATGATTGACGGCTTGCACACCGCCTTGATCATACTCCAACTCCACATGCCCATCGTGCAAAAGGCCAATCACCTCCGCGGGTACCCGAAGCAAAGTAGACCTGGTGTAGAACAATTCCAACATTCCAGCATTCCACTTGGTGGCCCTGACTCATTGGGTATCTGAAGCCAACACTTCACTCGGTGGTCCCGTGGGCCACGCATATACACAAATACACACACTCACCACCCGACACACAACTGCAGCGCAACAACCCTATTTCAATGCATGTTCCCTAACCCACCACTTGAAAGCCGGATATCTCTTGGGGGCACCCCCTTCCCTCCTCTTCACCCCTCCCCCACAAAAAAAAAACAACCCAATTGTGAGCCACGAGCCTCTTCAAAGCAGCCAATGCAGTAAGGTGGTGGCAGGGGGGGAAGCCCCATACGACATGGGGGACACGGGGCTTCTTCTTGTTGGGCAGGGCTATGCTCATGCTGTCGGGTGTCAGTACCTTGAGCGTGAAACGCGCCCCCCCCACCCACACACACACCGCAGCATGGGGTAGGGGTTCTATGGGAACCATGGCACCTCCCCCTCTACTTGAAATGCTCTGGATGAGTGCAGCCGGGGGGGATCACCAATGGTGCTTGGGGCCTCTTGCCCCTGCCCCTCTCCCGCCGCCGCAGGTGGTGAGCCGTAGCGGAGACTGTGGCAAGGAAACAGCCTGTACATGGAGCAGTTGACACCATTGCTCTCTACAAAACGAGGACTGCAGCCCCAGCCCTTTGCACAGCGTGGGAGGGTGTGGTATGGGGTAGGGATGCCATCCCCTGACGGTGACATCAGTGAGAGGCCGCATGGCCCCAGGATTGCTTCAAGCCCCATACCGTTTGCGCGGGATTGTACGGTGACCCGCTCAGGGCAGACACTTCAGCACAAGGGCTACCCCTACACACCCAACAGCACGTGCGCGCAGGTGCGTGCCTCAGACGGGTTTGACCAACCGACAGCACCGGATACAGCGGATGCCAAGCACACGGGGGACGTCAGCCGTCCATGGGCTCTCCAAAACTGCATCCAACCGCCGTCAGTCACCCTCCAACCGCTGGTGTCTGGTTCATCACTGCATCTCCCCTACCCCTCGGCATCAGTGCACCTCCTCCACAGGCACACACACCATCGTGGTGACGCGCGTATGCGGCGCGTACGCCGCGACGAGGGCGTCGGCGAAGGGGCGGGAGGCGGCGGCCGCACGCGCAGGGCCTGAGGCAGAAGGGGGGGGCGCGTCGACACACAGGCTCTGCCAGGGCAGCAGCAGGATTGGGAAGAGCTGGTGCAGCAGCGCCGGAAGCCGCTTGAGGTCCCCGTAGATGTCCGTAAGCACCGCTGCCACGGCCGCCTCGAGCTCCTGCAGCGGGGGCTCGTACGCGACGCTGTGGGTGGCGTCGTCCAGGACCAGCTGCGTGCTGAAGAGGGGCCGGTGCCCCGTGGGGGTGTGCAGCCACGTGGGGGTCTGGGGGGGGGCGGAGGGGCTGGCGAAGGCCGGGAGGTGCGCGGGGTCGAAGCCTCGCAGGAAGGCCATGAAGTCATCGATGGTGGACTGGAGCTTGTCCCGCAGCCACGCGACCATGGCATAGGTCATCCATTGGAGGAAGCGCATGCAGAGCGGCGGGATGCGCCCGTTGTGGTCCATCAGCTGTGGGCACAGGGGGGGACAGGGGCAACAGGGGCTCATGAACAGGCGGGGGGCGGGGGGGGGGGGGTTCACAGAGAGACACTGGGGAGTGATTGTCAGTGGTGCTTGGCGTGTCCCCCAGCCCCCCGACCCGTACACAATCGCATGCACCCGGGGACAGCACCAGAGGCAAACATGGAATCAGCTCCTGGGGCCTGGTGTTGGGGGGCTACGGCTGAAGTGGGGGTTGGGGGCTGGGTTCCATAAAGGCTGGGTGCCGTGTAGTGCAGGCGGTGTCCAGTGGGATGTCCGTTGTGTGCCCTGTTTCTGATAATGGAGGTCAGTCCTGAGAGCGTGGGGTGGGGGGGATTGCAGTGGGTATGGGGGGGGGGGGGGGGGTTCGTGATGGAGTTTACGAAAAGGGTCCAGAATTTGAGACCAATTTAAGGCATAAAAAGCCTGCTTTTCCCCATCTGACGCCTCCCCCCCCTGGGGGGGTACACGCACCCTGAAGCAAAGGCATGATCCGCCGTGCACTCTGCCCTTCTTTGGCTCGTGCACACGGAGGGTCTCCGGGCGCGGGGCAGTCCTGAATTCCTCGGACAGGCGCCGGTTGTGCCGGCCACCTGCAGCTCTACCTGCCTTCTCAGGTCCGTCGGGTCCCTGGCCACACCCGATGGGCCATGCCCCCGATATTCGGCGTGCACCCGCTTCTTCACGGGGACGGCCCATGGCCGAAGGAATCAGGACTACGCCCATGAGTCCGTGGACCACACCCCAAAATGGCCCAAACATCGCTTGTTTCTGGAGAGTCGCAGCTTCATATGACGCTCCCACCGCATTGGCAATTGTGCACCAACCGCCCGGTCAACGGCTGCTGTGGGACGGTCCTAAGACTTGAAGGTGCCCCCCCCACCACCACTTCCGTCCCCCTTGTGGATGGGCAGCAGGCACCAAGCAGGGGAATGCCACGGCAGCAGAGACGCACCATAAAATTGAAGTGCCCGCCCAGCGTGCCCGAAATGTGGACCACGATCTCCTGCACCCACCGCAATTCCACCTCCGTGTACCACTCCCGCCGCGCCTTCAGCTGCTGCTTCCCGAACTCCGTCCCGCCGCCCGGCATCGCCACGTGCCGCTCCCAGAGGGCAAACCGGTCCCACCGCTCCCAGGCCGTGCGCGCGAAGCGGAAGCAGTCCTGAAATGGCCCCTGCAATGAGTAGTCCATGCGCATCACAGGACATGTGCATGGCCCTGCCTCGACGCAACCCAGTCTATCCCCAAACCCCCGACACGGGGGCACAGACTCCCTTGTCCCAGCACCTATGCACCTTGTGTCGGTGGGGCGGCGCCTGATGTGCAGACTACGTACAGGTCAATGAGGCAGTGAAGCAAGTACAGCCGCAGCGATGAGTGCAGAGATCCTTCAAGACGGCCACGCCGTTTTGATGCGGGAACGCCTTTTCCGCAAACCACCACCAGTGGACTGGCAAAAAACCAAAGGGCGGCACGAAAAAGATGTTCAGTTTCCTTTGCCACCGGCGGACTGTTATCCATTCATTGACTGCTTCCCGTTCTGGCGACCCATTTTATAGCGGAGCACTTGGTCACCCACACCACGTCTGGCTCGCAAGGTCACAGCACCTTATTGCTCAGTGACTCCGTCGGTAGGTGAGCAAAAGCCGGTGGGAGCCGTGTGGCACAGTCGGTTTCCAGTGCCATGTCTTTGGTATGACCTGCTTGTTGGTCGAGGTCACTTCTTGGGGGGGGGGGGGTTGGCATGACACTTGGTTGTGTGGCTATCTGCAGCTGGCGGTGCCCATTGGCCTCTCGCCACTTACCGCTGCCCTTCCCTTGAACCCTTTGCCTCCATAGGCGCCGGTGTCCATCGGCCTCTCACCACCTTGTGCCCTCCCTCTCCCTGTCTGGCCTATCCTTACCTCCCTACACACCCTTCCTTTCCCTTGGGAGGTTGTGCCAACGGAGCCCCCAGGCTGCCCTGTTTCACTGCTCCGTGTCAGGTCCACACAGCGGAGGGCAACGGCCCTCCCGTTGGCCAAGTGCGTCCAAGTGGACCCCCATACCGGCGGTGGAGGACCCCTCCCCAGCGGCGCCTTTTGAGCCCCAGGATGTCCACTTGCGGGGCCACTTCCCCCACAGGGGGGGGGGGGGGGATTGCCCTGCCTCGATTGCTTGTCCCGCTGTTCATGCTCGCAGCATCACAGCTCCCATGGCATCCAGTCCCCTGCCAGCGCTGGCAGGCTTCACACTCATTCATTCCCGGCCATAGAGTTTGGAGGGTGCTCTGCCCCACTGAGGTGGGCATTCCAACGCAGGGCCACACACGGGGCGAGGGACACCAAGGGGGAGGGGGGGTTCGTGACACGCCTGGTTCAGGAACAGCGTGGCCCCCACCACGTCGCGTGCACCCCTGTAGTCGTAGGGAGCGGCGGCGACAGTGGCACGCAGGGGGTAGTCCAGCGGAGCCGTGGGGGCGTGCGCGATGGCAACGCCTTGGGCGGCTGCGTCGGATACGTGGCGGTGGGCCATGCTGCGCTTAACGCCCCAGGCGTGGCTGTCCTGGACCTGCTGCACGTACTTGTGGGCTTTCGGCGACAAGGGGCCCGCCAGCGGCACGCGCTCGAGGATGGCCCGCAGCCACGCGTCGTTGAGGGGCATGGGCACCTCCGGAAGCTCCGACACCCATTTGTTGTACCTTGGGGCAGGAGGGGAGGGCGCAGGGGAACAGGCCAGGAGGAGGTACGGCGGGGGGAGCGGGGGCAGGAGGCGGGTAGCGGAGGGTAGGAGCTGGGGGCAGGGCAGCGCAGGAGGGCCAGAACTGCTGCACATCATTGTTGTCGCTGTTACTATTGTGGTGGGCAGTCGGGGGGGGGGGGTAAAGCCTAATTAGTGAGCTAAGCGGAGGTGTGGGTGGGACATTTGGTACGCCGTGCTTAATAACTCCGCCACCCACCAAGAGCTACTGGGTTGCGTAGGGAATGCGGGCATCCATTCAGGGTTTACACCCTGAACACAAGGGGACGGGTGATGCACACGTGTAAAGGTCTGTAGAGTGCACAAGTGCTGCCAGCCAATGATGCGACGTGTCGTGCTGCCCCAGTCGGTGGACACTTGCGCACGGAGGGTGAGGGGGCCATTCCATTTGGGTATTCTCAAGCTCTACAACTCCCCGGCCCACGCTGACAGGCTTCCATTCCGTCGGTTCCAGACCTGAAATTTTCCGTGCCCCCCACTACCGTTGTGGCAGAGGGCACCACATCAGCCCAAGGGCATGGGGCAGCACATTCATGACCGCAAGAGGCAAATTAAAAGGGGACGCCCCCACACACCCTTTTGATGCACAGCCTACCGCTCCCCCTCACGTGAGGATCGAACTGGGGACATGTGATCCGCAGCCCTTCCGGATGCGAGCGGTATGTCTCAGGCTGCACGTGGAGGTGGGACCATTGCTGAGTGACAACAACGCCCCACCACCACCGGAGCGGCGGCGGCAGAAGCGTTTAGACCCCCCAAAGCAGTTTGTGCCCCTGAAAGCCTCACATTTCTGGTTGCCTGCGGGCCTGTTCTTGAGGACAAACTTTCTCGTGGGGTCCGATTGGGTTGGCTGGGGTTCGCCAGGACCCCAAATCACCAGTGCACAGCCCGTCTGTGTGGCGGATGCTCGACTTTGACTCACTCCTTCAGCTCTTTGCTTCGGACTTGACTCGACTGTTACTCGCCACGTCCGCCACCCCAAACAATGCCAGGCACAGGCCAATCGTACTGAGCCCTGTACTGGACACAGCCGGTTCATAATGAGCTGTGAATGTGACACGGGCGGGCATCACCCTCTTGCGCGCAACAGGAGCAAATTCCTCCAGATGAGCAGTTTTCTCCCAAAGGCATATCCGCTGAAAAATGCCCGGCATCCCACAGACTGACTGAGGGCAGCCCCTTCGCGCGCCAGGTATGTGGGAGGTGTGTGGGCCTGTGGGCCCGTGGCGTGTGGGTGCGTCGGGAGGGCCTGGACCACACCTCATATCCGCCTCCGCCAGCCGCTTCCAGGCGTGAGCGATGGCCCGCCGCTGCATGAACAATACCTCGTCCTCACCGTCAAAGACCACGTCGAGCCTTCGCATGCACTTGACCATGCAGTCGGCCGCCCCCCACCGCACCTCCAGAGTGCTGCGGGGGCGGTTGTACGACAGCACTTCACAGCGCCGCCAGACGGGCTCCCCGTCCTCCTCGTGGGTCAGGGCCCGGGCCGGCGCAGGGCATCGGGCCTCCAGCAGCGCACGGGGGTCCACACTCTCGAACCCCTCGTCGAAATCCTCCGCTTTCAGGGCTTCTGTACCAGTCGGGCGGGCAGGGGAGTCAGCTCATCGGGCCATAACACGCAAATGAGATGCACACAACCCTTGGCACAAAGCAAACGACGGTACACCCCCCCCCCTTGTACAATAACCACCTGCGTGCGACGGTATCCTCGCACCCCCGAGGGAACATACCCCAAGTGACGGTCCCCTGGTCCCCCCGATTACTATGCAAAGGACGCACGACACGAAACAAGACATGCAAACATGAGGGCATATGAACCACAAAATGAACAGGAAACTGCCTGTTGGGATGCATGATCAGGTCTACTGAGGGACAGGCTCTGTGTGCCACTTTTTCGAGCGGGAGTATTTGACTTTGAAGAGCTGCACATGCTCAACAGGGACCACTGGAATGGGCTCTCCAGTTGCAGGCGTGGCTGCAGGCTTGGCTGCCACCTGGGCAGCAGGTTTGGCTGCACTCTTGGTTGAGGGTGTGGCATGAGGTTTGGCAGCTTTGGGAGGAGGCTTGGCAGGGGGCTCCAGCCCCTGTGACGAGCAGTCTGACTCAGGAACATCGCACGCGAAATACAATTTCCCGTTGGCAAAAACATTTGCCAGTCCCCATACACCACGCGCACTTGTTGACCACACAATCTCAGTGTCTGATGCACTATCGCTGTCTTTTTCAACACCACTTGACTTTCAACAGATGTCAGCAATGAAACATCAGAATCTGTCGCACCCTTTACAACGCCCCTTGGCAGGCTTTTTCTGGCACTGCACGATGAGTGCATCAAAGGGCGGTGCATGCACATGCAAGGGCGGTTACTATTTAGGGGGGGGGGGGATACGGGCACAAAGTTACCCCCCACACCACATGTCCAGCGAACAATGAAATCCTCAAAAAATACGGTCAGGCAAGAGTGTTCGTTGGACATGCAGCTCGGTACCCAATTCATTCGGTACCTAAACCCGGTACCTAATTCATTACGTCCCAAAGAAGTACGGTCCAAACGGAAGTATTTGTTGGGCAATGCATTCGTTGGACAGGGGGGGGGGGGGGCTACACATGACCAGAGGATAGACAGTGTGGACAGGGCCTCCAGAAGGCTGACCCCTGTTCAACAGAGCCGTCCACCGGGAGCTTCTGGAACCGGTTCACTCGGAGGAAGTTGCCGCCCCTTTGTCTTTTCCCCCTCTTTCCTTCTCCTGTTTTATGACAGCGGGTGGAGGGGGAAGGGGGTTCTGCGTAGTTCTGGGCGGGGCACTGTGTAGTACGGCCTATCCAGAGCCTTATGCAACTGCGGCTTTACTGCCATCTTCCCATCAACTGAACTGCATTGAACCTTCCCGCCCAATTCACCCATTTTGCAACACTCCGTGGCCGTCGTCCTGTCCGTTCTTGTCGCTTGAATGATCTGTTGTGCCCAGTAGCCACAGCACATGATTTCCGGCGCAGTTATCCCAACGATGTCCAGCGCCATGTCTGTGGTATCGCCTACAGTTGGTGGTGGATGTCAATTGTGTCTATTGGGAGTGGGGAAGGGAAAGTGCAGTGACGTGGGTCTAAGTGGGTCATCCCGCTGGTCGCCACTGCAGTGGCTGTGTCATGGGATGGGTTCCATGCTTGGAGATCCAGAGGAACAGAGGACCCCTGATCCAAGATCCACAGGAAGGGACGAGGGTACACAATACTCATTGAAAATCAGATGTGCAGTGGTGAATTTGGTTTCTACCCGCACCCCCTCCAAAAGATTGACCCCAAAATACACCCCCACGTGGTGGTGTGGGCACCATCAATCGGCACAGCGCACAGGCACAGACCTGTGCGGGCAATCCCGGAGGAGGGAACGTCCCAGTGCAACTCCAAGCGCTCCGGGACCTTCACAGTGTAGCGGTTGAAGGCCGGGGGCATGACCCGGAGGCTGCGGGTGACCTTGGGCTTGTCCGGATCCACCGCGTCCGGCAGCAACGGCCCGGCACCCCCCCAGGCCTCGACCACGGGCTCCTGGACGGGCTGGGGGCTCAAACCGGTTGTGGGAGGGGCCGTGGCAGGCGAGCGCTGTGTCGGGGCAGTGGGCTCCGCCCCCACGAACCTGCGGAACGATGCGCCGTGCTTCTGGGGGCCCGGCAGCGCCGGGGCCGCGAACGGGTCCGGGGTCGACAGGGGGTTGCCGGGCGCCACGTCGCTGTGGAGGGTGGGGGCCTTGGGCACCGAGAGGCTCCGCCGCCGGCGCTTGACGGCCGGGCCGTCGTCGTCCACGCCCCCCAACGCGCCCCCGGCCCCGGGGTCCTCCAGCCGGTGCATCGTGTTCAGCAGCCGCGGGATCCGGACGTGCGTGGTGCCGTGGCGGGGCTCCCGGGGCTCGTGCCGCACCCGCAGCAGCCGCCGGTGCGGGGTCACCTGCAGTGCGCACACCGTCCGCAGTCGCACCCCATCACCGCTGTGCTGGCCCCCAAGTCCTCGGCCTGGGCCTAGCACCCCGGCCTCAGCCCTCCCCTCCGCCCTCACCCTCGCCTACACGCCCTCGTCCAACCTGCCCCTCGCCCAGGCCCTTGCCGTCGGCCTTGCCCTCACCCCTTACCATCGCCCCAACCCTCGCCCCCGCCCTCACCTGTGCCCTCACGTTCACCTCACCACCATACAACGGAGCTGCCAGGGACCCTCCACTTTACCTTGCTGCACCCCTGCCAGGCCGTCAGCGTATTCGCCGGGAGATGGGATTCAACTCCACATGTCAATGTACAAAGCACGAAGCACCAGGGCAAATTCTGAGGTTTTGGCACATCGCACGTGCTCGCTGCTGCCGCTGCTGTGGCTGTCAGCAACCCGTGCTCCAGCCTACACCGCTAAACGAGGCTTTCAAACCGTCCTGGGTGCACCGGCTCAGTGACCCTCACCCTCACCCCTACCCTCAGCCATGCCCTAACCCTATCACCTTCGGGGGCTTCCAGACGCCGGGTGGGGGCTGGCTGGCCTTGACTGCCTCCGTCAGCTCCATCACCAGCTCAGGAAGGTCCACGGGCTGAGGTGGGGGCAGGGGCAGACGCCGGGTCAGCATCAGCTTTGGCGGGGGCTTGGCGTGAAAGCGGGGCTGGCCACCCACAGTCATGGCTGCTGCACAGGCTCAGGGAGCCGGCAGCCCACGGGTTTTCAGGACAAAGAGGTGCAGGTGCCCCGCGGACCTACACATGCATTGCTGTGGAAATGTGCGTGAGGCTAAACATCAACTCTCCATGAAGCCGCCCTGCCCTCCCGTGTGCCAGGCATAGCCTCACTGAAATGCACGTGGCTGCAAGGAAGCGCAAAGCCATGCGACACATCAGAGCCCATATGCACAGGGCTTCATAGGCCCTGCTCAGTCCTGCAGTTCAGCCGCAGTCCAGATTCCGAAGGAGAGCCCCCCCCCCTCTGTCGGTGGGTCAAAATACTTGGCCGAACCTCCAAAGCGCAGTCCAACGCGGTCCCATTCGCTGGACAAGCACGTCGCCAATTGCGCACCGCGCGCGCGGCGCTCTTGTTGAAACCCACCGTCGTGGGAACTGTGGTGACAGAGAGCGCTGTCCGAAAGGTTGGTGTGGTGGAAAAAGCAGGTCGTTGGACAAGGGGAGGGGGCACCCCCAGGGCGTTGCTTTAATTTTCATTCCGACCGGGGGGGGGGGGGCTCCCCCCTGGACCCCTCCCCCCCTCCCCCCCTCGCTCTAAATCACCTAAAAATCAAGGTTCTGGGAACTTTTTTCGCTTGTGCACAAAAAAATTCTCCTGTGCCTTCGGCGCACCTGTACCAGGGTTCTTTGGTCATTCCGCTTGTATCCTTTGTCCCCTGTCCCACAGATATCATGTCACAAAGGTCCATAAGTGCGTTCTTTGGCTCCCCGGTCCAACCGTGCCCCCGCGCAAAACGCAACGACGTTATAACCGCGATCCTCTATTTTCGTTTTCAAGATAGATGGACTGGGAAGAAAAGGCAAGAGGCATACAATGCTGCACAGAAAGCATGTTCCACACTTTTTCTGAACACTCCAATGGCAACTCTGTGCGAGTTTGTACAACAAGCAGCCATAATGGCGCAACAAGACTGCGAGGTGTGCTGCCTGCCGTATGAGTTCCTGCTCATGCAGCCCGTTTTGTGCGCACGCTGGGCAGCACAACTGCCATGAACACGCGCTCAGTTGCAACATGCGTATTTTTTGTCTTTCACAGCCCCAACAAAACTGCACTGTCCTGCACCTGAGGTCCCAGCCAAACGCAAACAAAAAGCAAGTATGGACCCAGAAAGATGAGTTGCATTACCTTTTCTTCCGACATTATGACAAAAGTATATGCTGACCGGGTCATTGTGATACAATTTTGCAATTCCTTGGGTGTTTGTTGCATTCCGACCGGGGGGGGGGGGGGACCCCTCCCCCCTGGACCCCCTCCCCCCCTCCCCTGGACCCCCTCCCCCCCTCCCCCCCCCCCGCTCAAGCAACGCCCTGCTGCAGCCTTCCCAGCACCGTTGTGACCAAAATCAGGAACACACGCTGATACAACACGCATCCTTTCAGCAAGAATTTCGTTCTACAATGTTTTGGTGACGTAGCTAAGAGCGCATGTGACTTCATACAATGGCCTCACTGTAGGGGCCTTGTGCCCTGACGCAACCAAAGTTGTGGATATTGATTGAATGCATCAAAAGTGGGACATACCCCAGGACTCATGGTGTTTGGAGGCTGCAAGAAGCCCTTGAGCAGAAGGAGGCAGAAGCAGGGCATCACCATGGGAGGTGCAAGTGGTTGTCCAACAGCCTCGGTGGTGCACTTGATGTGAGTGTGGAACAGGAGGAACTTGACATGGGTGTGGGGAATGGGAAACAATTGGGGTAAATGTGGTGCAAAACAAGTGGGCATCTTCACCTCCGACCTCCACTTACTGCGATATAAGGAGGGGGTGGCTGAGGCTGGTTGACGGAGTGCAGAGTGGAGTGAGCTTATGCAAATATGCTCGTCCAATCAAGTTACCACTGGCGTAATGTTCTAAAACCATAATGGAGAACCAAATATTGGCCTGACTTGCCCAAAGAGCCATCAAATGTGGTATAGCTGTGGGCTTGGATCTGAAAGTGACTGGCCAACCGTAAGTGGCCAGGATTGGCTTGGGCCAAGCAAATATTTCTGTACCTCCCTTGGTGCTACAAGTAGGCCATTTCTTGGAAACCAACTCTTGGAACCTGTGAGTGTGCAGGCAGGGGGCGGGGAGGCAGCTGCCATAAAGGCTGAGTGAGTGTGCTGGTTGGTATTTCTAGGTGTAGGAAGTGGTTTGAGTTTTTAGGAGGAAATTGTCTACATTGCTTGTCGCAAGCCACTGGTCTTAGTGTGTGAGAGTGGGACAGGTGTCCCTCTGCTCACAAGTGCCCCTTCTGCCCCTTTGCGCCCCTCCTAGGGCGGTGCCAGCGTGCTTCACATTCAATCATTCCCAAGACAGTAAAGTTTGGTGCTCACCAGCACACATGTGGGAAAGGTACAGCACGGCCACACAGGGTCGGGGTGGGGGGGGGGGGGCTCTTGCCCTCTCCCTAATTACCTGCATAGCTTATCCCATACCATGAGGCCAAACCATGAAGCTACACCACCAGGCATTGTTTTTGTCAGAGATAGAAAGTTGAGACTCTCACAGTTCATGGTATTGGTGATAATTAATTTGTTCATGATAGCACTCACTACCTATGCTTTCTTTTTTATTTTTGATCAAATAGGCCAAATCAAAAGTGCCAGGGCCCTGAGGGCAAGTGCAATGTAAGTACAGATTTCGGCGAAGCCTGGGTCTACATACGGGATTCAGCTCATGACTCGTCCCCCATGTGTTCCGTGTTGACACAAAACACACCAGGACCCTAATGAATGGGAGGTCCCCTGCAACACAGAACCCTCAAGTCTAGACTGACCGCGCTTAACGATCCACCGGAACGACATTGCACATTAGTACCCGCCTACCCTAGCAACCTCAACACTCACTACATTTGCTTTCGCTTCTATGTTGTTTTTTAGCTTTTAATTTGGTCAGTGTGCCGGTTGGTCCTTCTACGTGTATGGAGGGAATTGTCTACTGCTTGTCCACCAGTTGGGAAAAGCAATTTCGTAGTGAGAGTGAGGCATTTGTCCCTCTACTCAGAGCTGCTGTGCCAGCCCGCTTGGCATCCCTCACATGCCAGCCTGGCATGCTTCATACAAAGTCTTTCCCAAGACAGTGAAGTTTGGAGGGTGCTCACTACCACTAATGTGGGAAATGTAACTAGCTGACCCGGAACCCCCTGGCCCAAAGTGTTGCACATCAGCGGTGCACATGGTACACATCCACAGTGCGCAGTGTACAATAATAGATATTTTGCCTTTTGGGCTTGGCTTGGCTGTGGTATGTGGGAAGGGGCACTGGCCCCTTGTGTGGGAGGGGTCAAACCTGGAACCCCGGAAACCCACATGCTCGTGTGCTCAGGTGCTCGGTTGCCATGACCATGGTCTGGGTGTTGAGGGGTAGAATGGGGACCCACCCTTCCTCCTTGGTGTGTCCTGCCTTTCTACCACTTCTCCTACACCAACACATGGACGTGGTGGGTTCCAAAAGTCAACAGTGTCCCCCTTGCCAAGGCTTGAGAGAGACGAAGCCATTTCCTACCCTCCAGTGCCTTTGTCATCACCCCGCCTGAGTGTGCGCTGCCTGCCCTATAGAAACCATATACCAAACATGGAAAAAAACAACAACATGTAAATCATGTGTGGAGGTGGGGGCTACATGGCAAATTTTCACCCACACGGGAAGTGATCTAGGAATTTGGCGGCCTGTGCCAAAGCTACCCAACACTCCTTAGGCGCCGTTGAGGATCGCTCAACAGGACCTCAACCATCGCTTCTCCTAGGGGTCGTTTTCGCACAGCACCAATTACTGCTTGTCTATCCCGGGAACACCCCTGAAAACCACCCACCTATCGAAGCATGGACGATCAATTCAAAACAGCATGGGGTGCAGAATTTGGGAACCTGGGACCTGTGGCAAGCATCAGACAAAAAAAAATCCCTGGTGTACCAGCAGGGGCTGTGGGGTGCAGAATTCAGGACCCTGGGACCCATAGCTGCCGGTGGTGGAAAACAGCAGACTTTCCGGTGCGCCCCCCTAGGATTGCAAAGATTTGAACCAGAATTGGTGGAAATGTGGAATGTGGGGTACTTAGGGTGATGTTTTCTCCAAAATATCGCGCAATTGGAATGAAAATTCTCCAGGTTAGGGTAATTGTTTCGCTCCGACAGATGCACTTTAACAAGTTGAAGGGAAGGGGGTTGGGAATGGTGTCACAGCCCAGTCCGAAAAAGCCTTTTCTGTGGGGTGCAATGCGGGTCACAGTACTAAAGCAGTGGCAAAATGGTGACCACCCCCACACCCACACACATGCCAAAAAGGAGGTACCGGTGGCAGGCACCCCGTCTCCATTTGATCAGATGTAGGTGACATGCTGCCTGTAGGTAGCTTGCCATGCAAGGAATATTGTTGATGTTGTATGGGGACAGAATTATGTGCAATATTCACACCATTTAGAGCCCTCAAATGCATGCAATGCCTTGTAAAGTATGTGTGTGTGTGTGTCGATAAAAGAACCCCAAGGCACACACCACACGCGCACCAGGCATGGCACTCCTTACTATGATTGATTTTGGGCACTGTTGGGGCACATTTCCAAGTTAGGAACTGCACCCAACTCTACTCAGAAAAAAATTCCCAGTTCCCAATGCTAAGACGTGGGGTTGCAAGAAAGCAGTGCATGATATGAAACTGAACTACACAACTATTCTGCTTGCTAACTCATTCTGAATGTGCACCATAGGTGCACAGGCACACTGCGGGGTGCACCGCAGGCACTGCAAGGGAGTAGTCCCCAAACGGCTGGCTGGGCGGCAGGGCTCAAAGAGCAGACACAAGTACACCTCTTGAGACCTGCAGGCAGGGTGTCTGCAGGTGCCCCCGCGACACGACAGATTGGTGGTGACACCCTGAGCCCTTGCTAAAATAGGGCTGAGAGCTGGCCTACAAGGGGCTGCAATGGTAGACAGCTGCAGGTTCAGCCAATACCAAAAACAGTACCTAATGCCTCCTACCCAGCCTGCCACTGTTTCGAATGTTGTACTGCCTCAAAAAAACAAGTAATATGCAATATTGAGACCCAATGTTTCAAGTCTTTGGGCTGCTGCTGCAAATATATCCAGGGCACCAATGCTACCAGCAGCAGACCCAATACCTGAAGTACATCAGCTATGCCTCTGGGACTGCCAGAGCTGCAACCCAGGCCACTTGATGATCAGCCACAGCATTGAGTGCTGTGCTTTTGCCCATGCAACACTTCCACAATAGATGAATGCCCTTCTTTGGCCTACCGGCGGAGAAGGAGGCGGACAAGGAGGCCTTCCGGAGAAGGGAGCCAATGCTGCTGCTCCGGTCATGCTACTAAGCGAACCCAGCATGGGTCAGCAAAGAGCAGCTAGGCTGCCAGACCACCGCCTTCTGTGACTGGCAGTTCACGGATGCCATTCTGGATTTTCCACACTTCAGGTGTACACAGGAAATCCTACCCCTTTTAGAAGGATCTGCGATAGATAGGGTGTACTTCAAAAAAATGCCCAATGGAGCAGCGGTATCCTCCCACCTGTGCGGCCCCACGACCCTGGGCAATGGTTCTTGTTAGCGCACCTTTATCTGCTGCCTGAGGACAGTAGAAGTGGCTCGGGTGCGCCAATCAAACAGCACACTTCCTCTCTCGATCGTATTTCTTTCCATGCACGGCACAGGAGCAGCAATGCACAACACAACAGCAGTGCATAACGGTCTAAAACGGGGGCTCACATACAATCACACTGTACAAAACCAATGCCTAGCATTTGTATGAATGTCTGCATGGCGTACAATCTTCCGCACACCCTCGCCGCCCAGACCTGGCAGCAGAGCAGGCCCTGCTGACACGCCAACGACACTTCGCCGCAGATACCTGGACCACCGACTGCAGCACCAACGCACATTTCCCCACAGCGCTCATTCTGGCTCTTGGAGAGCGAAGCCCTTTCAGGCCTGACCCGGGGCTGGACCCTCGTGAGTCTTGAGTCAGGGTTCAGCTCCGTGTTTTGGCGTAGCCCTGCCGCGCCTCATACCGTGCGACATGACGCACCACACCTGGGACTCGCACATCCCACTCCCTGGCACACTGCCGGACCGTACCATCACATACTGCCAGGCGAGTAATTCACTGTGCTGCTGCGGAAAGATCAGGTCTGTGTAGCATCTGACAAACAGTGATCTGGTGTGATGACGGGTTGAAATTTCAAAGAATATATCATGCGGGGCTTCAAAATGCCGTCGCACCAAAACACAATCATGGCATACACCGACGCTCACGCAAACACACACACGGAACACATGCACACGCAGACACGCACGCACACGCAAAGACAACGGACGTTCGCGCACATACCACACACAACTAATGCCTCAGACCAACATCCGGGTTAGATTAGGTTATCAACATAGTGCTGCAACCCGAATGGAAGCACACCATGACAGCAGACGGGACGCGAAACACGTGATCCACTTCCAGGAACCATATTCATGTGGGACATTACTGAAGAGAAGAAACATGTATACGAACATTCTGGCACTGTGCTATCGCCTCTCGGGGCACACAAAAAAAAAGGAGAACCCAGAGCACCAAAACTGCACATGTATCTAGATTTCTGATTGGGCGGGTTGCCTCTATCGCTGGCTGGGGCCAGGATTGTCCATGATCGCAAACCCACATGCACCCACACATGCAAACGTACGCGTGCATTTAATCGACACCCGCGCCAACGCTTTACTGGCTTTTGGGCCTCGGTGTATGCACCCGGTGCTTCCTTCCTCCTTCACGCACAGTGAAAGGAGAGGCGACGTCCGAGATTCGTCGCCTCTATGCCTTATTGCGGTCGGCCGGAGAGCCATCTTCTGAGACGTAGAACCGGTACACGGCCGCATTCCTCTTCAAGATATCCATCGTGGGGCCCATGGACAGTTCAAAATCCTTCTTCTTAATCTGTGTCAAAGACATGCACATCAGCAACAAGTTTGTGGGTTCCCGCAAAAACTATTGGGACACACACAATGGCAGTGTGGCAGACAAAGCCTAAGGCAGACTCCGCCTGTTCAGCAGTGGGGTTCACCGGTTAATGGAATCCATTCACTTGGAGGCAGCCATACCCATCGCTGAACGTGAGTAGCCACCCAATTGATACCCACATGGCACAATCGATACCCACTCGGCATCTGCCAGCCGAGAGCTACCAATGCACAGTACCTGCGCAGCGTCCACGCCAGCAACGATACCGCACAAGCGCATGGCCCATGCGTGTTGCTGTCGTCTCCAACGAAATCAGATAGTGTCAGACTGCTGTGACAGCGCTCTCCTAGGGGCCCTGCCTTCTCTGCCCCAACAGCCCAATTTTGCAACTTTCCGCTGAGTTTCCTGCCACGGGTGTCGGATGGTGAGGGCTTCAAGAGCAGCCACCTCCGTTGATGCATGCGATGCGGTTGCGTGACGCAGTGCATCTTGTTGTATCCATGTCTGTCGGGCCTCCATGGGTGCCAAATCTGGGCGCTTTGGCACGGCCGAGTAATTGACCTGGCGTTGCCATTAGCAGACTGAGAAAACGGTGCCATGTGTCGCAGTTTGGCGAGAGATGGTGGAAAACTGGGGCACAACCAGGAAAATCTGGGGAAACCCAGGGTGCAATCAGAAATAATGGGGACTTGGTACCCGACCCAAAGACATACGAAGGCCGCCCGCAAATGGTCCTTGGCGATGACGTCGCAGAAGCGGGGGACGTTGAACAGAAACTCGAACTCCCCGAAGTATTCGCCAACACCGCGGCCGCCCAGGTCCGCAACTTCACCGTCCTCCGTAGTGCGGCGGATGTCCACAGAGCCCTCTGCGGACGGCGGATGGCACATGAGGCGTCAGCCAACAGCTACGGACCGATGTACGCGTGCACTTGCACAAGGCATTTGCCGACACCGAGGGGTGTACGCCGTGAAGACGAAAAGCGGATCGCCTTTTCACTGCAATGGACAGCAAACGGGATGCAGGCGCTGCGCGGCGTACCCATCCCCCCCCCTGCGCGCGCAAATACGAAGGGGGGGGGGGGGGCAAAGAATCGCACTGCGACGCGCTGCCGCGGTCCCGTTTTGCACAGCCAACACTCAGACCGCCGACCATCCAAAATCATCGTCAGGGTTGTATGATCAGCGCAATGCAGCGTTCTGTGCACATCGGGCTCGCAGGGGAGGCCCCCCCCCCCCGCTGGGCCAGCCCCTCAGCCCCTCTGCAAGGGGGGGAGGGGCTGAGGCCCCGCTTCCGCAACCCCCTTCTTGTGTCTGTGGGTTGCCACCGACAGGGCCCGGCAGGGGGGTCGGGGGGATGGGATGAGAGTATGCCCAACACCAGATCAGCGCACACCGATGCATCGCCAGCCTGTGCGGCAGGCAACTGACCATGCAGATCACCGCAGGCTGCCCCGCATTGGACTCGCGGCGAAGGACCACCACTGCCTCTGCCAGGAGCAGACGCCATGAAGCCCTACCACACAAGCCCTCGGGTTTCTCCACCTGCACCCCCCTTCAACACTTGTCGTCAGTGGGCGCCACCCGCTACTGCCTTCCCCAAGACTTGGTTGCGCCAGCCAGAGGTATGATCGCACACCGGGGCCCGTCACCAGAGATCGCAGAGGGCACGACCAGCACGACAGGCAACGCATGCACTGGTCCGCAACTGGCGGCTGTCATCCCCATCGCCACCCGCATCTGCAGCCACGTTTGTGACCCTGGTCAGTCTGCCTACTCCCCCACAGCAGACTTCAAAGCACACCTAGAATCATGTACATGACGTCCCCCTGTTCACCTTGCGAGATGACTTTCTGCCCCGGTTCAAAAGTTGCAGTATCCAAAGCATCCGCAATCTGGGACACACACAGCGATTGGACATCACGGATGTGGTGGGCCGCAAAGGACAGGAAAGCAGGCGGGCAGAAGTGGAGCCTGGGGTGTCGACTCAAACCCTCACAGGCATTCTGCTGGCCTTCTTTCTGGGCGACACGACACCCCCCCCCCCCAACCACAGCACAGGCTCATGCACCCAGGGGGACACCCATACTACCCAACCGCACACACACACCAGCCCACACATCACCCCCAATGACTGCCACACACAGAAATCACAGTGGCCGCACTGTGCGAAGCAGTGCGCAGAGCCGGAGCAGCAGCAGAGCACCCCATGGGGGCAGACCTCCTGGCAACCAAAATCACCTCGAAGAGAGGTTGTTAGATCAAGTGCAGGCGCGGGCGTCGTATACCCCCCTTTTTTGGGGTCATTCGCGTAGCATACCCCAAGGCATGATATTTGATGTCCAACCCCTTGTAAAATCATTATTTTGCCCAATAAGACAATCCCCCAATGGATTTTTTGATTCTGAGGCCTCTATCCCCTGGCCCGAGGGTGCAGGTTTTGTGGATAATTGGGCTGCTGATGGAGAGGCATTCGTGGTCTCTTTTGGAGATGTTGTCCACTGTTCCTCGACGTCCGGTGAGTAACGGCCACTGACAGTTGGGCTTGAGTACGGCTCCATGTGACAGTTGCTGCAACCCAATCATCCCCCTTTGGTGTTGTTTTGGTCTGACTTGCCCCACAAAAACCAATATGCTTTGAGCGGTGTCGGTTCTTTGGTGTTTGGTTTTTATCACAGCGCATATGTTCGCGAGTTTTGCTGCATTTTTTTTTGGAAGGGAAGTGTCCGAGTCGCGCAAGCTGGACCCACCATCAATCCCATGAATAGGTAATTGGCAGATAGAACTGCCCACACACTTCTGAAGATGACTTCTTTCCCGGCCCATGGCAGTCCAATGACCTCAAACACCAGCCCGATGCGACAACCAAAGACAACGCATGTACAACACCGTGGCACGTGGCTTCCACGCGGAGTCCCTGCTCCCTGCTGATACTGCTGCTGCGCCCATGTGTTTGCATGGGGAGTATGCCACCACTGATTGTCGGGAACCAAAAACAAGAGGCCGCCGCAGAAGCCTCTGGCACTCTATGGTCTCCATTCGCTAATTGTGACTCTGAAGGACAATGGCTGGGAAATATCCGTTGCCAACACCTTAAGGAAGCGCCCACAACAGCACCTGAAGCTTCTCGTAGCTGCTCAAGTGTTGTGTGATGGGGATGCGGGACAAGATCTCGGTGTACGTCTTGCGGCGGTTCACCATCTCGTCCATCATCAAATATTGGTAATCCTTACGACTAATGGCCCAGGTCTCCACCTCGCCCTGGGCCTGCAGAAACGGCACCGACCAGTCGCAACCCGACACGATTCCTCCTTTTGCCCACGTGATTGTGTTTTTGGGACCAACTGCCATTGCCACTAACCGAGGCGCACCAACTGTGGGAGGTCCAAGTGCCTTCATGAAACAGAGCATCTGGCGCCGCACGCGGTGCTGTGTTTCACTGCTTTTTTGCTCCACCCTCCGCGGGGTAGACCGTGTTTCTGGGTTGTGTCTGGAGTTGTGCACAGTGGGTGAACCATCAGTAAAGTGGATCAGTGTTACCGTTTGGCACTTGCGGTTTAGCACACTTGGGCGCGTCCTCTGGCGGTGCAGTGTGTCTGCTTCTCACCGTTTATCGAGTCTCTTTTCGTTTCTGTGCTGACCGGACTCGTGGGCACACATCAGAGCGTGCTGCTGGCGTCGTGGCATGTCAGCTCGCATCTCCCGAGGAGGGCCGAGGAGGGCGGGTCAGTATGCCAGCGTGTCTCGTTTGGCCTTGTGTCAGGTGATCTCGGATGGGGGCTCCGGCGCTCCTCATCAGTGGGCCGAACACCTTGAATCCCCCGGGCCAGACCAAACCTAAGGAGGCAGAGGGGCTGGGAGGCAACGCCCCCTCTCCTTGCCTGCATCTTGTCAGTTGATGGTGAGAATCTTGGTGAGCTGCAATGCTCCAATGCGTTGTTGACCTGCATCCCTGGCCTCGGACGTGGCTTGAGAGGTGGCTCTTGGGATGAGGGACTCTGGGAGGGGGCAGGGTTGTCTAAGTCGGGGGAAGCCAGGGGCCGACGCGTCATCCACACCCCATACCTTCACCGTGGCCACTGCGTTTGTGTTGTACATGAGCTCCAGCTCACCGAACACCTCCGACTCCTTCTTGACGGCTACAACGTTGCCTTCTTTGATGATGTCCACAGCGCCCTTCGTGATCATGTAGAAATTCTGAGGACGAGGGCAGTGCACGAGGTAGACCATGCACTAGTATCGGTTGAATGCCAACCGCCATTGGTGAGGTTCCGACCGGAGCTGTTGTGCCGCCCAGCCGTGCCGTCGGGGGTGGGCTTGCTGGGAAAATGATGTGTTTGGCAGTAGTTTGGCCACCAGGCTTATGCAAATCCCTGCCGCAAGGCAGACGAACGCTGGTTAAATCGAAATTGCTGGAGAGAGTAGAGGAAAGGAGGGAGGTAGGGTGTTCGAGTGGGAGCAAAGCACGTTACACGGCGCCTCAAACCGCCTGCCTAGGGACCGTCTGTGCGGCTGCCGTTCGGTTCTGCACATCACACACACTGCCTGCTAATCAGATCTTGTTTGCCTCTCCGCTCTGTTGCTTCCTCGTGCCCCGACCTACCAACTCTTTCCTCTGGTGCCTCCGTGTCTGTGGACGCTCTTTGGCCTTCAGGTTAGGGCTGATTGCCCCACATCCCTTGTTCTTGTATCCCTGCCACAGCGTGCACAAGGAGGGAGTGGGAAGGGGCGGGGAAGTTGGGTGTTGGAGATATCAGAATATGCGGTGTGCAGGATGCCTGCCCAGAGAACGTTCGTGTGACTGTTGTTTGGACTCATACCGTAACATGGTCGCCTGTTTCCACTTTAACTTTATTTGCCTTTGTTGCCGTATACCCGGTCTCGCTCTAGTCACCCTCCCACGACACTCCCCTCCCTATGCCATACCCTTTCATGCCCTGTGAGCAGCACGAACAGGCACACACATGGGTATGTAATGCACTCATTGACTTATCTAGATCTTGTTATCCCACTGCACTTTGTGTGTGTTGTGTGATTCCCCAAATCCCTTTCCCTTTGCCGCTAAACATCGGCTGTCATGGCTGCCACCCCTGGTCATGCCGCGGCGCTAACTTGTCCTTACGATACAAACGGCCTGGGCTTTTTCCTAGACCTTTGCCACCTGTACAGGGTGACATAAATAAAAGCAGATAGATACACAGCTTACGCTGGCCGCGGGTTTATGGCTGCCAAAGTATGTGACCCCACCCCATACGACGCCACCGTGGTGTAAACTTTATGCAGCCTCCATTGCCTATACTGTTGGCGGAGGGAGGGAGGGAGGGAGGGAGGAGGAGGAGGAGCCGGCCAGGGGGTTTCAAGATCCATAGCCACAGTGCTGGCGGTAGCAGTATACCATTGAGCCGGTCACCGATGCTCCTATCTCAGGAGTTGTGTGGATCAGCCCTCAAGCACCTTCCCAAGCTCGAGCCATCCTATGGCCGAGACCGCCTTGAGCAGTGAACCTGGCAACCGAGGGACCGAGCAGGTGACAAGAGACTGGGCATTCAGCAGGCAACCAGGTATGCAGCAAGAGGGGGCGGAGGGTGGGCCCCGTTGGCAGTGGTGGCATCGGCAGCCATCGATGGTCAACGTAGTGGACAAGTGGTCACGGCACCAAATCACGACCGTGAGAAAAGCAGCTTACCACCTTGGCACGAGGTGGGCTAGAACCTGGGGGTGACCAGCAGGAGGACCAAATCTTGCATATATTGGCCCGAAACGGTGACCGCAAGAGCAGGCCTCTGCCTTTTAGCAACGCTCAGTCGCCGGGTGGTGGGGTATGGGGAATTTATATCCCGACCTGACTCATAGCGAGCTTGCGGCACCAGTGACTCGGGGTGTCTGCTTGGCACACCACCCGGATCTTAATATTCAAAAGTACGTCTCGGGGTGACCACAGCCTCCGGGGAAGGAGGGAGCAAGGGAGGGAGGGGGGTCATAAGGGAGGGAGGCTGCCCACAGCCCAGACATTGACACAAGCACAGTCCCAAAATGCCGCTTACATCCGGAGCCTCACCCGATACATAGAAAATATTTAAAACTGTGGAGCGTATGGGGCGTGTATGGAAAAGCTGGGAGTGTGGGGGCACCCATCGCCTTGGAGAGCACTGCGGGGAAGCAAGAACAATAGAAATAGGAAAAATAGAAAGAACAGGAAGAGGTGCGGAAAAATGCAGGAACAGATTTCCTGTTTCCAATGTTCCCCCCTGCCCCCCCGCCCGAGCGGTCTTTCCTGCCCGGCCTGCATGCCCAAATGCCGCTAAACCCCTGCTGTACCCCTAGTACTACCGAGCTGACGCCTTTATGGCTTGCCGTGGAGGGGGCGGGGAGGGGGGCAGCGAAGGAGGCAGGGTGGGTGGGTGGGTGGGTGGGTGGGTGGTGGATGGTGGATACATATGGCGTGCCACAATAAGAATAGAATTCGTGCTGGGTACAGACCAGAAGCGGATCACAAAGCCTTCAACAAAACACCTTTGGTTGGTGCGCTGCTAGAATGGCATACCCATGCCAGGCATGCAGACGTACCTTCCCAGGGGTGCCCACTTGCATGATTTCAGTGCCAGCCTCCCATGTGTTGGGGAACATCACTTCCAGGAACGTCTTTAGTTCGGATTTGGCCAAATGGTTGAACAAGGGATTCTTCAGCAGAATGGGACGGATCTGGTCCTGTGGGACAAGATCATGGATCATTGCTTTGTGCAAAATTGCGTGACTTAACTTGTGCAGTGGATGGAAGTGGCCGTAAAATCAAAGGATGCTTGTGTATGTGGCCTGGATCACTGGTGTCCGAACTCCTGAATGCCATCCCTCCTTTGCTTGCCCCAGTGGATACAGCAGACCCGTGGGGCATTGTAGTTTTTGTTTTCTCGTGTCTACATGATGGGTGAAATACGCCACTTGGTATGATTCCGCTATCTGCCGTGGTTCAAGGTCGTGGGTAGGGCAATATTGTGGTGCTTGTTTGGAATATGTCATGCGATAGAACTGTGTCCCATGCTGCCATGCTGTGTGCCATCAAGTGTTCCACAGTTTCGTGCTGCATGCGATGCGATGCAATCACATATCTACACGGATTCGACAGCCACCCGCTGTATCCCGGGTTCCACCGCTATCACGATCTTGATTCCTGTACCCCTGCAAGCTTCAGGGATTTCTGACCACCAGGGGTATGCGACACAATCAAAGCACCAGGTTGTCTCTGAGCCCCAGAACGTGATTATGGATCACTGTTGTTTGCAAAATGCATGCTTCCTCATGCAGTGGATGGAGGTGGCATTGGATTGAAGGATACTTGTGCGTGCAGCACGATGCTTTTTGTGCGATCAAGGGTGTCCAAAGTCCTGCATGCCGTGCCTCCTTTGCTGTCACGCTCATGCCCTGGTGCATAATGCACTTTTTCCGTCCATGAGGGGTTCTGGGGAGTGCACACCTTTCCTATTTTCTTCGACCAGACGGTCGCACAAATCTTCGAAACGATTGGGGCGAGGGCAGGGCGGGGGGGGGGCTGTTTAGGTGCGGAACTCGGTGGTATGAAGGACTGAGGCAATGCACCCCACAACATGCACCGGGTGCATTCTTTCTTCTGAGCTGCAGAACTGCCTCAACCTCAAATCATAGTACAGCGTTGAGAGCGCGCGGTTTCCCAGAGCGCCAAATGCGGGAGCTGGGTAGGATGCAGCTCAGCGGGAGAACACAGTGCGTTTTCATTCACAAAAAAAAAAAACTGCACTCATGCGTCAGTTAGTGCGGCTGATTAGGCGCTTAGCACACCTGATTCCTTGATTTCAGATATGCTCCGCCTGCCCTATCTACCCATTTATCGGGGGGCAATTTGGATTCGGTGCAGGAATTTTTGTCTTCACCTTACTTTTACCGGGGAGCACTTCATATGTGCAGGAGTGTTCTTTCGTTGTATTCACCACGAAAACCAGCCTGTGGGTCCTGCACGGAATCTGCCACTTAATTAAAAAACAATTCGCTGAAACCACCCCCTTTTGCAACCCTGTCACGTCATGTGTTTCTTGAGGCCGTTTGTCTGGTTAACCTCAAGATATGACGGGCAAACCCCTCACACGCCCCCGCGCATACGTCGCGGGCACCGGTCCGTGACGCAATACGGGGTACAAATGCCACCCCAAAACAATGGAAGCCTGTAATTATCAGCTCAACACTTGGCAACGACGATGGAGAAGCACAACACAAAGAAGGTTGCAGCCTGTCCGTCTGGGGCCCTCGTGAATCTGCACTTCATGGTTCCGCCGCGTTACGTCCGTGTACCCACACCCAATGTCATTGCACCGTGTGCTCAGGCTCTCGCAAGGGAATGGCAAAACGAGAGCCACAGACCTTCACAGCGTGGCTCTTCTCCACATACACCGGGGTGTGTTCTTCTGAGTCTGCGCCGCGCATCAGTTCGGCACTGATCCCAGTCCGCCTTCTGCCCTTGGCTGACAGCAAAATGATAGCTCATGAGCTCAACAAATTGGGAAGGCAGAGCACAGAGAGACAGGCAGGCGCAGGGCATTGGTGCCACTGAAAGATTTTGCAACAACAAACAAACCACATGTATAACCTTATGTGTGACGTGAATGAGGCTGTCAAGACGAACATGCATAGAATCTGCATCTCTCGCAGTTTTTAGAACCCACCCTCTTCACCCCCAACCCAACGGGTGGGCGATCAACCCACCTATCCACGACCTTCCTCAAAAGGCGCACGCACGTACACCCAGAAATACCAACTGGCATACTCGTTCAGCCTTTATGGCACCCCCCATCACCACCATGCCCCCCCGCCGCCGATAGCTTTCAGCTGAGTACGTTGGGTTGTATGGCGGCCCCACCGGCCAAGAGCCACCATGAGTGTTGGTGTGTCATGCCACCCTTGCAGTTGGAGGGGCATCAGGCATTGCATTGCCCTGGCGGTCGGGTCCAAAGTTCAATCCAAAGTCCACATTCAAATTCATTTCTGCAATCTTAAGGGCGTTCTTCCACCTTGACTCGCAATCACAAAAATTTGAGCTCGCCGCGTTCAGTTGGGCCATGATGGTACATGGTACGGGGGCGGGGCCAAAAGGTATGCTCGGGAAGCAAAAGGAAAGTGAGCACATGGTGGTGGTCTTGGTTGGTGGTGGCCAGCACGGTGTTCCATAGGGGGCAGGGGGATAATTGACGGTTGGGCCTTTGTACTGGTGACGTCAAAAATTCTGGCAAAAGAGGAGACTGATGAAGTGCATTGCCGCTGATATTCTTAAGCTACGGGTGGGCCTCGTGAATGACGCAACGCATGACTGTCATCCGACTGCTGAATCCGAAGGGAATGCCGCGATTACGTTGATGTGATTACACCATGTATCAATTGGGATTGACTTAGTCGTCGGATCTGCTTTCACCGCCGGCCATGTCCTGTAAGTTATAAGGCCATTAGTCGAGCCTATGTGAAGGCAGTCTGCTCGGCTAACCCCAACAGCCGGGGAAAATTATTTTTACTAGGTGAGAGTGGGACAGGTGTCCCTCTGCTCACAGGTGCTGCTTCTGCCTCTTGGCGTCCCTCCCATGCCGGCGCCATGTTTGGGGGGTGGTACGTGGCTTGTCTGTGGAAGGCTCCGTTTGAGCACGAGACATTCCTCTCGTGCCCTGACCCAGGAACAAAGAGGAGCTACCACTGTCCGCAGTATCAGGCTTCTGCAGGAGGTTGGCACTATCGTCACTCTTCACGTCTGCAATAATAAAGAAGAGCAAACATGATAAAAACCCGCGCCATTTGTTGGGATTGTAACATCGGAAGCTGCGCTCGGAGTGTTCCGTGATCCAGCGTGTTCGGGGAGTTTTTGGCAATTCCTGCCCCTCTGCTGCTGCACTACGGATTTCGAATCTTTGTTGCCGTGCATTTATCAAGCAGTCCGGTGATAGCACCGGATGCTTGGGTAAACCGTGTGCGCTTTGTACGTTGTTGTTGTGAATGTTGTTGTGGCTGTTGTTTGTCATGTTTGTGTTCCTCTGTTGGGCTACGGAAGCTTGCGTGTCCACAACAGTGCACAACTTCCAAAATCCAACCAAAAACTTGGCCGTTCGAGGGGTGAGGGGTGTGTAGATCGTGTTATTTGGGCCACCAAGTTTTGCGTGCTCATAAAATTGTCTTGGTCTTGGGTGCGGATCGACACACAGTGGCCTCCAAACCAACCTTTGCCAATTGCCAAATTGTGCAACAGCACGGTCTTTGGGCCCATAATTGCAACCCGAGTGCGCCCGTGTGTGTTTATGTGCGAGTCACAGATGACCCAAGACAACAATAAGAGTTTGCTATGTGTTGATTGGTTGATTTGGTGCTGCATTTCGGTGGTGATACAACCGTTGGTTTGCCTGTGAACGACGGTGCTCAGGCTGTATGGATGAATCAGCTTGGTAACTGTCAGGTTGTTTACTTGTGGCACAAGACTGTCAGGCCCTCCATATGCTATCCCATGTACTGAATTCAGGGTTGCACGCTACAGCAATTCTTGCTACGTTTGCTTTGGCGCTACGCTCTGTAGTGAAACCAAGGCAGACGAAGGGTTACGGGCACGCGTGGCCGCGCGGTGAGCACCGAAGAGCAGTGCGCTCAGGCCCTGACCGTGGCCACCTCGCCCTTGTTGTGCACCTGGAACGTGGAAACTGACAAACTTCACACCCTCGGCTGCCTCGCCACTGTCCTCAGCATCCTGCGCCCACATTTTGTGCAGGTTTGCTTCCAGGGCTTCCCTGATTCTGAGAGAGCAATGACACAATCATGGACTGCACATGTGAAGGTTGTGTCAAGTGGTGTCAAGGCTGTGTCAAATGGATAACGGTAGGACCCACTCGACCATGGGCCATACCGAGACTTTGGTGCCGGCGTCAGCGGGGACCCCACCCCGGCCCGCCCCGCCCCGCCCCACCCCCCGTACAGTGCATCGGAGCTCTCCATTCGTTCTCTTTGGAACAGGGAGTCCCCTCACCATGCTCCTAATTGCGATGCCTTTGAGTTGGCTAACGAGGCGGCGTGAACCCGCACGTTCAAATCCCAATGCTTTCACGACGAACCGTCACGGGTGCCTCTGCATGTCAGCCAAGCCCGGCCTCTATTTATTCTCTATTTATGCCTTTATTGAGGCGCGGGTGGGTCCATGATGAGCGGCGCAAAAGAAAGGCACCCCGGTCCGGCCCACACGACTGGTTTCCAATGTCTTTCCATCACTTCTCTCAGATTTTGTTCCATGGTGATGAGGTGTCGGAGAATTTGTAGGTAGCCCTCCGTGCGCTCATACCCCATGGTCTAGCTGGCCTTGGGTGGCGAACGAAGTGTGTCCAATGCATGGCAAGAGGTAGCACTGGGATATGTCTCCGGCTTCCTTTTGCTTTGTGTTTATAGGTGGGCCAGGCAAAGGGCAACAAGCAGGAGACTTTTCTCAGGTAGTTGCCCAAAGCACGGCCACACGGGCTCGGATTGCGACGGACACCAACCTGATCTTCAACTTTTGATCCAATTCATCATCATCCAAGTGCAAATACAAGATCTGCTCGTTTTCCCGCGCCAAGTCAAGCAGTTTCTTGGCACCGTAGGCAGTCACCGGGTTTCCCATGAAATCGATGCTTGTCATCGACGGGTGCGCAGCAGCAACCTGCGTTCCAAAAGGCATAGCATTGTCCCCCGTTCCCTCCTGCTCTTGCATCTACAAAACCAAACTTGCCTAGCGGAGAGGTAAGGACAAGAGAGAGGCGGCAAAGGCACATCAATACTAGTAAACTAGAAAAAGCATTGTTTTGCTTCCGGGACCATTGTAGACTGCACGGAGCACGGAAGTGGCAAGAAGGGTTTGACTTCTAATGCATGCTTGGAGGTGGGGAAATTGTGGGGTTTTTGCTTTGTTAGGTCACTACGCCAAGGTGATTTCATCACCGCCACTTGGTAATGTACGAAACATACGGTCCTACGTACGCGACGTGGTGATATCTTGTGGCATAGCCATAGGATACGATGGATATCAACTTCCTGAAAATCTAGGAGTGTGCCGGGTTGCAAGAAGGGTGTCTGAAGCTCGTGTATGGCAGGTAAGGACACGTGCCCCCTTCCAAAACATGCATTGATGAATATGTTGTACTCAGGGAAGACAACAAAATTACGCACAATTGCCCTCTATCTATCATATGTGCCGTCTGTATGTGCCAAAATGTTCCATGTTGGTGGAGAGCTTGGTTGAAGCTCTGTGAGAGAAAACTTGTTTCGGATTTGTTCCACACCAAGTGGTGTTCACAAATGTGTTCTGCATGTGTCTCCCATGCAAGGGGTTCATTGGGAATGTGCAATGTTGTGCACTGATATGTTGTGGCATATACCACGGATATCTGTGGAAATCCTTGTGCCTACATGCCACGGATCTCAGATTTGTGCCGAATGCCACGGATATTTGCGCTGTATCCTGTGGCATAACCACAGGCCATCGACCGGAGGGAGATATCCGTGGCAGATATACAGCGCAGATATCCGTGGCATGGGCACAAATATTGTGTAGAGCCATGGCACACTTTTCAGGTTCAAAAATATTCACATGGGATGGAAACCGAATTTTTCGTGGTAGGCCAATTAGGATATCTTCAATTTACCATCTAAATTGAAGGGGGAAATGCGATGTGTACGTTGTGCCGTTTGGTGGACGAGTTGCGAAGCGCGTCTTGCGCTTGGGGCTGCCATATCCGCTGCGATATCCTGTGGCATATACCACAGATATCCGCGGATATCCTTGTGCTTATGCCACGGGTATAAATTGTTTGTGGGCTCCACATCTTTTTCTCTCCCTCTCCTTTGGGTTCGAGGTGGGAGGAGTTATGATAATGAAGCGTGGATACACCCCTAATGGTGGAACAAATGATACCATCTTGTCAAGGTGTGTAAGTGGTTTAGAACATGGTTTTGGCGTGGACTTGTTCCCTTGCTACTTTCAAAAGGATTTGTAAACGCGGAGGCCCATTCCACCGGCATTGGTGACCAGGCCCATAAACGCAACGGTTCCGAACCCCACCCTTGCTCTCGGAAGTGCACGCGTGCGTGTGTGTAATTCTGTGTCTACTAACAAATGTTGATCACACACACACACACACACACACACACACACACACCTGCATGATTTTGTCCACAAACTCGTTGTCACTACTAAGCTCCGCATTGTGTTGACCCACAACCAACGTTGAGAAATTCTTGCATTTGGCAATTACTTCCATGATTGCTAGCATGCCCTTGTTGCCGACATAATTTCTTGATAGGTCAAGAGACTCCAACTCCTAAAATCATAACAATGTAGAAGGCACGACTGCTTTCCCATCATGCACAATGGCATCGTAGCGACCATACCTCGAAACCTTGTGCTTCTTCAAGTTGATCGATGACCTCCTTGTTTGGCTTTTTGATGTTGTGCTCCTTGCACTTAGTGAGGTACTCATTGACGATTGGTGGAGTCATGGCACAACTTGTACCCACACCAAGTCGTAGACACAAGAGAAGACAATAGCCTACAAGAAAATTTTTTCCATGTTTGGTGACAAACCCCCCAAAAGCAACAAGTGCTTTGCCAACTATGATTCGTAGAATTTCGGTGTTGAGGGGTACACCGACCCCGCATTGCTTCTCCTTGTGCCAAAACTCGCATTGCTTCTCCTTGTGCCAAAACTCGCAACACCAGGCACCCGTCCTCCACGCCAGGACCGTTGCCGTTTGCCCCACATTGAGCGGTATAATGGTGTGAAGTGCGCCACGACAACGTGAACAAGCACACACAGGGCAAAAAATTCCTCAACGTCAAGATGATTGGGCCAATGTCCAATGCCTCTGCACCGACCCATCCGACGTGTTTAAAGGGGATGGCACCACAACGCAACACCGAAGTAACATGACAAGTGGCATAGAGGAAAGAACAAAATTCAAAGAAATCAATGATCCGACACATGAAACCGAGGGCCACGGAAACATGATCCGAGGTTTAAAGAAACAAAGGGAAACTTCGGCCGAAGAACACGCCATGGAATTGCAAAAAAAAGCATACCCCGATGCTCGGGAGAATTGACATGCCATTCAACCGGACACCACTCGTAGATTGATATTAATAGGCGTTGGTCAACAAGGAACAATGGGACACAACAACACCGGACCATACCCACCGACTCTACCTCCCGAAATGACAATCCTACGGGTGCTTTTCATGCCGAGATGTCGAGGTGAGACCCGAGCCAACATGGTACTTCCGGCTCATTCACAAACGCTGCAACAAAAAGGGGGCATCACCCCACCAACCAGGATCATAGCGGAGGGTGTGTTGTTAACAATGCTAGTCGCATACAACTCGGTTCTGCTGCTTATACTCTTTTCTTGTTCTCTACGCCAATGGTGTAGGGCACGATTCACCGCTTGATACTTCGGTATGAGGCTAAGGGGTCCAACAATTTTGATAATTGTGGTTGCATGCATCTCGGTTGCATCGTGGTTGCATGACGGACAAATTCCCTTTTCCTTGGATCTTTGCAACTAAATGTGCTTGGTTTGCTTGCTGAGGAGTCCATCCCGGCTCCACTACGGTAGCAGGGGCAGATCCTAGTGCGCGGACCAATGGCTAAATTCATAACGTGACATCACAGTCTCGTGAAGGACTAGTTTTTTTCTCCTTAAAGAGCAACACTGGGGCACGAAGAGCCTCCCTTGGTTTTTGCTGATTCATCGATATGTTGGAGAAGTTCCAATTTTTAAGGACGCACGCATTTTGCACTTCTGAGCAGCTGTCTGTTCGGGAGGGAGGTGGGGGGGCACGTGGGTGTTGAGCGCGTCTCTTTCACCATGACCCCCCCCCTATTTCGAGGGTGCTAGATCCAAAAAGAACCATGGTTGGGCCTCATATTCCTTCTGGAGACTTGTCACAATCCAAGTGACAACCCTTTGATCCCACAAGCACAATATGCAGCAGAACACCGGTATATCACCATACAAGCGGAAGAATGATGAGGTATTATTCCTTTCGGGATGAAGAGAACTTCCTCTTCCTTATGGCGGGAGCAATTCGCCGACCCCATGCCTCACGTTCTTCAACTGCCATGTACAAATCTTCACCTATGCGCTCACCAGATGCGTGGATGCCTAGAATGTCATGCTCACTGGCAAAACTCATCTCCAAAGAAGCAAACATCTTCCCCAAACAAGTGTTCGGATCCCAACCACTTTGTTGGGCGACCACTGTAATTTGGTGTCCCATTGCTTCGATAGCCTGACCGACACCAACACCATGTGTGGAATGTAGATGCCGTAGCTCGCACGAAAGCTCCACATCACACATTTGCCAGTAACAAATTACGAATGGTGTAGCAAAACGCAACGTCAAACCTTTGCAAAAAAGATCACATTTTGACTGGTTCACATTGTTGCACCTTGACGTTTTGTTCCACAGGCCGGCTTTTGGCTAGTGTTGTTGGTCGCAAGGCTCGTTGGGACATAGCTGCGTCTGGGAGTGGAATTTCTGGTATTGTAATCGTGACAATGCAATATCTTCGGCCTAGGCGAATTCGTCGCAAAATTTTTCACTTGGCCCCGGCAGGGCCGGGGACCCCCAACACGATGGGTCCCAACCGAACTGCGATGCTGACATTGCTGTAGTACCTGGTATTCCTGATTAGCCAGAACCCCAAAAATTTTTCCGGATTTTTTTCGGTTGCCAGAACATTTCAGTTGCTTTACATTCGCGGATCTCAGCCGTGTGTGTTCTGGTTACGGTGAGAGGGGCTTAGAGCTTTTGCAGTGCACTTTGCTAGTAGCAATGCTACTTTGAGGTGATTGCACATGTAGCAACATATGGGCATTGCAATGATTTGTCAATTGAAGCAACATTTGAACTCAAGCTCGGATGTAGAGTTTGAGTCAAGCTCAATATTGGGTTAGAGCTCTCAAACAAGAAATTCCATGTGGTGCTTGAACATTGATACCTTGTGGGAAAGTGGATGGTTGCATTATTTGTTGCAACATGCAAGGAGAAGGTGTGCACATGCACATGTACAAAGCCGAATAATGGAATGGAGAGTTTTAGTTAGGATGAGCACACACGGGATTTCAACGTGTCATTCTTCAATGCAATTCAATTGAGGTGAGGTGGCACACTGGCGTCGATAGCTGATAGTTGGTGTGTCCAATGTTGTCAATGATAACACTATGGGCAACATAGCCGAATGTTCCAACAAGATCCTCCACGTGTTGCTCAAACATTTTTAATTTGTGGTAATCTGGATGATTGCATCCTTTGTTGGCAACATGGGGTTGCCAACCATGCACCAATTAATACCGTTGAGAGTACACCATGATAAAAGACCGTTATACGCATAGGAGTGAAACCGACCATGGGGGGGGGGAGGGGGGGGGTCTCCTCCTATTCTCGATCTTCTGGCCGGCCGGCCGGCTGGTGCAGACCTTGTCTTGCTTTGTGTTTGCATGCCACAGAGCCCCACATAGCGCATGGTATGCTAATGGAACAATTCTTTTTGAACAACATATGTTGGAAATTGTTTGTCTCATTGACAATTACTTGCAATGCTCCTGCTGCAAAAGTTTTAGACAATGGTGACCATGGCATTATGCAATGGTAGGTTGCATAATTACGAGTTGTGCCTCTTTTAATTGAATTCACTTCATCAACTAGTTGATCAATTGATGATTGGTTGTAGTGAAGGCAAGGGCAAGGAAAAGTTCCTCACGGTCCGCAACTTGCGGCCGTGGCAGGCAGAGTTGCAGGCGCCTCCCTTTGTGGGCTTGGAGTGGGATGGGCAACCACAGGTCATCCAGTACAACCGGGTTTTCGCGGAGCAAGTTTCCCATGAGTTAAGGCCAGATGGTTGTTATTGTGTGCATGAGAATGTCTGCGAGGAGATGGATTCGTACGCGGCCTCGTTTGAGTGCAATGATGAGGATGGGGATGCGGATGGGGATGGGGATGAGGAGCATAAGTAGACACACCCACCCTCATAATTATGGGCAGATGCTCTTTGATATGACATTGCAAACACCACCCCTCTCGGCCTTTGCAAAGCCATTTGCAATTTTCTTTTTCAGTACTTCAAACAATGGGTTGCCCCTTGAACCATTACCTCACACTTTCATTGGAATTTCCAATCATCCAACATTCCAACATTCCAACATGTGGCCCGCTATCCTGGGCTATCACGATGGGATATGGTGAGCAGTCGTGGTCCATTTGCCTTTGTGATTGCACCTCCTTTGCATGCACGTCCAATTGCATTGTGTTCCATCCGATTGAGTTGCTTGACTTCCCTAGGAGGGCCCTACGGTAAGCGTTTGTTCAATATTTTTGTCCACACGGGGCCTCGGCGCAATTCACCCCCCCAGCCGCGGCTAGCCGTGTCTAGAGGGGGGGGGGGGGGTGGGTGTCTCCCTTTTCTCAACCCACCAGCCACCAGCCGCCATGGCTAGGTTCACCCCATGAAGATTGGGTTGGTAGATGGGCAGAACATGCTCTTGGGCATACAACGATAGAATGTGGCCGACCCCCCCTTGAGAATGAAATCGCACACAGAACCGTGCATTCAAACACAAACATATGTAGCAAAAAAGTGCTAAAAATGACAGCTCCAGTGTATGTTTTTAAGTTACTCTAGCACAAATAAGGTACAATACGGATGGGTACATGGACGGTTGTGCGTGAGCTTCATGAAAAGGGGTTTGTGGGAAGGACCGGGATGGAAACCCCATTTTCGTGGCTTGGTGTTGGAAATCATTGCAGCAAGAGGCTTTTCAACACTCGGATACCGCGTATCCGAGGTGTGCATTTCCAGCCCCCAGATACTCCCCACCCACAGTCTGACCTGGTGATTTGGGATCGGTGGGTAGATAAGCAATCTCCGAATGTGCCAACAGTGCCGAAATCAATATTCGCACCCACTGCCTATGTATTTGTGTGCTCAGGAGGCTCGAGGGCCGGTGCAAAGTGCGCAGCACGAGCCTGCCCGAGGGTTCTCCTGAATTCCCTCCCCTCCCTCCCCTACCCACTTGGTGACGAGGTGCGCTGGGATCAAATGCAGTTTGCCTACCACCGACAGGGCAGAGCACAGCGGGGGCCACCACCAACTTCTGGCATGTTCATTGTACGCACAGCCACGCACCACAGACGCTAGATTTCTCTGCATTTGTGTCTCGCGCATTGCAAACATCAGGGCTTCGTTGGCATCCCCTGTGTCCGGGCTCTGCCATTTGTCGCTGGCGATCAGGTGCTTGTTGCCTGTGTTAGTAAGATAGAAAGATGTTGATCCAGAGGTTCAAATGGGGGTAACCCTAGGGCAGTGCAACAATTTTGCCGTCAAGTCGGTATCAGCACCCTTTGCTTGAGTCAGTTGTGGAACAAAAGCCCGAATATTTCCACCAACTTGCACTCAAAGATGTTTGCCAACGTGGTGTCGCATGATTCCACCCTATGGGGGATGGTATAGGGTGGTTGCTTTACCCATTCCACTCTCGCCAATTGCATGCAAATCACTTATTTATATCTTACGGCCCTAAGACGGTATCCTTTTCCTACAACAGCCGGAACTGACAGTGTCCAGTCTAGGCTGGCGCTTTTCTTGTGACCAGGTGGGCGGCAAGGGTTGGGTCTCAGGTCCCTGACCACCACCACCACCATCTCCTCCTCCTCAGGCAGATAGCATAAGCCGGAAAGGGAGTGAACAAATGTCGCAAACCCACTCCCCGATTTTCCCAAAACCTTCTCAAACATCTTTGGGCTTGCCTTGAAATGTGCAATGCCGTCCCACAGTTGCAGTTGCAACACCTAAAGCTATTGCTAAGTACCGTGGGATAGAGCCGCAGTGCAGTGTGGTAGAGGTGCCTTTCCGGAGTGAGTCCCAAGCTCCAACATTATGTGAATCTCCAGCAGAGATGCCGTGGGTTGGATTGCATCTCCAATTCCTCCTATTCGTATGCCTGGCCAAATGGGCCTCGGGAGCAGTGGTCAAGGAGTTGACAAGTGCAGAGTTTGGTGATTTTGTCATGAAGAACGACTTAGTGCTTGTTGAGTTCTACGCCCAATGGTGTGGGCCTTGTCTGCAGCTGGCACCAGATTATGAAACGCCTGCAGAGGAGCTGCAGGGCACGGGGGTCATTCTGGCAAAGGTGGACGGTGCAAAGGAGACCTTGTTGGTTGAGAGGTACAACATCTCAGGGTACCCTTCGTTTTTCGTGTTCCGCAAGGGCCGCCTAGGTCCCTACGATGGAGGCCTTTCTGCAAAGAACTTCGTTAACTACATGAGAAAGCAATTAGGTCCCTGTGCCTCGCTCCCTCGTTGCCTCTTTGTAGCCCTTTCTCTCAGTCTTCCTACATCCCTGCCACCCTCCTCCTCTCGGTGTCCCTGCCCTCTACCTGTCCACATTACTATTTGTCTTTCCCCTTCGAATGTCATAGTGATGACTCTGAGTGAGGCCAGACACCTGCTGACAGATGGATATGCCCTATCCTTTGAATTGAGAGTTTCTGCACATCACACTAGGACACATGGTGCGGGCCAAACTACACAAAGAAAAAAAATACTGATGAGTCTGAGTGTGAGTCAGCCTCCCTCCAGGTGTAGATTGAGCTAATGCACACACTGGATTACATCCTCAAGTATGTACCACGGTGCGGGGTCACTAGGTGGGCTTTGGGTGGCGAACACATGTGGCATATACAGGGTGCGGCTTGCGTGCAGCCCACAAGATCCATGCCTCTTGCGTCGGGCATGGTGTGGCCAGGGAAACATTGTAAGGTATTGTTTATTGAGGTTGGGGGGATTTGTGCTACTGAATGAGGGTGAGTCAACTGCTCGTGGATGTAACAGTGGGTACTCGGGCTTTAGCACAGAGGTTAATTGCTCCAGTAGTATAGTAGGCTGATATCCAAAAACTTAGGGCCCGATATTCAGCTGTTGGACTCTGCTGATGCTTTGAAAGCGTTTATCCTTGTGAAAGAGACTGCAGAAGCTGTGGTTGTTGGGTTTTTGGAAGCTGGCTCTGAGAAAGCCCAATTCCTGGAAGAGTTTGCTGAGCAATACCGTGATGAGTTCTCGTTCGGGATGGTCCAGTCCCTAGAAGTTGCAGGAGATCATTCCATGGGTACTATCGTGATGTTCAAACCCTATGATGATCTCGAGAATGTCTACGAAGGACCAGAGGTGCACGACACATTGCATGAGTTTTTGGTGACCAATTCCATGCGGGCAGTGGATGAGATTGGCCCCACCAACTACCAAAAGTACGTCAGCAAAGGATTGCCCATCTGCTGGCTTTTCACAGATGGAGCCAAGGAAACGCAAGTAATGTCCACCAACTTACTGCAAGTGTACCATGCGGTACATGCAGTGAGTTGGATGGTGCCGTGCAGAAAGTCGGATAGTACCCCGCCCCCCCCCCCCCCTTGCAATCTCCCACCCCTTGCAATCCCCCCCCGCCGGCAGGCTGTCACTTCCATGTTTTTCTGGTGAACATGTATTGCGCTCGTTTGTGTTGCCCATCTGCTTTCCGCATGGCCTTGCATTGCTTTCCCATTACTTCAAATCAAGCACCTGTGTGTGTTCAGTGGTATTCTGTCTCCAAAGGTGCTGTATGGGTGTGTTGTGTTGCTATTTCAGACCCAAGATGTTTTCTCCCGGTGACCGTGTACGGTACCACTCACACACACTAGGTGCACATCTGTTGGCCACTGTCATGGGCCCTTCACCAAATGGGCCACAGTTTTGCCACCTTCGGTACATATGCCCTGGTGTGTTGGATGGATCACATTGGCACCGCATCAACGCAAAAGTCGCTTCGCACATGTTCTCTTTGCTTGAATCTCTGGAGGCTACCTACCCCCTGTTTTCCCTCCACTTGGGCAACCTAGCTTTTCACTTGGGGGTGCACATAGTGCATGAGTTTTTTTTTCTTCATTCAGTGATATGTTTTGCAAAAACTTGAAAAGTTGGACCACCTAGGTGCCGGGCTTTTTTTTGAAAATATGTTTTTTTCTATTTTTGCATTTTGAAATTTTGATGGTTTTTCCTTTTTTATGAATTTGGACACCCAGGTACCTGGGTGGTTGTCCACTTCCGCAACAATTGCGGGAATTGCTAACGACCTGTGCCCTTGATATTCTTGCTGAAAAATTACATTGCACACTGACTCTTCGTGTTGTACTACAAGGATGAAAAGTATCCACATACAAACACTTTCCTACTTTTCACATTTTGCTACACCGCTAGATTTATCCCATGACCACCCTGGTGCTGGTGCGTGGGTGGTCAACCAATGTACAGACCACCCAAGTAATGGGGTGGTCGTTGTTGAAACACGAAATGAGGGTAGGACAGGAATCCAAAGAAACAATCATCATCAACACAGTGTCTGTTCCCCGTCACAGTAATCCAAACAGTACATCGAAAGGACCTAGAAACCAACATCCGCTGGGGCATGAAAAATAAAGTCCTGGCTGGCTACCTCACCGACAACCCCACCATCCTCCGTTTCCCCGACCCCCACACGAGCACAGCCCGCGACACAGTGCACGGCCTGGCAATTGCACTGTCCAAGAAGGCCGCGAGTATCACTACTGACCCGCCTTTCACCGAGTCCAACTTCTCCCAGGTGGTATGGGAACTGATACACCGCGGGTATCCCATGTCCTGGTGGGTGAGCCCTGTACGAAAAGCATACCTCAGGTCCGATGCCATTACCCCATGGGCGAAGTTAAAGAAGGACCCCAGATGGATACCCCCAGTGCCTGCAAAACAGTGTCTTCTGTGCCCCCAATACACCCCCTGCCCTATTGCCCTCCCCCAGGACAGTGACTGCCGTGCGACCATCCGCCACTTGGCCACTGCGGGAGTCCCCCTGATCCCCCTGAAGGAAGCTGTCACGTTGCCTGTCCAACACGTGCCACCAGAAATGCAGCACCACACCCGAAAACATGGCACACCAGCGCCCACGGCCCGCAAACGGGCACGACCAGCGCGCCGTAGGACACGCAGACTCACTGTGCGCAAACGCCCAGCGAGAAAGCAGCGCCAGCCAGCCCCCCTGCCACCAAACTCACAGCGCCCACGGTTGACCAGAAGGCTGGGTTACCCTCCCCCACCCTCGGATGCACAGCAGTCCACAGTGCCGACGAAACGGCGAGGTAGGCCACCACGCACTGCCACAGTCGTGAGGCCCCGCGCGCCCCCCAGGCCACGAGAACCCCCCCCCCCCCCATACCCCAGACCCCATGCCGCTACCTCTGGATGATCTGCCACACGCCCTAACCGATGCCGAAAGTGTATGCCCTAGCGTTAGTAGTTCCACTTCCTCCTCGCCCCCGTCCACCCTTGCTCCCGTCGGTGCGACGGCATCTCTGGAGCAGACTGCGCTGGTGCAGCACTGGTGGCAGCAGGAAATCGAACCATACAAGGGGTTAATACTAGGCCACCACGAAGCGCGCCAACTGGACAGCCTGCTTGCTGACGATCTGTGGCTGTACCAAAAGTACAGGTATGATGTGCACCATCACTACCGGCACACCACACCGCCCACTCAGGCTATGTGGCAGCAGGGCATCCTAACCATGGACTGCCCTGATGCTATCGCGTGGCTGAACCTGCAGGCCATGACCACGCCTGAGTCTGACTCCTCGGTTGACTAGTGGCTGCCCATTTGGTCGCCCACGTGCGCTATACCTGTTTGTACCCTGTGGGGGGCACCGCAGTGCCCCCTTGAACTTAGACATTGCATGAAAATAATTGTAGCTCCTCTCCCAATAAGACACAGGAACGAAACCCACTGTACATAGGACCACATTGTGCTGAAGTGAACATCACCAAGTTTATTTCACGCGGTATGCAACTGTGCACAGGTTGGAATTGACATGTCTTTTCTTTGACAAGTTTTCTTGTGTCCCGCTACCAATCCTCTGCTGCTCTTCGACCGGCGTACCGAGCTGCGTGTTCTGCAGCGTTGACAATACGCATTATCCTGGCATTGAGTTACAGCACGTATTTGGGTACAGTGACATCAACGTACCGACACTCAGACATCTCCATCGCCTAGTTCGCCCCTGGGTATTTTGCCTATTTTTTCCTTCCAGCGCCTACTCTATTCGCTATGTCCCAACGACAATGCTACGAGTGTAAAGGCTATGGCCACCTGTCCTACGACTGCCCCAACAAGCGGAACGGCGAGAGACGCGACGGCGAAGGCTCGCAACGATCCGAGGGCGGCTACCGCCCTGAACGCTCCCGACGCTCCAACTCCCCAGTACCAACCCCGGGCACTCGCGATGGCACGTGGCCTACCGGAGGCCCCCGCATCTGGTGTCCTTATCACGACAAGGAAGGCCGCTGGGTGGGCCATGAACCACACGAGTGCCGTAATGCCCCACGCTCGTCTGCCGGATCTACTGGTCGGAGTCCCGCGCAGCACAACGCGCCCAGTGCCTCCGACATCAACGTCCAGGTTGAGTTACGCGATCTCCTGGCCTCCATCTTCCCGGAGAAAGCCGAGGCGCTGCAGAAGCAGAACACGGCGAACGGCATCTCGCTCGTGTTCAACCGTGACGTCACCGACTCCGATGAGAAGTGGGTCACCAAGAACATCCCGGAGGCCATGAAGATATATCGGCAAAACTCACGTGCCCTGGTCTTTGGTACAGCTTCGCCGGCAGCGCAACAGGCCGTGGCAAAACGACTGGGTGGACTGAAAGACGGCAAGTCGAAGGTCATCGTCACGGCGATCAATGCCCAACCCGTGGCTGAACCTGAAGGCCTGCATATCGCCGATGACCCTGAGGAGCCGATTGGCCTCAACCTCACGGCACCCACTACACCAGCGAAACCACAGACCGCCACGGCGCCGAATACCCCGGACGCAATGGTGCTCGACGCCGCACCCACTGACGACCCGTACGAGGCCCGGTTCCAGAAAATCGAAGGCGATGTGCAGGGCATCCGCACGGACATCACTAGTATCAACACGCGCATGGGCACCATGACGGGCGACATCATCAATGCGCTACGGGCCGATCGTGCGGCCGAGCAATCTGCCGAAGCCTCGTCTGGATCGACACCTTCCACGGGTACGCAACCTGCCTTTGGGACAACTACGACGCCCACTGCCAGCCCCTCGTACATATTCATGAGGCGCCCTAAAGACATCCCCTTCGACATGGGCCCTGCCCCGGTTGATGCATGGGTTGTGGTGAAGGAAGGCGACGATGGCAGACAACGCCGTGCCGTTAAGGTCATGATCCCAGCCCTCCCCACCGATAAGAGCGCCCAGAGTAAAGCAACACCCCGGGTGATCCCTTATGGTGCTGACGGGCAGCTGTGTTTCGATAGCCACACCACATGCCCCTTTGACTCATTCATGGACGAAGTGGCTGCACTCAACCTGGCCACTGCCAGCTAGGAGCGGCATGGGGACAATGCAATTTTTGCCCACCCGACCACACTGCACTTCTGCAGCTGCAGCCAGATGCGCTTAGTGGGTGACCTCCCAGCGAATAGCCCCGATCTCTGGACGTTCTTAACTCGCTGGACGGTACCCACGTGCCGCTGGACGTGTCTAGAGGGCATGACGGCTTGCGTACCGCTGACTCACTGTCCTGTCCAGGAAGCCCTGTCCCGAGGTCGCGTCCCCCGCAGTACACTACACTGCCTTCAGCCCCTGGTGGACGCGGAAAGACTACGCCACAAGCTCCTTCAGGAACTTAGGGTCACAGAACTCCACATGCAGCAGTCGTCAGCGAGTACACCCGCCGCCTTTGATTTACAGAGCCCGTACCCGCAGAATGTACCACTGGTGCCCCAAATTGGGTCACTCGCATACCGCTTCGGGGCTGTACGCCGGCTATGGCTCGGGTACGCCGCATCTGTACCACTCACGACGTGGCTGCAATGTACTGCTATGCACTGCGTCCTCTTCTATCGGTGCCTGCTCGAATGGGTCCTGACGACTTTCCCCCTGCAACTCGTCAACGCCAGTGAACTACCGAACCCCAGCCTGCATCTGCCCCATCCCTCGGCAGCTGAACGTGTTCGTCAACAAGTTACTGCCATGCATTCCCCCCCCAGCCGCCCATATGCCACCTCCACACCACGTGCCATGCACCCCCGCCACAGACGGAAATTTGAGCGTGCCGCCCGTCTCGTATTTGGCGTTGACCTGGCTGTCGACGTCCCGCCCCACATACGTACTGAACTGCCATTTAGCCAGTTCCCGAACCAAGCGGCCATCGACTTTGGCTCTTGGTCCACCACCTACGCTTTCGCCCGCAAGCGACAATATTGTTGCGCGTTGTACATCCCACTGTCCTGGGATACCCCAATGGCCATCCATGGGCCCGCTGCCGACATCCTGCGTACCCTCCGCCTACCCTGCCCAGTGCGTGTAGCATGTATCATTCCGGAACACTGGATGCACGATCCCCCCTTGTGGCATGCGACACACGCGGCGTACCACCACTATACTTTCATGGATGGACCCGTATGCGGAGGGAGCTTCCGTCTCCGTGGCTTCCTCCTCCAAAATCCTGCTGCTGCAGCTCTGGGCCCTGTCCACTTCCAGCTCATTGTTGCGCACCTGGGTCCTATCCTACGGGCCCTGAAGATCCACATCCCCAGAGCCCCACGCGACAAACCGGAACCTGCGGGTCGTGTCCTGTGTACCCAGACCACACTGCCCAACCCGTACCAGGCATCCAGCCCGTACTACTATGTGCCACTGGACACTAGTGGCAAGGCATTGTTCTGGCACACCTGGAATGCAGAGTGGACATCCCGGAAGACCACACTCGGTACCCGGCCAGTCTGCCGACAACACCTGGTCGCGTCATGGCGCCGCTGCAACGAGGTCCTCCCCCTGGCACCCCAGCATTGGCTCCGCCGATTGGCACAGCTCGTCCACTGGCCCACTGCCCATGACATCGACACGAAAGCCCAGTGGGTGTATGCTGTATGGACACCGCTGGACCCCCGCCAGTACTTTGGCCAGACTGGTGCTATCTCCCAGCCCCGATCCGTCACGGACAGGGTACTCGAGGAAATTGGCAGCGCCCAGTCGTGGGTCGTGATGTACCAGGGAAAGATGTCCCAAGGACCGCTCTACATCAGAGCCATGCACGCGTTGGGCCCGTGGAATTTCAATCCCATTCCCCTCCTCCCCACTGACATATGCAATACCGATCTCATAGAGCGCCGTTTTATTCAAAACGTCACGCCCAACCTGAACGAGCAGCGTCATCGGCGACGATCCTATTTTCGGTGGCTGGTGCGCGGCAACATGTCAAAGGCCCTGCCTCTTGCCACACTGCGTGACCCTGATGTGTGGACCAAGCTTCAGCAGTCCAGCCGCGCGACAGTGCGGCCCCAGGACGCCCTGAAAATTCTTTCCCTGGCCCGCCGTGACATGGCGCCACACCAGTTCTCTGCCCTACAGGGGAAACTGCTCCCTTACATCCAGAGACAAACTGGGGTCCGCCTGCCGAAATCCCTCCCCCTGCGCCTGCCCGTTCAGGACCCCGCTGTGAAAAAGCCTGTGAAACGTCTGTTCCGTGACTTCCTGCGATCCACAAAGTTGCCGGCCGTCATGTGTACATACTTGGCTTCTATTTTCTCAGTTGTACTTTGCTCTCCCTGCAAGCTGTCCCGCCTCCTTTCCGATGGACGGGTTACGTCCTCTCTGGCTGACCTCAGACAGTCCCTGACACATAGTACCCCGTGTGCCAGCCAGTTACACACACAACCCAACATAGCCACGACCACCCCATGCACGGCCCCACAGCTTGAATGCGCCTGCCCTACGCCTGCGTGGTTCACCAGGGAGGAGATACGCCACGTGACAAGCCCCCGATTCTCCTCGGTCTTCGACGTGGGCAGTGACTTTGTCCTGTCTAAAACCCCTCGGGAGTTATGCCGTGCAACAAGCGAAGCGCTCAGGACACTACACTCCGCCCTGCCCAAACGTCGCCCATTCCCCTTTCCCAAGTTTGCTGATGCTGTCCAGGACCAGATCAAGCTAGCTTGCACCCACAACCCAACTCCACATGCCACACCCCCCACGGTACCGCTCACCCGCCGGTTTAAAAAGGACCACCCCCGGTTAAGAGTGATATTCCTTGACAAAAACTGTTTGTGCTATGTCTTGTTTTGTTGGAGGTTTTGGGTCCAGATCATCCTAAACGCTTATGACCGCCCTGAGTACACCCTGTACCGCACGTACTCTTCCCCGGAGGCATGCCGCTCCATCCTCCTGTTGTACTACTACTACTTGGCGCTGACTTTCCCCGTCCTGCGCAAGTACGTACCACCCCGAAGGCTCCGCCGCAACCTCACCCTAAACATGCCCTGGCTCAAGGCTGCCCGCCTCCCCCCCCCGCCCAAGATGTGCACGATTGTCCCCACCTCCGAGGCTGAGGCTGCCAAAGCTCGAGACCTGCTCGTCTCCCATGCGGAGCAGGTATTTCAGCACACGTCTGCCCGCGCACGTGACCTGGGCCTGGGTCCCCCCGATTCCCTACACCTGCCGGCGCGCCATGGAAAGTGGAAAGTGCCAACTACCGAGGGCCTGGCAAAACAAAAAAGTATCCCCGTGAAGCCCTCGCGCGATGTGGCCACCCGTGAAGTTTTCTCGCACGCCGGCCACCCCCTCAACCCCCAGTTCCGCCATGCCTCAAGAATCAGCTCACTCCTTGAACGCCGCTACACTTGCTCCTTCTTCACCCTGAACGTGCTAAATCAGGAGCACCTGATTGAAGGGTTCCTGAAACCCGCGCGAGAGTTCTACAGCGCCCAAGGGATACCAGTCGGGGGGGGGGAACTGGACGTTGTGCGTATGTTCCCCTCCCTCAAAAAACAAAAGATCATTGCCGCTAGGAAAAAACTGTACGAACGGTGGAAACCCATGTTGGACCTACAGAGAGGTACAAAGGAGGTAAATTTCAGCATCAGCAAGTCAGCCAACAAGAAACTGGACGAGGTAGGAGCCAAGGGCGCAAACCTCTGGCACGTGTACACTGCGCAGGAGTGTTTAGAGCTTGCGCTCCTGAATCTCTTCTTAAACGATTTTTTCGTTACGGGTTCGGAGCTCAGGCGCCAAACAGAAGGGGCCGCCATTGGGGGCCTCCTCAGTGCGCAAGACGCCGACCTATGCTTGATGTTGCCTGAGTCTGAGGTCCGCTGGGGCAGTACCTTCCCGCTCAGCCTACGATTGGCCCGCTTTCGCGATAACCTCATGTTTTTCTGTCCTCTGCAGTTCGTCCCATATTGGACCCACCACCTGAAAAAGTTTTTTACGGACTTGTACGAGTTAGACCTTGATTTTGAGCAAATGGGACGGTCCCTCACGTTTTTGGAAGTCCAAGTGCAGTGCGAGGGCCCGAACATCCGCTGGGGCATGAAAAATAAAGTCCTGGCTGGCTACCTCACCGACAACCCCACCATCCTCCGTTTCCCCGACCCCCACACGAGCACAGCCCGCGACACAGTGCACGGCCTGGCAATTGCACTGTCCAAGAAGGCCGCGAGTATCACTACTGACCCGCCTTTCACCGAGTCCAACTTCTCCCAGGTGGTATGGGAACTGATACACCGCGGGTATCCCATGTCCTGGTGGGTGAGCCCTGTACGAAAAGCATACCTCAGGTCCGATGCCATTACCCCATGGGCGAAGTTAAAGAAGGACCCCAGATGGATACCCCCAGTGCCTGCAAAACAGTGTCTTCTGTGCCCCCAATACACCCCCTGCCCTATTGCCCTCCCCCAGGACAGTGACTGCCGTGCGACCATCCGCCACTTGGCCACTGCGGGAGTCCCCCTGATCCCCCTGAAGGAAGCTGTCACGTTGCCTGTCCAACACGTGCCACCAGAAATGCGGCACCACACCCGAAAACATGGCACACCAGCGCCCACGGCCCGCAAACGGGCACGACCAGCGCGCCGTAGGACACGCAGACTCACTGTGCGCAAACGCCCAGCGAGAAAGCAGCGCCAGCCAGCCCCCCTGCCACCAAACTCACAGCGCCCACGGTTGACCAGAAGGCTGGGTTACCCTCCCCCACCCCCGGATGCACAGCAGTCCACAGTGCCGACGAAACGGCGAGGTAGGCCACCACGCACTGCCACAGTCGTGAGGCCCCGCGCGCCCCCCAGGCCACGAGAACCCCCCCCCCCCCATACCCCAGACCCCATGCCGCTACCTCTGGATGATCTGCCACACGCCCTAACCGATGCCGAAAGTGTATGCCCTAGCGTTAGTAGTTCCACTTCCTCCTCGCCCCCGTCCACCCTTGCTCCCGTCGGTGCGACGGCATCTCTGGAGCAGACTGCGCTGGTGCAGCACTGGTGGCAGCAGGAAATCGAACCATACAAGGGGTTAATACTAGGCCACCACGAAGCGCGCCAACTGGACAGCCTGCTTGCTGACGATCTGTGGCTGTACCAAAAGTACAGGTATGATGTGCACCATCACTACCGGCACACCACACCGCCCACTCAGGCTATGTGGCAGCAGGGCATCCTAACCATGGACTGCCCTGATGCTATCGCGTGGCTGAACCTGCAGGCCATGACCACGCCTGAGTCTGACTCCTCGGTTGACTAGTGGCTGCCCATTTGGTCGCCCACGTGCGCTATACCTGTTTGTACCCTGTGGGGGGCACCGCAGTGCCCCCTTGAACTTAGACATTGCATGAAAATAATTGTAGCTCCTCTCCCAATAAGACACAGGAACGAAACCCACTGTACATAGGACCACATTGTGCTGAAGTGAACATCACCAAGTTTATTTCACGCGGTATGCAACTGTGCACAGGTTGGAATTGACATGTCTTTTCTTTGACAAGTTTTCTTGTGTCCCGCTACCAATCCTCTGCTGCTCAATAATCAATAGCCATAGCATGTATGTATGTGGCTTATACGATCCTTGACCCCTCCCCCCTCTCTGCCGCCCCCCTTGGGGGTCCGGAACTCGGTCTAGCGCCTTTGGCGCCGGCCCAGGGGTGCTTTGCAGCCCCAAATACCTTATTTTAGCACGGGTAAACACCCTTAGCATCTCGTTTTCCGGATGGAGGCCTTTGGCCCCTGTCCCAAATATTCTCACTTTTGTATGCACCGCCTTCTGTGTGCACCGCCAATCCTTACCACGCTGTGGCTCGCTGCGCTTGACGCGGGGGCCGGCTCCTGCACCCCCCCCTTAAATGACAAGACTCTTGCGGTGGCTATAGACTGCCTTTTTGTGCACCGTCTGGTCTGTGCACCGCCTTCTGCAACATGCTGACAGCGTCTACAATTTACAAACAGTGTCTACATGGGGCAAGCAGTGTCTACAGACTACGGGCGGCAATTCCTTTGATCCACGGGTAAGCGGGAGGGTACCCGGGTAAACGGGGTGTTAAGGGATGGCATTCTTGCATATCGGCCCCCAATATGCAAGTCCCTCGGAGCCCCAGGGGGGGGAGGGCAAAGGGGGGGGGAAGGATGGTATATACCATATAATCTGGTAAGGATCCTAATAGTAGTGACAGCATACCCATTTTTTAGCCATTGTGAGTCCTTCACAGGGGCAAATACCCACTAACAATCATCCAATTCACTTCTAAGACATGTCTTTTTTTCCCGACCCCAAAATGGGGGGGGGTCCGTACTTCCGTCCCAGACCCCACCCAGTGACCCCGCACCGGTAGATACATTAGTGGATCTACGCCATATATGGATGCATCATTGTGTATATATGTCTGTTTTCGTGGGGGGTGGGGGCAACCAGGGAACTAATGGAGGTTTCACCGCTCTGTGTCTTGGTGCTATGCAATGTGATACCTTTTTGAAAAGTAAACAAAAAGGGCTTTCTAATGCATTTTGATTTGGGGTCTAACTCATCGATATGTTGAAATGCAAGTTCGGGCAACCCATACACGTGGCTTCAAAACGGTTTGTTTGTTGGTCTGGTTTCCCGCTCCGTCTCCACATGAAAACCCAAATGGGAGAGCCAAGGGGGTGTGGCGCAAGACAATAGCAAATACTGGTACCAGGAAATTGGCTTACATTAGACACCGAAACTGTTGACAGTTTCGGGCAAATTTCCCAAACACTTGCCCTCCCCCAACCCATACATCGCCGAAATGCCCTTTTCAAGGGCTTTCCAAGAAGGTATGATATACCCCCTCCCCCTTCCGGGACACCATATTCCGAGAAAACAACCAACAGTGCAAAAACTCGCCAGTCCCCCAAAAATCCCCAGTTGCCCCCCCCCCCCCACCCCCGGGAAAACATACATACATACATACATACATACATACATAAATACATACATACATACATACGTACATACATACATACATACATACATACATACATACATACATACATACATACATACATACATACATACATACATACATACATACATACATACATACATACATACATACATACATACATACATACATACATACATACATACATACATACATACATACATACATACATACATACATACATACATACATACATACATACATACATACATACATACATACATACATAGTCATAGCCATAGTCATAACCACTTATCATGCCGTCTACTGGAGTTACCGGGCATCTCGCGCCGACAGGTGGTTCCTGCCTCGCTCGATCCCCTGGGTCCCAGGGCTGCCTGAGGTGGCCCACAGCATGACGGAGGACCCAGAGGACCGGGGATACCGGCCAACCAGGCTTTTGGGGCAGTGGCGACCGCAAAGCATTAGCATTAGCAATGGCGACGGACGCTGGCCCGTTTGTTCGCCGGGGGTAAAAGGGGCAAGGCACAACAACGCAGCAGCACAGCAACAAGCAGAAAGCAAGGGCTTCTCCTACGGGCGCAAAGCAGCAACCAAGGTACAAAGCAGCACGCATGCGGCGAAGCAAGAGCAGACCCCTCGTTGTTCGCGTACCCTCGCCACCGTGGAGACGACCACCACCCATGACCTCACCTAATCCATTGCTAGCCGCGTACTCGTAATTGCCCACCACCCCTGACCCCGCGTAACCCACTGCCAGCATGCAATAACCCGTAGATGCATAGCCAGGATTTCTGGGAGGTTCCAGCCTAGCCTGGCCCTCAGCCTTCATCGCCTCCATGTCCCCATAATGTACGCCGCCGACCCACCGCACCAGTCCCCTAGTATAGTACTGAAACATGGTAGCAACTCTAGCTTCTCCATGGCCCTGAGCTGCACCCGCACCCCAGATACATACCGTGCCGGCACTCCATGTCAGGGGCCAGTACCTGTATTGGTAATCCTAGAGGTACACCAGCCCAATGCCAGCACCATGCAGACAATGAGCACAATCCAAATTGTTCAAGACGTAATTTACAAAAGCGATCCCTTGTGTACCATTGTCTAAAGTACAAAGGAATGATAATGTAATTGTTAGATAATAATCAATCACCAAGACAAACAATACACAATCTGCGAGTGCCACTGTTGTGTGCGCGGGCTGTGCGTGGTCTGCTTGTGGGCAAGCGGCATTGCTACCGGCGCTGCGGTGCATGCGTTGCGACGCCCCCTTGGCGCGTTACACGGGGTTGCGGGAGCAGCCTGCAGACCCCGGAAGCGGCGAAGTGTGCATAGAGGATTGCGACGGTGTGATGGTCAGGTGGACTGTATGGTGGGCGTACCGAGGATGGCGTGGCGATCTGGGAGGTGCTGTCATGAGGGGTACGCGGAGTTGCAGGTGTCGGTGTACTGGCGTCACGGAGTTATGCGCGGCGGTACTCGGGTCCGTATAGCGGGAATACCGAGGCCGCGTGGCGGTACTGGGGAGCCGTACTGTGGGGGCAACGCGGAGTTGCATGGCGGTACTGGGGTGTCCCCCTGACCCCTCTAACAACTCAGGGGGATTGCAGGGGCATCCCCTGGCCCCGTTAACAAACTAGAGAGACCGTGCCTGAGGGCATGTACATAGTCTAACCGTCTGACCATGGCCTTGCGGTAGCGGTGGTGCGTGCGGTGGCGGCTCGCAGGTGGCAACGGCATAGCGACGGCGTTACTACACGGCGGCGTAGCACCGAGTGTGCGGTCGCCTCTATATGCGTGTAATCCAGTTGGTCTTCACATCAACCACTAAACCCTGGGGGGTGCCTGTCCGGTCGGCTAGAGGCGACATGCAGAGTGGTCCAGGGGGTGACGCGCAGGCCAATGCTATAAGTAAGCTCGCCACGTCGTCGGTGGGGGCCGAACCTGCGGCCTGGCCGCCGCTGTGGCGGAAGAGGCGCAACCACGGGAGCTGGCCAATCAGTGCAGTTAAGGGTCAAGGGTAGGCGCCAGGGCAACGTATGTGGGCCAGATGAGGTGGACCTTGTTACCACGGCCTGGGGCAAGCCTCTGGTGGGTACCCCCACATGGGGTCGATAACCAAGCTACGGCACCCACCAGCCCAAATCCCAGCCAGCGATATTCACGGGTTGCGCCACTCCCGTCGCGGGGTGGCCGGCGTCCCCTCCTGTAGACCCTCTAGTTATATTATACGTGGGCAAGCAGATGCCTCGAGGCTGATTGGGTACTGTAATGGGCACACACATGCATGAGACAGGAGCCCACAAGCAGACCACGCACAGCGCGCGCACACAACAGTATCACTCGCAGATTGTGTATTGTTTGTCTTGGTGATTGATTATTATCTAACAATTACATTATCATTCCTTTGTACTTTAGACAATGGTACACAAGGGATCGCTTTTGTAAATCACGTCTTCAACGATTTGGATTGTGCTCATCGTCTGCATGGTGCTGGCATTGGGTTGGTGTACCTCTAGGATTACCAATACATTTACAAACGCTTGCCTCAGAGTCCCGTCGTTGAGTTACAACGTGCATTTCAAGCCCCTAGTACTGTGGTGAGATTTATGGTTATGTTCTACTCGTCAGAGATTACGACACCCGAGCAGATCACATCTTCCCAGAGCTCAGGTCATGGGCAAGAGTCTGTCATCCCACGGGCCCTTCGGCTGATGCAGCGTTGCCGGCCGCATCAAGGGTCGCCGGTTTACAATGAGCTGGTTCAGCTGGAGCATTCATCAGATCCTCCATCGCAAAAGCACTCATCTCCTGTATATTCTCTGCGTGTTGTTTCCTGGGACAGTTTCGATCACGTGCCGCTGGGGTCGTGGGATAGTTTGGAAGCTGTTCAGCGAGCTCAGCAGAGCAGGCCGTCCTACATCAGCGAGCTGGAGAGTGAGATCCGTGAGAGCCTTCAAGAGTATGCCTGGTACGTGCTGCACGGGACTTGGGATCAGCTAGCTCAGTATGTCGCGGGCGTGTTGCGAGTCCGGAGACAGTTTTCAACCCCCTGGCCCTCGAAGTACGATGTGGAGCTTTGGAACAGGGGGACTCGAATGCTCAGCCTCCTCTCTTATGCTGAGTGCGCTGATGCTGTGGAGGCAGTACAAGGGACGGCCCCGAAGCGCTCAGTTTGTGTGCTGTCAGCTACCGAGGCCGGGCTTGCTGAGAATCCGTCGAACTTGGACCGCCATCCTTTGTGTATGTTGCGGTATGACGGACAGCTGCGCTGCGGCGTGTGTGTCGGAGAAGCCCGTCTTTCAGTCATGGCAGAGTCGCCGCAGGAGTCATCAAGTTCTGCGATGCCACTGTCAGCGCCATCATCAAGTTCTGTGGCGCCGCTGTCAGCACCATCATCCGAGACGCCACTGGTTGCGCCATCATCCACGATGCCATCGTCAGAGCCGTCCACAAGTTCTGCGACGCCGCTGTCCTGGCCATCATCCTTTTTTACGACAGCATAGCGCCCTTCCAGGGCTCAGCGACGGGCACGGCAGCGCCTTCGCGCTAAGGGCGCTGTATAAGCTTTCTGTCTTTGTTTCCGTTCACGCTGAGATACCCTCAGCGTGTTGCTCTTTGTGATTACAAAGCTGCGCTCGAGCATCCTGCTAGGTCTGTGGACCAGCAGCTAGAGAGCTGTTTTATTTTGCCATTTTGCCATGCTTCTGGCGCCAGGTGCCTGTGCACCCAGGACAGTTTTCGTCTGTCTGCCGGTCTCACTGTCAGCACTCCTTATTCACTGCGCGTTCTTTTGTCCTGCAGTTCAGTACAGACTTGTTGCACTGTCAGCACTTGTCTCTCCTTGATCCGAATCATGTCATCCTGCGTCAGCGTGCTTCGTCTCATCTTGCATGAGCATCAGCCTGCCTCTTTGATTGTAGTTCTGTAGTGGAGGTGAGCTTGGCTTGACTAGAGGTTTGAGTCATAAGCCAGAAGTCAGTTGGAGGCATTTTTAAATGAAGGCTGTTCGCGCAATCAGAGGTCACATTCTCCCTGCAAATCTGAGTGAGGTACAGCAGGTGACTTATCTGCCGATGCAATCTCTTTTTTGGGTTGGTTTCTGGCACTGTTTCATGGTTCACTGTGGATGCACAAGGCACTTGGTGAGGTTTCTGTTTGTGTGCACTGCGCTGCACACAAGGTTTCAGTTTTGGATGTGTGTGAGGTTGCAGTGAGGTTGCAACTCTCCGCACGTTTTGTGCCCATTGATTTTTTTGTCAATCCCTCCATGGGTATATCGGGTTTTGCGAGGGGGGTGTAATGGGCACACACATGCATGAGACAGGAGTGCCTCCACACAAACCCGTGAACCCCCGGAGTATCCCGAGCAACTACCTCCGGAGCTGCCGTAGCCGGGCTGCTAGTAGAGACGCCGGTGTCATGGGAATACTCTACAGGGGATTGGGCCTTATTACCCTGGTCGGGACGACCCCTGACACCTCACTGTTGTACGCGGCGGCCCGGGGCAGGCGGGCGAAGCACCCTGTCGGATCCTCATGCACGGGGGCAGTACGGCTCACCATCAGGCCGGCACCACCTGTCACATCGCGTTGGCCGTCATACGTCATCTGCCAGTACCGCACACTCAGGCCAAGAGGGCACTGCTTCTCAGGTGCCACCCCCTCTGCCGCGTCCAGCATAGGGACGGTGGCAAGCGCACCCACATTTCCCACACTCTGTCAAGCTGCATTACCCCCAGCCCCCACCGCGCCGTCACCACTTCCTCCGTGGTGCCACAACCAAAGAACCCGCGGGTCGCCCTCCAGAGCTGCCCGACACAGCAGTAGGGGCAGGGCTGCCGTCGGCGCATCGGGGCATCTCACCCCTTCCACCCGGACGCTCTTCAGGTCACCCTGGATTGCCTTCCAGGCACTTGAGGACATCTGTCCAGAGTGCCGCAGCGCCCACCTCGCCCTAGGCCACCCCCTACCGGCACGCTCCTGATACGTCCCGCATAGTGGGACGGAGGCACATTGATGCACCCAAACCGACGTCGTCCTCCTTGCACTCGTCGCATTGCTGAGGGAGCACAGACCCCGACGGGACGCAGCTATCATCACAACTCTGCGACCACAGGTCCTGCCACACATCACCGCACGCTTCCTGGAGACAGAGCAAAGCACCCGCCAGCGCGAGTGCAGTGGCACAGCTGAGCAGGCTGCACCTCGCTTCCTCCCACGTGGACACCGGGCGGAGTATCGGCTGTCCGTTGGGCATCACCGGTAGGCTCTCAAGCAGCTGGGGCCACCGCGCAACCTTGGGGCTGCGTGTGCCATGCGTCAGGAGCTCCCAACCATAGTCCCGCACGATCTCCCCGATGGCATCAACCCCATCCAGCCCCGGGCCCCTGGCGGACGCGACAACCAAGCGTTGTCCTCCCGCCCGAGCCTCAACGACCGCCGCTAGGCCCAGGGTATCGAGGGTGTGACGGGCATTGGCAGCCACGTGGTTGTCCCCCTCAGGCAGAGAGAACATGGCCTCCGTGACGTGGCCCATCGCGTCGTCGCCCTGCACCCGTGCCAGTTGCTTGGAGCCCACCAACACGGCCATGGACCGCCGCTCCGTGACCGCTGGAATGGCTCGTCGCAGATGCCGGTCATACAGCCACAACGTCCCCACGTCGAGCACTACAGCTACCGCTAGGACTGGGAGGTTGCACAGAGGCTGCTGAAAGACCGGCAGCACCTCGCGAGGCCAGGCCATGATGTTCCCCACAGCCGGATGGTCCGCGTACACCTGGAGCCAGGGATCACTCTGGCCGTCAGGGCCCCTCACCAAGATACCACGCACCGTGGCCCACGACCCCGCTGATACCACGCAGGACCACTCCCTGAATGCCGGGAAGTCCCGAGCCATCCAGGAACCGATCCACTGGCCGAAGGCCTGCGCCACTGCCGCCATCCAGTGAGGAGACATGGACATGGCCTCCTTGTGCGCGATGTACGACACGGGCACCAACAGCGCATGCAGCGGTGCCCTCTGTAAGGTCGCCTACAGGTCGCTGGGGAGGTCGTCGAACGGGTTCCACGGCAGACGCTGTTGGATCCTCCCTGCCGACAGGCAGAAGGGTGTATCACCTCGCAGGAACGCGTACACTGCCCTCCTTCGATCTTGCATCAGCAGTTGCATGATCTGGGTGAGCCGATGGTTCCTACAGGCATACACATCTTCCCCAACCTGGACCATGTCCTCCACAAAGAGCTTGGCCTTCGCTGGGCCCCGGGACGACGCCGCCCGCACTGCCGCGAACTGCCGCCTCAGGTCCCCGGGGATAACACCCGCCATCAGGGATTCCGTCCACCTGCAGCCGTGCTCCCTCCACGCCAAGAACTCCACCGCCCTGTCCGTCAGGGGGAGCTCCGCCGTGAACTCCACCACACGCCTGGACAGGAGTCACGCCACCTCCGCGTCTCGCGCACACAGCAAGCGCATGTGGCCAATGTCCTCCTCCGGCCCCCCACAGAAGATAGAGGGGTGGGCCGGTATTGCCACACGCGTGAGCTTCTGCCTCCACCGTCGCATGGTGGATAAGCGACCGTCACGTGCCCGAAGCATATTCCTGTGCGTTGGGCCGTGGTGCACAGCACCCAGGGGCACCGCCTCACAAGCGCTAGCCAGTGGCGTGTGGGCCCTGGTGCGCGCCGCCAGCGAGAGCCACTCCATCTCCCTGACGAGTTGAAGGGCTTGCATGGAGGGCACACGCGGCTCGGGCTCTCCATCATCTCCAGGCACCAAGAGGATGGCGTGCTCCTTGGGCAGGACGGGATCAACAGGCGGGGCCATTGCACGGGCTGCAACAGAGTCCGGCGCCTCAAGCGGGACTGCCGCCAAGTGCGAGCTCTGCCGCACCACCTAATGGTGTGGCCTCCCCACTCTGCGTGGTAGCCGCCGCAGCCCCTCCACTATCCAGTTCAGTGCGTGCTGGTTGACCAGATGCGAGGTCGGCCCCCTGATGCCACGGTACAGGGTCTCCTGCGCCCTGCGCAAGTGCGCTCCAATGATGGAGGCATCCACCACGTGCACAGTGCACGCCGACGGGGGCGTGTGCAACAGGTACGCCGCCGCGCCGATGATCTCCGCCTCCGGGACGGTGCCGTAAATGGCACCCGTCCACGTGGGGCTCCCATGGCTGGCCACCGCCACATTGGTGGCTTCGTGCCCGTGGGGCGATGCGTCAGACGACGTGACTTTGGTCGCCACCGGCACCCAACAGTACACGCGGGGTTCCAGCCATGCCACGTCGGAGTGGGGGCTCTGCGTGACTTTTCCCAGGGACGCCGCGCTGGAGGCCGTGAGCTCCGGGGACAGGACCACCTTCGGCTGATACACCGCATGTGGCCTCTGGGCCAGGTTGCATCCGCAGACAGATTTGATGGCGTCAAGGGCTGTGGTATACTGCGCTCCCCACACCGTCCTGGAGTAGGAGGGCTGGTACACCTGCACAGAGCCATGTTCCACCGCCCCGCCATCAGGCAACGACGTGACGGCGACATGCGGATCGTGCGGCACGTTGGACATCCGAACCACCTCCGGGACCGAGCACTCCTCAGCGTCCGGGACGGGGCCTGTTGGCAGCAGAAGGACAATTGCCCACTCGCTGCACCCGTGTACCGCCGCGCATGCCCTGGAAAACGCGGGCCGCCCGTGCACAACCCAGAGGGGCGATGGGTTTATGCCGCCCCCGGCATGTGGTGTGAGCAGGGGGACTGACGCCGGATCTTCTTGCTGTCGGTAACCTGCAAAGACATCCCCCAGCAGGAACAGGAGGCCGGCTAGCGGGACGAACGGCATGGACTGCCCCGGGTTAGCGGGTCCCACCCTTCCTCCCTGTACCCGCCCACCACATATACGTCCCCTGTAGTGGACTGTCTATGGCGTTTGCAGGCCTTCTTGCGGCGCACCGGGTGAATTAGACGGTTAGTCAATGGACCAGGCAACTGTAGCCGGAAGACGCCGCGCAGCCCCGTGAACCACACGTGGTCCAGCTGATTGGGCCCCACTCCCACGTGAGGAAGGTGCAGGTGGTCCTCATGACACTCCTGGAGCTCGACAGCCCATTGCCCAGGTGCAGGACAGGGGAGCCGCGCATGCAGGAGGTCATTTGCGGGATCAGTCAGGGACTGTACCGCCGCGTCCGTGCGGGGCCCCGAGAGAACGCAGATGTCCCTACCCTTGAAGGTGTAGGACTGGGATGCCCACTTCCGTCCCGCCCACTGCACCTGCGGCAGATGGGCGTGCACGCACGAGTACACTGACGATGGCATGAGGAGTCCTACACGCAACGTCCCCATCGCCCGGAGTACTCTGTCCACCCACGTACTGCCAGCGTGCATGGCGAACGACGCGGAGGGCACCAGGAAATGTCCGCACACTCCGTACTGCAAGTGCATTTCTCGAAGCATGGTTTGCAGCTCAGTCCGGACCGTCGTCAACCGGTGGTGCGTGAGTTGAGCCAGGGTCGCTACGACGGAGTCGCGGCAGATGACCTGGACATCCGCCAGCCGTAACCCATGACCAGACCGCACCGCCACGTTGGACAGGTCCTTGGGCAGCTTCTCGAACTGCAGGGCCGCAGCCTTGATGGCAGCATTCAGCTGGACCACTGCCTCTGCCGTGTCGGACAGGTACGGCGCTGCGTACCGCACGATGCCCCCAACCACAGCCGCCATCACCTCATGGGGTACCGACGCCGGCCCGAGCGTGTTCTTGCCCCAGCCCAGCAGAGCTTCGCACCGTAGTACATGTTTGTCCTTCATGGTTGCTATCCCCCTTGGATCAAGGCGCAGGCCCAAGTAGGGCACCGTGCTCTTGGCGCGTAAGCACACCCATGGGGCTGCCGCGTTCCCCGGGTTCAGGCAAACCATGATCGAAGGGATGCGAGCAGTACTGGCATAGGCGCACTTGCTGACGTTGAGGGACATACCCATGTCCGTGAGGTACTCTGTAATCGCTGCCGCGTACCCCAGGAATTGCGGCAAGGAGTGCGCAATCAACAGGAGGTCGTCACAGTGCGCTCGAACCAGGGGCGGCACATCATGGCGGGTATCTCCCTGCGCCTTGCAGGCAAGGCTCCTCAGGAGAGGTTCCAAGAGGAGGAGGTAGAGCACAGCGCTCTCCGCACTGCCCTGCCGCAGGCCCCTGTGGAGCCGTATGCTCGGCGTTGGGCCGTGCGCAGTGACGATGCGCACCAGAGCCCCGCACCTGACGGTGTGGAAGGCCTGATGAGCTCCTCCGGGACCCCCATGTGGTGCAGCAGGAGCGCCAGCGCCCCATGCGGCGCCGTGTCAAATGCCTTTGACACGTCGAAGGCCAGGACGTGGTTCTCCTCCTGCCCGCGCTGCAGCCTGCACTGGGCCAGGAACACCGGGGCAGCCGCCGTGGAGCCTGGCATGGCCCCGAACTGCCAGTCCGCAGCCTATCCCTTGCGTGCCAGGACGGCCGTGAATCTCCGCATGAGGGGGGTCATGAGCATCTGCACGTCTTGCTGCCCTAGCGCTATAGGCCTGTACTCGTCCAGGTTGCCTGTGGCCGTACCCTTGGGCATTAGCCAGATAATGGCCTCGTGCCAGGATCCCGGGACGTCCGCACCCCGCAGGATGGCCCTGTATGCGTGCACCAGGAGCCCCTGCACCGGCTCAGGCAGCTCCGCTATGAGGGCAGCCGTGACCCGGTTGGACCCCGGAGACTTGTCGTCCGCCACGGCCTGCTTCACGGCGTCCTTGAGATCTTGCAGGGTGTATTCCTGCACCGACCTCCATTCCTCCGGCACTTCTCGAGGGATGTGGGCCCTGACCAGCCGCTCGAAGGCCCGCAGGTTCACTGGCCGCTTGGCGTACAGCGCCTCCCAGTACCTCTGGACCTCGCCGATGACGTCCAAGGCTTCCATGAGCACCTTCTCCGACTCCCGGACGCGTACGGACCACAGGCCTGACGGGGCATAGTTCACCACGTTGATGGCCCCCCGTATCACCGTCCATCGGAGCTGCAGGTCCGGTACCCTGCCCCGCCAATAGTCCTTTGTGGACCTGCGCCTGTTGCTCCTGAGGACATCCCTCAGCTCCTCCACGCGAGTCTCTAGTTGGTGGAGCTGCTGGTCCAACGCAGCGCGCAGGTCCTCCACCGTGGCAGGGGAGAGGTCGGGGTCCACCTGTCGGAGGTGCCATAGCAAGGCAGCCGCTTCCTGGGAGTGAAGACCGGCCGTTGCCGCGTCCCGTTGCCACAGCTCATGGGCGCGCCATGCCAGGGCTTGCTGATCCGAGAGGACCTGGGCCAGAGACACCTCCGTCTCCGCCTGCCCGTACGGGTACTGCGGGTCCATGCCCGACGGCATGCGCACTCCCGTGACCCTAGACACGTCATCGCGGAAGGCGTAGAGCAGGTCAAAGACCGCCTGCACCTCCGACGTGCCCATGGTGGCAGTGTTTTGGTCCGACGAGAGCCACGCCCGCAGCGTCTGATCCTCGCAGGCCTTCTGCAATACCGCCGCCGCCGCCTCACGAACCCCCGGGGAGTCCGGGCGTATGGCATGCAGCCTGCCTTGGGCATGCGGGTAGGCCATCCTGGTGACCCTCTCTTTGCCGGCCACCGCAAGCGGGATGTCGAGGACCACGGGGCCATGATCCGACCGCAGCGACGCAGGGGACTGTCCCAGCGCCAGGTGCGGGCGCTCAAGCGCCGTCCACGGGACCAGCGGCGAGTTCAGCAGGAAGGAGTCCCATCGATGCCCTGCTCCTCTGCCGGGCCTCCTGTCCTCCTCCTCTGCCGAGCCCGCCCTGTGGAACCCACACTGTTCCCACAGGGCTTGGAACCTCCTCGTGGTGGGGTGCCACGGGGACTCCAGCCATACGTTGAAGTCCCCTCCGAGGAGCACGGCCCTGGTGCCTCCCGCGCTTTTGGCTGCCAGGTACATGGCCACGTCAGCCCAGAAGGACGCCTTAGACGCCCAGGAGTCGCCGCCGCTGCCTGGGCTGTGGACGTTGATGACCGTGAGGGTGCCACCCGCGGTCACCACGTTAAGGCCCATGGCCTTGCCTGGCACGATGTCCACGACGTCTCGAACTTCCTCCGCGGCGAACACGTCCGCCCCAAGAGCAATCAAGAGCCCGCCGGGCACCGCTGCCGCCGACGCTGCCTGGGCATCTAGCCCCGGGAACGGATGATACCCATGGTGACGCCACTGATTCTCCGAGTGCACCACGCCCTGGGGGTCTTGCAGGCCTGTCTCCTGGAAGAGACCCAGGATGGCACCCTCGGCCTTCATAATGCCCGTCGCCACCGCCTCACCGTCGAACATACCTGGGGCCACTGGTACGCCGTCCCCCCGCATCGAGCCCTGGACGTTCCAGGACACCACCGCCCGGTTGTCGGAGACGGGGCCCCTTCATGGCTGCGCCTTTGGATCAGGGCCCCCCGCCGGATCCGGTTCATTGGACGGGGGGGGACCACCCACGCCCGGCGCGGGCTGCTGGCAAGACGGCCCCTGTCCACGTGGGTCACCGCTTGAGGTGGCCGCCGCCGGCCTAGACCCGACCGATGCAGTGGTCGCCCCCGCGGCCCCGCCGCTCGACGTACTTGCTCCTGCGCTTCCCGTAGAAGTTGTCGCTCCACGCTGTGACCCAACTGCCCCATGCTGTGCCGCCGAGTGAGACGCACCTTGCCCCCCCACAGGGCGGGCACTCGTGGGCATCGCGAGCGCTCTGGACCTCGCCTGGGCCGATGTGAAAGGCACCGCTTGGCCTCCTGGCATGATGCCGGCCAGCATGGCTATCGCGTGGTCCCGTTGAGCTGGATCAGCCCCATGGTCCCGCTGAAGGTGGTCCAGCAGGTCCTTGGGGTGGAGGTGGGCGGGCCGGCAGTGCTTGCCGGCTTTCCACGAGCAGTGACCAGCTCCATCCAGCCGAGACCAGGGGCAGACGTGGATCCCCTTCGATCCACGCTGCTCGGTGGCCAGGTTGCCGCCGAAGTGCCGCAGCACGTACCGAATGTTGGCATAGCTGCCATACTGAGGTGGGGGGCTCCTCTTGGGTGGCGGCTTGGGCTCTGCCTTGGGAGCCGATCTCGCCGCAGCGGCTGGGGGTGCCGCAAGCCGAACCGGCGGCACGCCTGGTGGTTGCGGCAGGTGCAGCATCCCCTGCACGGGAAACTGCTCTTCCACCCAGCGGCGCCAAGCGTCGGCGAACTTCTCCCGGTCGCCCTGGACCTTCCATTTTGACGTGGAGAACGCCCGGAGCCACGGCCCCATGTCCTCCGCCATGACCAGGCGGAGAGCATCTCCTCCGCTCCGCCGGCGGAAGCGCATCGCGGCCGAGCCTACCATAGTCCCTTGGAGGTACAGCGCCGTGCCTCAGTCGCCACTCAGAACACCAAGGTGCAGGGCCTCCAGGTCGGCGGGGCGGACCGTGAGCACCTTGTCCTCCCCGCGATCGTACAGGGGCAGTGCCGAGGAGTGGGGTTCCAGCGCCACTACGACCCAACACCACGCCCGCGACACACTGTGCAGCAGTGCCAGCGAGGCTGCTGGCCTGTTGCTGAAGGACTGCGCCGCCGGTGCCCTGGGGAGGGCCGCCGCTTGACCCTGCAGCGCCCTGCACATGACCGCTGCATGCTCAGCTTGCCACATGTTGCTCGGGGCCACAAGCCAGACGTCCTGCCCATGGACCTTCGGCGGTCGCGTTACCTCCACGAAGACCGCCGGCGCCTGCGGGATGTCCCCGGCCGTGCCCCTATGCGCCCTGTGCACCGGGCCCAGGTCCTTGAGGCACTCCTGGAACACCCTGTAGCAGGCCGGGCCCCTGGACTGCTGCCTCCTGAGTCGGCACGCCGTGACGACGACCCATTCCAGTCCCCCTGCTTCCACCCGAACACAGGCCCAATACTCCGCCCCTTCCAACACCACCAGCCTCCCCATATCCGCCATGCCCACCATATGGGTGGGAGGCACGCTTTCCACCTGCAGCCACTGCTTGGCGCTCTCCTCCCACGGCTGGGCGGCATGCATCTGCTGCTGCTGCATCGCGTTCTGCACATGCTGCAGGGACACCGTCATCAGCATGGACATCCCCCCGTCCGCCGCCGCCGCCATACACAGCAGGGCATGCTGCATGCGCGCCCGGGGCAACCCCACGTTGTGGGGGACGTCCGCCACGTCCAAGGGTGCGCGGGGCGCTGCCAGGGCATCCCGCAGTGCAGTGGGCAGCTCTACCAGGGATGCCAGACGTGCGATGGGCCCCATGTCCCTGTTGAGGACCACCGCTGCCACCCACCGTTTGGCCAGTGTGGACAGGAGGTTGCCCGGCCTCGGCACCCTGAGAAGGGTACCAAGGGCGGACAGGAGGGCGCACACGCCACAGTCCTTGTCGTTGCCGACTGGCTGCTGCACCTGTGCTGCCTGGGCCGTCGCCAACAGATGCTCCGCACCAGGCCACTCCGCCCTCTGGCCGCTGGGTGCCATGCGCATCGTCCGAAGCGCCAGGTCCCATGTGTGCAGCCACTGGGGCTGAGCCCCCGACACTACAGGACGGTTCAGCGGGTCCACGAATAACTGCACGTCCGGGGCCAGAAGGTGGTGGGCCGTCCAGTGCCGCATGCTCGGCGTCTCGGACCGGTCGAGGTACACCGCCTCCGAGCCGCCTAGCTCCACGTACCTCGCAATCAGGAGGGCAGCCGGGGTTTGGTCGTGCCGCTGGCCCTCCCACCCCTCCCTCGGGAGCATCACGGCGTGGGGGGCCAGGCACTGCACCACGTCGGCTGCCAGCGCGACCACGTCATCGCTGAGCTCCACCCCATGGTCCGCGGCCACCAGGAAGTGGGCCTGGGCTTGGAGTACAAGCGTTCGTGGGCGCCACGCATCTCAGCTGGCGGGGGGGAGGCGTCTCCGCAGTCCCGCAGCCAGGGGAGTGCGCCCGGGAGATGCCGTCTTGCTCCTCCTGACTAGACGACGGCCCTGAGGTTGGCAGGTCGCGCCAGACGGCCCGAGCGATCAGGTCACGCCAGGGCTAAGGCCTATCGGCTCCCCATTGGAGGACAGCCACCACCACATGCGTGGCCAGGGGCTCCGCCGTGAGCTGCAATGCCATCCCCCCCTCTGTCTCGATCACCGTGCCCCGCGGGGCAGTGAAGACGTGGCCACCGGTCCCACGGACCGCCACCCATCCCCACAAGACCGCCACGGTCTCCCAGCTGGGGTGGCTTGTCCTCCTGGGCAGGACCACCACCAGCGGGCATTGCCTGTTGGCGGCCCATACGCGCCATTCCAAGCCTACCAGACGCTTGTGGCCAGGGGGGCGGAATGCCTAGGGCCATGCGTCCGGGAGTTGGCGATGGATGGCGGTCCACACATCAACTCCGTCAGCCCGCGTGAACTGGAGTCCCTCCAGGATGTCCCTTTCCACAGGACTTGGGAGGCGGGCAGTGCGAACCTCTAGTTCCCGCCCCAGGCGTAGCCCTGGCCCCTCTCGATCCCCCAGCACCGAGACACCCGGGTCCGCGGCCGCAAGGCGGGCCGCCACCGTGGGAAGGTGCAGGGAGAGAGTCGACGAAAGCGGGGGACGGACCCCGCACGGGCCACGGGCGCCTCGCCGGCGGCCGCCGCAGCATCAGCAGTGGGCAGGGAGGGCGCGAAGTACCGCGCCCACGCCAACCCCACCCATACCCACACCAGCCCCCCCAAGCTGTTCCCCCCCAAGCCCTTCCCCCCGGGGCGGACGCGGCACGTCCGCCCCCCGGCGCCCGAGCGCTCGCCGCCGGGCGTCACGCTGCCGCAGCTGCAAAGGAAGCGGGACGCCCGGCGCCTGATCCAGGAAGGAGGGGACGGCGCGCAGGCAGAGCTGCGTGCCAGCCAGGGGAGCGCTGAGCGGGGGACAGGAGGCGACAGGGGAAGTGCCCAGGGGCACGCGCAGGGAGCGGGCCAGGGCACACGCGGCAAGGAGCAAGGGCGCAAACACGGACGGGGCACCGAGGCCAGCAGCAACGGAGGGGGACAGAGCGCGGGCAGCGGACGGCGCGACACAGGGCAGGGAGCCGGGAAGGGGCCAGGGCACGGGAAGGGCGCGCAGGGGCGCCGGCAGGGTGCCCAGGTGCATGGAGCGGAGCGAGGGACGGTGGGCGAGCGCGTGCGCAGCCAAGGGCAAGGGCACGGGCACGGGACGGGCACGGGCGCCGGCAGTGCAGGCCAGGGCGTGGGTGACAGGGGGCGGGACCCACGGCACGGGCAGGGGGACAGAGGCGTGGGGGCCGGAAGGGGGCCCAAGGGCAAGGGCAAGGGCGCCACGGGCGCCCAGGGACAGGCAGAACGGGGCATGGGAGCCCGGGGGGGAGGGCGGGTCGAAGGGAGGGGGGCGGGGGGCGGGGCACCCCCGCAGCCGGCGTGCAGCCGGTGAGGTGCATCCCCCCCGGCATCCAACAGATGCCGGCGCACCGCACCCACCACCACCACCCCCACCACGCCCACCTCTACAACATCGACCCCGACGCCGGAGAACTCATCCCCCCCCAACCCCCACGACCCCAGCACCAGCCAGCCCCCCCCGCACCGAGAGCGGAGCCGGCGGGGATGGCCTCAGCGGGGGGGAGCCGGCGCGAGGGGCAGGGGGGGCCCGGCCCTGGGACCGGGACTAGGGCACGGTCCCGGACCCTCTGGGGGATGAGGCCCTCCCCCTGGTGGGGGAGGTGTACGGGTGGTTGAGCTGGGCCAGCCAGGGGACCACCAGAGGGATGAGGAAGCGGCCTTTCAATGCCGTGCTCCTCCGGAGGGACGGAGGAAACCAGGAGGGTCCCCCGGGGGGGTGGGCAGCCCCAGAGGACCACGAGAGGGTCCTCAGGTCAGTGATCCGGGCGGCGTGGCCCGACAGGGGGCTGACGTGGGCGGCCTTCCTGGAAGGGGGGGCGGTGCTCCACATCACGGATGCGGACGCCAACAACTGGCTCCCCCGGGCCTTGGGCAACGCCCTCACCCACTGGCGCTACCGCCGGCGCAACCCGCCACCGCCACAGCCCCAGCCCCCACACAGGCGGCGGCGCAGGTGACGGCCCAGACGGCGGACGCAAGAGAGTTTGGGGGGAGCTGGCCCCCCCCGACCCACGCCCCCCCAACGATACGGCGTGACCGAGGAGCGCGCGCCACCTCCCGCGGGAGGGAGGGCGGAGACAACGAGCGCGGGGGGGAACCTACTGCCCCGCAGCCCGCTAACCGCTGCCCGCTAACCCTCACGGCCGCCCCCGGCCGGCCAGCGCCGCGCGGCGACGGCGGGGGGGACAAGGGACCCCAGCAAGGGCCTGCACGAGGGTCCACACGGCGTCCACACGAAACAGCCCCGGTGCACCGGCCGAGTCCCCCGTCGCAATACGGACGATGCGGGAAACCGGACGCGTCAGTGACCGGGTCCACACACGCCAAACCACCGCAGCGCACACAGCCCAAGACAGAAGCCGGAGGGACCCGCCACGGACAACCCCATCGCGGGGCCCCGAACGAGTACGACGCGGAGCGTGCCCAGCGCCCTTGCTTCGGCAGGGGCCAGCTGCAGGCACAATGAGCCCGGTTCTCGGCCGGCCTCCACGTGCCCCGCGCAGCCACCCAGTAAAGCCGCGGGCGACAGCCCCCGGGGTGGGGGAAGGCACCACGGCGACGGGAAAGCCGACCGAAGCACCGAGAGCAACCGGAACGGACGAGGAGCGGCGCACCAACGCGGGGCCACGAGGCACGCCAGAGAGGCACGCCGCCGGCCACAACCACGGCACGAGCACAGGTGCCAAGCCACAACGGCCAACGGGTGCTGCGAACCTGGGAAGCGCGCACAACATACGACGAACTGCGGCACCGGTGCCACGGACTGGAGCGTCCGAGGCAACGGAGAGAATACAACAAAAAGACGCCCCGGATCGGAGCCCCTCCCCCTGCCCCTGCCCCTGCCCCTGCCCCTGCCCCGGCCCCTGCCCCTGCCCCTGCCCCTGCCCCTGCCCCAGCCCCTGCCCCTGCCACGGCCCCTGCCACTGCCCCAGCCCCTACCCCACCCTCTGCCACTGCCCCAGCCCTTGCCCCTGCCCCTGCCCCTGCCCCGGCCCCTGCCCCTGCCACTGCCCCTGCTCCTGCCCCTGCCCCTGCCGCTGCCCCTGCCCCTGCCCCTGCCAATGCCCTTGCCCCACCCACTGCCCATGCTCCTGCCACTGCCCCTGCCCCTGCCCCTGCCACTGCCCCGGCCCCTGCCCATGCCCCCCCTGCCCCAGCCTCTGCCCCTGCCCATGCACCTGCCACTGCCCCTGTCCCAGCCCCTGCCCGGGCAACTGACCCTGCCCCTGCCCGTGCCACTGCCCCTGCACCTCCCAAAGCCCGTGCCCCTGCCCCAGCCCCTGCACCTGCCCCTGCCACTGCCCCTGCCCCTCCCAAGGCCCCTGCTCCTGACACTGCCCCTCCCCCTCCCCCTGCCCCTGCCCCTGCCCCTGCCACTGCCCCTGCCCCTGCCACAACCCCAGCACCTACCCCTGCCCCTGCTCCTGCCCCGGCCCCTGCCCCTGCCCCTGCCCCCCCTGCCCCTGCCTCTGCCCCTGCCCGTGCCCATGCCACTGCCACTGCCCCTGCCTCTGCCCCTGCCCTGGAGCCTGCCCCTGCCCTTGCCCCTGCAACTGCCCCTGCCCCTGCCCCTGCCACTGCCCCTGCATCTCCCAATGCCCCTGCCCCTGCCCCTGCCCCAGCCCCAGCCCCTGCCCCTGCCCCTGCCCCAACCCCTGCCCCTGCCCCTGCCCCTGCCCCCCTTCCCCTGCCCCTGGCCCTGCCACTGCCCCTGCCCCTGGCCCTGCCCCTGCCCCTACCCCTGCTGCTGCCCCTGCCCCTGCCTCTGCCCCTGCCCCTACCCCTGCCCCGGCCCCTGCCCCTGCCACTGCCCCTGCTCCTGCCACTGCCCATGCCCCTGCCCCTACCCCTGCCCCTGCCCCTGCTTCTGCCACAGCCCCTGCCACTGCTCCTGCTCCTAGCACTGCCCCTGCCCCTGCCGCGGCCCCCGCCCCTGCCCCTGCAACTGCCCCTGCCCCTCCTACGGCCCCTGCCCCTTCCACTGCCCCGGCCCCTGCCCCAGCCCCTGCTCCTGCCACTGCCCCTGCCCCTGCCCATGCCCTCCATGCCCCTGCCTCTGCCCCTGCCCCTGCCCCTACCACTGCCACTGCCCCTGCCCCTGCCCCTTGCCCCAGCTACCGCCACTGCCCCTGCCCCTGCCCCTGCAACAGCCACTGCCCCTGCCCCTGCCCCTGACACTGCCACTGCCCCAGCCACTCCCCCGGCCCCTGCCCCTGCCACTGCCCCTGCTACTGCCCCTGCCCCTACCTCTGCCCCTGCTACTGCCCCTGCCCCAGCCCCTGCCCCTGCCCCTGCCCCTGCCCCTGCCCAAGCCGCTGCCCCTGCCCCTGCCACTGCCCCTGCCCCACCCCCTGCCCCTGCCACAGCCACTGCCCCTGCCCCTGCCCCTGCCTCTGCCCCTGCCACTACCCCTGCCCCTGCCCCTGCTCCCCCTGCCCAAGCTCTGCCCCTGCCCCTGCCCCTGCCACTGCCCCTGCCCCTGCCCCTGCTACTGCCGCTGCCCCTGCCCCTGCCCCTGCCCCTGCAACTGCCACTGACACGGCCCCTGCCCCTGCCCCTGCCACTGCCCCTGCCACTGCCCCTGCTACTGCCACTGCCACTGCCCCTGCCTCTGCCCCTGCCCCTGCCCCTGCCCCTGCCCCTGCAACTGCCCCTACCCCTGCCCCTGCCACTGCCCTTGCACCTCCCACGGCCCCTGCCCATGCCCCTGCCCCTGCCCCTGCCCCTGCCACTGCCCCTGCCCCTCCCACTGCCCCTGCTCCTGCCCCTGCCCCTGCCCCTGCCCCAGCCCCTGCCCCTGCCCCTGCCACTGCCCCTGCCCCTGCCCCTGCCCCTGCCCCTGCCCCTGGCTCTGCCTCTGCCCCTGCCCCTGCCACTGCCACTGCCCCTGCCTCTGCCCCTGCCCCTGCCCCTGCCCCTGCCCCTGCAACTGCCCCTACCCCTGCCCCTGCCACTGCCCTTGCACCTCCCACGGCCCCTGCCCATGCCCCTGCCCCTGCCCCTGCCCCTGCCACTGCCCCTGCCCCTCCCACTGCCCCTGCTCCTGCCCCTGCCCCTGCCCCTGCCCCAGCCCCTGCCCCTGCCCCTGCTGCTGCCACTGCCCCTGCCCCTGCCCCTGCCCCTGCCCCTACCTTTGCCCCTGCCCCTGCCCCTGCTACTGCCACTGCCCCTGCGCCGGCCCCTGCCCCTGCCCCTGCCCTTGCCCCTCCCACTGCCCCGGCTCCTGCCACTGCCCCTGCCCCTGCCCCTGCCCCAGCTTCTGCCCCTGCCCCTGCCCCCCCTGCCCCTGCCACTGCCACTGCCCCTGCCCCTGCCCCTGCTACTGCCACTGCCCCTGCTACTGCCCATGCCCCTGCTACTGCCACTGCCACTGCCCCTGCCTCTGCCACTGCCACTGCCCCTGCCACTGCCCCTGCCCCTGCCCCTGCCCCTGCTCCTACCACTGCCTCTACCCCTGCCCCTGTCCCCGCCCCGGCCCCTGCCTCTGCCCCTGCTACTGCCCCTGGCCATGCCCCTGCCCCTGCCCCTGACCCTGCCCCTGCCCCTGCAACTGCCCCTGCTCCTGCCACTTCCCCTGCCCCTGCCCCTGCCCCTGCCCCTGCCACCGCCCCTGCCCCTGCCCCTGCCACTGCCCCTGCTACTGCCACTGCCCCTGCCCCTGCCCCTGCTACTGCTACTGCCACTGCCCCTGCCACTGCCACTGCCCCTGCCACTGGTCCAGCCCCTGCCCCTGCCGCTGCCGTTGCCACTGCCCCTGCCCCAGCCCCTGCCCTTGCCCCTGCCACCGCCCCTGCCCCTGCCCCTGCACCTGCCCCTGCCCCAGCCCCTACCCCTGCCCCTGCCCCTGCCCCTGCCACTGCCCTTGCACCGGCCCCTGCCCCTGCCCCTGCCCTTGCCCCTCCCCCTGCCCCGGCTCCTGCCACTGCCCCTGCCCCTGCCCCTGCCCCTGCCCCCCCTGCCCCTGCCCCCCCTGCCCCGGCATCTACCCCTGCCCCTGCTCCTGCCACTGCCACTGCCCCTGCCCCTGCCCCTGCTACTGCCCCTGCTACTGCCACTGCCCCTGCCCCAGCCACTGCCCCTGCCCCTGCCCCTGCTACTGCCACTGCCACTGCCACTGCCCCTGCCACTGCCACTGCCCCTGCCCCAGCCCCTGACCCTGCCCCTGCCCCTGCAACTGCCCCTGCTCCTGCCACTGCCCCTGCCCTTGCCCCTGCCACTGCCCCTGCCACTGCCCCTGCCCCAGCCACTGCCCCTGCCCTTGCCCCTGACCCTGCCCCTGCCCCTACCACTGCCCTTGCCCCTCCCACTGCCCCTGCTCCTGCCCCTGCCACTGCCACTGCCCCTGCCACTGCCCATGCCCCTGCCCCTGCCCCTGCCCCTGCCACTGCCTCTACCCCTGCCCCTACCCCTGCCCCGGCCCCTGCCAATGCCCCTGCCCCTGCCCCAACCACGGCCCCTAACCCTGCCCCGGCCCCTGCCACTGCCCCTGCTCCTGCCACTGCCCTAGCCCCTGCCCCTGCCCCTGCCCCTGCCACTGCCCCTGCCACTGCCCCTGCACCAGCCACTGCCCCCTCCCTGCCCCTGTCCCTGCCCTCACCCCTACCACTGCCCTTGCCCCTCCCACTGCCCCTGCTCCTGCCCCTGCCACTGCCCGAGCCCCTGCCGCCGCCCCTACGACTGCCCCTGCCCCTGCTCCTGCCCCTGCCACTGCCCCTGCCCCTGTCCCTGCCCCCCTGCCCCTGCCTCTGCCCCTGCCCCTGCCCCTGTCACTGCCACTGTCCCCCGCTCTGCCCCTGCCCCAGCCCCTGCCCCTGCCCCTGCCCCTGCAACTGCCCGTGCCCCTGCCCCTGCCACTGCCCCTGTTCCTGCCACTGCCCCTGCCCCTGCCCCTGCCACAGCCCCTGCCACTGCCCCTGCCCCTGTCACTGCCACTGCCCCTGGCTCTGCCCCTGCCCCAGCCCCTGCCCCTGACCCTGCCCCTGCAACTGCCCGTGCCCCTGCCCCTGCCACTGCCCCTGTTCCTCCCACTGCCCCTGCCCCTGCCCCACCCACTGCCCCTGCTCCTGCCACAGCCCCTGCCCCAGCCCCTGCCCCTGCCCCTGCCCCTGCCACTGCCCCTGCCCCTGCCCCTGCCCCCCCTGCCCCTGCCTCTGCCCCTGCCATTGCCCCTGCCACAGCCACGGCCCCTGCCCCTGCCCCTGCCCCTGCCCCAGCAACTTTGACTGCCCCTGCCCCTGCCCCTGCCCCTGCCACTGCCCCTGCCCCTGCCCCTGCCCCCCCTGCCCCTGCCCCTGCCCCTGCCACTGCCCCTGCCCCTGCCCCTGCCCCCCCTGCCCCTGCCTCTGCCCCTGCCATTGCCCCTGCCACAGCCACGGCCCCTGCCCCTGCCCCTGCCCCTGCCCCAGCAACTTTGACTGCCCCTGCCAATGCCCCTGCCCCTGCTCCTGCCACTGCCCCTGCCCCCCCTGCCACTGCCCTTGCCCCTCCCACTGCCCCTGCTCCTGCCACTGCCCCGGCCCCTGCCCCGGCCCCTGCCCCTGCCCCTGCTCCTGCCACTGCCCCTGCCCCTGCCCCTGCCCCCCCCTGCCCCTGCCCCTGCCCCTGCCTCTGCCCCTGCCACTGCCCCTGCCGCAGCCACTGCCCCTGCCCCTGCCCGTGCTACTGCCACCGCCCATGCCCCTGCCCCTGCCCCTGCCCCTGCTACAGCCACTGCCCCTGCCCCTGCCCCTGCCACTGCCATTGCCCCTGCCATGCCCCTGCCCCTGCCCCTGCCCCTGTTCTGCCCCCGCCTCTGCCCCTGCTACTGCCCCTGCCCCTGCCTCTGGCACTGTCCCTGCCCCTGCCCCTGCCCCCGCCGGAGCCCCTGCCTCTGCCCCTGCCCCAGTCCCTGCTCCTGCCCCTGCCCTAGCATCTGCCCCTGCCCCTGCCCGTGCCACTGCCCCTGCACCCCCCACAGCCCCGGCCCCTGCCCCTGCCCCTGTCCCTGCCCATGCCCCTGCCCCTGCCCCTGCCACTGCCCCTGCCCCACCCACTGCCCCTGCCCCTGCCCCTGCCCCTGCCCCTGCCCCTGCCCCTGCAACTGCCCCTGCCCCTGCCACATCCCCTGCCCCTGCCCCTGCCCCCCTGCCCATGCCTCTGCCCCTGCCCCTGCCACAGCCACTGCCCCTGCCCCTGCCCCTGCTACTGCCACTGCCCCTACCCCTGCCCCTGCTACTGCCACTGCCCCTGCCACTGCCCCTGCCCCTGCCCCTGCCACTGCCCCTGCCACTGCCTCTGCCCCTGCCCCTGCCCCTGCCCCTGCCTTTGCCTGTGCCCCTGCTACTGCCCCTGCCCCTGCCCCTGCCCCTGCCCCTACTCCTGCCCCTGCCCCTGCCACTGCCCCTGCTCCAGCTACTGGCCCTGTTCCTGCCCCAGCCCCTGCCCCAGCCCCTGCCCCTGCCACTGCCCCTGCCCCTGCCCCTGCCCCTGCCCCGGCCCTGCCCCTGCCACTGCCCTTACCCCTCCCACTGTACCGCCTCCTGCCACTGCCCCTGCCCCTGCCCCTGCCCCTGCCCCTGCCACTACCCCTGCCCCTGCCCCTGCCCCCCCTGCCCCTACCCCTGCCCCTGCCCCTGCCCCTGCCACTGCCCCTGCCTCTGCTCCTGCCCAAGCCCCTGCCCCTGCCCCTGCCCCTGCAACTGCCCCTGCCCCTGCCCCTGCCACAGCCCTTGCACCAACCTCAGTCCCTGCCCATGCCCCTGCCCCTGCCACTGCCCCTGCCACTGCCCCTGCCCCTCCCACGGCCCCTGCTCCTGCCCCTGCCCCTGCCCCTGCCCCTCCCCATGCCCCTGCCCTTGCCGCCCCAGCCCCTGCCTCTGCCCCTTGCCCCTGCCCCTGCCGCGACAAGAAGACGTCAAGGACGGCAAGACAGCAGGCGGTGCAAGCATACAGAACACAGACCACAACTCCCCTCCAAGCCCTAGTGGGGGTACGTGTGGTGGCGTCCCTGCTAGGCCACAGCCGCCTGGTCACGCTGTGTTCTCGTGCCAAAGCATAGGTGGGCCAAAGATGCCATGACATAGGAACAGTGGCCAGACGACCCGGACAGGAACGTGCGGAGAAGAGCGCGCCGAGTGCGCGGAAGCAGGGGAGAGGATAGGAGTGACCTGTGCAAGGAGCGCGAAACGGTCTGACGATGGATGAGGATCCTGTGGGCCCGCGCCACGGGGTTGCTGGCGGCCCGGTGGGGTATAAACACGGGATGAGGGGTGGGATGGGGGCAAGGGGCTAGGACAGGGGTGTGGCACGGGCCACACAACGGCCCCAAGGCATCGGAAAACCATGGGAAGCGGGGATTGGGCCGGTGACGGTATGTGGCGAAGGGGAACGGGACATGGGATGGCAAGGGAGGCCGAAAGCGCCAAGCAACAGCCCCGTGGGATTGGGAAATTAGTCGCCATGGAGTGGTAAACCATGGGCCAACCATGGGGAGCTTGGCCACGGGAAGTCGGGAAAATGCCCTGAACTCCGGGACGGCCGTGAGGTGTCCGCAGGGGTGAGGGTTGACCCTGAGGTCTCCGGGTCAATGGCCTAAGTACACGTAGGTTCACGCGTGAGCGGGACCTGGGGGAACGTGGAAAGGGTCGCCCCCTGGCCTCCAGCCGTGGATGGACGACAACCAAGTGCATCCGGGAGCCGAGTGGGTACTCCAGCCCGTGAGGGATGGGGAGTGGTGGAATGTGGTTGACAGAGAGAAATGCTCCGCTGTCGGCGAGGGCTATCCACAGGAAACTCGCCTGCAGGCGCCCGAAAGGCTGTGCTAGGGGGGGAAGGCCGGAGGGTCCTTCGATGGGTGACCGGAAGGAGCTGAGACCGTGAGGGCAGCGACTGAAGGACACCTACCGCCGGTCATGCCCCAAGGGAACCTGGTTGAAGTTCTCGGCCGTGAGGTGAGAAAGGGGTCGCCAGGGGAACTGATGGTGGAGAGCTCTCCTTCCCGCCAGAGGCGGCCACCATGTAAAACAAGCAAGGAGATGTTAGATGAGGCTGCGGACGCGGCCGCCCTTACTTACTTACTTACTCCAGTGCCGCATGCTCGGCGTCTCCGACCGGTCGAGGTACACCGCCTCCGAGCCACCTAGCTCGACGTACCTCGCAATCAGGAGGGCAGCCGGGGTTTGGTCGTGCCGTTGGCCCTCCCACCCCTCCCTCGGGAGCATCACGGCGTGGGGGGCCAGGCACTGCACCACGTCGGCTGCCAGTGCGACCACGTCATCGCTGAGCTCCACCCCATGGTCCGCGGCCACCAGGAAGTGGTGCCTGGGCTTGGAGTACAAGCGTTCGTGGGTGCCACGCATCTCAGCTGGCGGGGGGGAGGCGTCTCCGCAGTCCCGCAGCCAGGGGAGTGCGCCCGGGAGATGCCGTCTTGCTCCTCCTGACTAGACGGCGGCCCTGAGGTTGGCGAGGTTGCCAGACGGCCCGAGCGATCAGGTCACGCCAGGGCTAAGGCCTATCGGCTCCCCATTGGAGGACAGCCACCACCACATGCGTGGCCAGGGGCTCCGCCGTGAGCTGCAATGCCATCCCCCCGTCTGTCTCGATCACCGTGCCCCGCGGGGCAGTGAAGACGTGGCCACCGGTCCCACGGACCGCCACCCATCCCCACAGGACCGCCACGGTCTCCCAGCTGGGGTGGCTTGTCCTCCTGGGCAGGACCACCACCAGCGGGCATGGGCTGTTGGCGGCCCATACGCGCCATTCCAAGGCTACCAGACGCTTGTGGCCAGGGGGGCGGAATGCCTGGGGCCATGCGTCCGGGAGTTGGCGATGGATGGCGGTCCACACATCAACTCCGTCAGCCCGCGTGAACTGGAGTCCCTCCAGGATGTCCCTTTCCACAGGACTGGGGAGGCGGGCGGTGCGAACCTCTAGTCCCCGCCCCAGGCGTAGCCCTGGCCCCTCTCGATCCCCCAGCACCGAGACACCCGGGTCCGCGGCCGCAAGGCGGGCCGCCACCGTGGGAAGGTGCAGGGAGACAGTCGACAAAAGCGGGGGACGGACCCCGCACGGGCCACGGGCGCCTCGCCGGCGGCCGCCGCAGCAGCAGCAGTGGGCAGGGAGGGCGCAAAGTACCGCGCCCACGCCAACCCCACCCATACCCACACCAGCCCCCCCAAGCCGTTCCCCCCCAAGCCCTTCCCCCCGGGGCGGACGCGGCACGTCCGCCCCCCGGCGCCCGAGCGCTCGCCGCCGGGCGTCACGCTGCCGCAGCTGCAAAGGAAGCGGGACGCCCGGCGCCTGATCCAGGAAGGAGGGGACGGCGCGCAGGCAGAGCTGCGTGCCAGCCAGGGGAGCGCGGAGCGGGGGACAGGAGGCGACAGGGGAAGTGCCCAGGGGCACGCGCAGGGAGCGGGCCAGGGCACACGCGGCAAGGAGCAAGGGCGCAAACACGGACGGAGCACCGAGGCCAGCAGCAGCAGAGGGAGACAGAGCGCGGGCAGCGGACGGCGCGACACAGGGCAGGGAGCCGGGAAGGGGCCAGGGCACGGGAAGGGCGCGCAGGGGCGCCGGCAGGGTGCCCAGGTGCATGGAGCGGAGCGAGGGACCTTGGGCGAGCGCGTGCGCAGCCAAGGGCAAGGGCACCGGCACGGGACGGGCACGGGCGCCGGCAGTGCATGCCAGGGCGTGGGTGACAGGGGGCGGGACCCACGGCACGGGCAGGGGGACAGAGGCGTGGGGGCCGGAAGTGGGCCCAAGGGCAAGGGCAAGGGCGCCACGGGCCCGCAGGGACAGGCAGAACGGGGCATGGGAGCCCGGGGGGGAGGGCGGGTCGAAGGGAGGGGGGCGGGGTGCGGGGCACCCCCGCAGCCGGACGTGCAGCCGGTGAGGCGCATCCCCCCCGGCATCCAACAGATGCCTGCGCACCGCACCCACCACCACCACCCCCACCACGCCCACCTCTACAACATCGACCCCGACGCCGGAGAACTCATCCCCCCCCAACCCCCACGACCCCAGCACCAGCCAGCCCCCCCCGCACCGAGAGCGGAGCCGGCGGGGATGGCCTTAGCGGGGGGGAGCCGGCGCGAGGGGCAGGGGGGGCCCGGCCCTGGGACCGGGACTAGGGCACGGTCCCGGACCCTCTGGGGGATGAGGCCCTCCCCATGGTGGGGGAGGTGTACGGGTGGTTGAGCTGGGCCAGCCAGAGGACCACCAGAGGGATGAGGAAGCGGCTTTTCAATGCCGTGCTCCTCCGGAGGGACGGAGGAAACCAGGAGGGTCCCCCGGGGGGGTGGGCAGCCCCAGAGGACCACGAGAGGGTCCTCAGGTCAGTGATCCGGGCGGCGTGGCCCGACAGGGGGCTGACGTGGGCGGCCTTCCTGGAAGGGGGGGCGGTGCTCTACATCACGGATGCGGACGCCAACAACTGGCTCCCCCGGGCCTTGCGAAACGCCCTCACCCACTGGCGCTACCGCCGGCGCAACCCGGCACCGCCACAGCCCCAGCCCCCACACAGGCGGCGGCGCAGGTGACGGCCCAGACGGCGGACGCCAGAGAGTTTGGGGGGAGCTGGCCCCTCCCGACCCACGACCCCCCACGATACGGCGTGACGGAGGAGCGCGCGCCACCTCCCGCGGGAGGGAGGGCGGAGACAACGAGCGCGGGGGGGAACCTACTGCCCCGCAGCCCGCTAACCGCTGCCCGCTAACCCTCACGGCCGCCCCCGGCCGGCCAGCGCCGCGTGGCGACGGCGGGGGGGACAAGGGACCCCAGCGAGGGCCTGCACGAGGGTCCACACGGCGTCCACACGAAACAGCCCCGGTGCACCGGCCGAGTCCCCCGTCGCAATACGGACGGTGCGGGAAACCGGACGCGTCAGTGACCGGGTCCACACACGCCAAACCACCGCAGCGCACACAGCCCAAGACAGAAGCCGGAGGGACCCGCCACGGACAACCCCATCGCGGGGCCCCGAACGAGTACGACGCGGAGCGTGCCCAGCGCCCTTGCTTCGGCAGGGGCCAGCGGCAGGCACAATGAGCCCGGTTCTCGGCCGGCCTCCACGTGCCCCGCGCAGCCACCCAGTAAAGCTGGGGGCGACAGCCCCCAGGGGTGGGGGAAGGCACCACGGCGACGGGAAAGCCGACCGGAGCACCGAGAGCAACCGGAACGGACGAGGAGCGGCGCACCAACGCGGGGTCACGAGGCACGCCAGAGAGGCACGCCGCCGGCCACAACCACGGCACGAGCACAAGTGCCAAGCCACAACGGCCACCGGGTGCTGCGAACTTGGGAAGCGCGCACAACACACGACGAACCGCGGCACGGGACAAGGTGCCAAGGACAGCCGGGCCCCCATGCCCGCACACCGCACCCACGGCCAGTGGGAAGCGGGCCCCGGCCGCACGCCCGAAAGGATGGGTGGTCGGGGATGGGAGAGCACCCGTCCCCGGACGCCCCAGACCGAGGCAAAAGGCGCCCCCCCCGGGCACCCTCATGCCGCCCCCACAGCGCGCAAAGCCAGCTCGCAAGAGCACGCGCTGTTGCGTTTGTGACGAGTCCCCACGCCCGCACCCCCCGCACCCACAGCCAGTGGGTAGTGGGCCCCGGCCGCACGCCCGAACGGACGAGTGGTCGGGGGCGGGAGAGCGCCTGTCCCCGGACGCCCCACAACCAGGCAGGAGGCGCCCCCCCCGGGCACCCTCATGCCGCCCCCAGAGCGCGCAAAGCCAGCTCGCAAGAGCGCGCGCTGTTGGGCTGGTGACGGGTCCCCATGCCCGCACCCCCCGCACCCACAGCCAGTGGGTAGTGGGCCCCGGCCGCACGCCCGAAGGGACGAGAGGTCGGGGGTGGGAGAGCGCCCGTCCCCGGACGCCCCACACCCAGGCAAGAGGCGCCCTCCCCGGGCGCCCTCGTGCCGCCCCCACAGCGCGCAAAGCCAGCTCGCAAGAGCGCGCGCTGTGCAGTTGGTGACGAGTCCCCACGCCCGCACCCCCCGCACCCACAGCCAGTGGGTAGTGGGCCCCGGCCGCACGCCCGAAAGGACGAGTGGTCGGGGGTGGGGAAGCGCCCGACCCCGGACGCCCCACACCCAGGCAAGAGGCGCCCCCCCCGGGCACCCTCATGCCGCCCGCACAGCACGCAAGAGCGCGCGCTGTGGGGTTGGTGACGGGTCCCCACGCCCGCACCCCCCGCACCCACAACCAGTGGGTAGTGGGCCCCGGCCGCACGCCCGAACGGACGAGAGGTCGGGGGTGGGAGAGCGCCCGTCCCCGGACGCCCCACACCCAAGCAAGAGGCGCCCCCCCCGGGCACGCTCATGCCGCCCCCACAGCGCGCAAAGCCAGCTCGCAAGAGCGCGCGCTGCGGGGTTGGTGACGGGTCCCCACACTGGCACCCCCCGCACCCACAGCCAGTGGGTAGTGGGTGGGCCCCGGCCGCACGCCCCAGCGGACGAGAGATCGGGGGTTGGAGAGCGCCCGTCCCCGGACGCTCCACACCCAGGCAAGAGGCGCTCCCCCCGGGCACCCTCATGCCGCCCCACAGCGCCCAAAGCCAGCTCGCAAGAGCGCGCGCTGTGGGGTTGGTGACGGGTCCACATGCCCGCACCCCCCGCACCCACAGCCAGTGGGTAGTGGGCCCCGGCCGCACGCCCAAACGGACGAGAGGTCGGGGGTGGGAGAGCGCCCGACCCCGGACGCCCCACACCCAGGCAAGAGGCGCCCCCCCCGGGCGCCCTTGTGCCGCCCCCACAGCGCGCAAAGCCAGCTCGCAAGAGCGCGCGCTGTGGGGTTGGTGACGGGTCCCCACGCCCGCACCCCCCGCATTCACAGCCAGTGGGTAGTGGGCCCCGGCCGCAGGCCCGAACGGACGAGTGGTCGGGGGTGGGAGAGCGCCCGTCTCTGGACGCCCCACACCCAGGTAGAAGGCGCCCCCCCGGGCACCCTCATGCCGCCCCCAGAGCGCGCAAAGCCAGCGCGCAAGAGCGCGCGATGTGGGGCTGGTGACGGGTCCCCATGCCCGCACCCCCCGCACCCACAGCCAGTGGGTAGTGGGCCCCGGCCGCACGCCCGAACGTACGAGAGGTCGGGGGTGGGAGAGTGCCCGTCCCCGGACGCCCCACACCCAGGCAAGAGGCGCCCCCCCCCCGGGCGCCCTCGTGCCGCCCCCACAGCGCGCAAAGCCAGCTCGCAAGAGCGCGCGCTGTGGGGTTGGTGACGGGTCCCCACGCCCATACCCCCCGCACGTACAGCCAGTGGGTAGTGGGCCCCGGCCGCACGCCCGAACGGACGAGTGGTCGGGGGTGGGAGAGCGCCCGTCCCCGGACGCCCCACACCCAGGCAGGAGGCACCCCCCCCGGGCACCCTCATGCCGCCCCCACAGTGCGCAAAGTCAGCACGCAAGAGTGCGCGCTGTGGGGCTGGTGCCGGGTCCCAACGCCCGCACTCCCCGCACCCACAGCCAGTGGGTAGTGGGCCCCGGCCGCACGCCCGAACGGACGAGAGGTCGGGGGTGGGAGAGTGCCCGACCCCGGACGCCCCACACCCAGGCAGAAGGCGCCCCCCCCGGGCACCCTCATGCCGCCCCCAGAGCGCGCAAAGCCAGCTCGCAAGAGCACGCGCTGTGGGGCTGGTGACGGGTCCCCACGCCCGCACCCCCCGCACCCACAGCCAGTGGGTAGTGGGCCCCGGCCGCACGCCCGAAAGGACGAGTGGTCGGGGGTGGGAGAGTGCCCGACCCCGGACGCCCCACACCCAGGCAGAAGGCGCCCCCCCCGGGCACCCTCATGCCGCCCCCAGAGCGCGCAAAGCCAGCACGCAAGAGTGCGCGCTGTGGGGTTGGTGGTGGGTCCCCATGCCCGCACCCCCCGCACCCACAGCCAGTGGGTAGTGGGCGCCGGCCGCACGCCCGAAAGGACGAGTGGTGGGGGGTGGGAGAGTGCCCGACCCCGGACGCCCCACACCCAGGCAGAAGGCGCCCCCCCCGGGCACCCTCATGCCGCCCCCAGAGTGCGCAAAGCCAGCTCGCAAGAGCACGCGCTGTGGGGCTGGTGACGGGTCCCCATGCCCGCACCCCCCGCAGCCACAGCCAGTGGGTAGTGGGCCCCGGCCGCACGCCCGAACGGACGAGAGGTCGGGGGTGGAAGAGCGCCCGTCCCCGGACGCCCCACACCCAGGCAGAAGGCGCCCCCCCCGGGCACCCTCATGCCGCTCCCACAGCGCGCAAAGCCAGCTCGCAAGAGCGCGCATTGTGGGGTTGGTGACGGGTCCCCGTGCCCGCACCCCCCGCACCCACAGCCAGTGGGTAGTGGGCCCCGGCCGCACGCCCGAACGGACGAGAGGTCGGGGGTGGGAGAGCACCCGACCCCGGACGCCCCACACCCAGGTAGGAGGCGACCCCCCTGGGCACCCTCATGCCGCCCCCAGAGCGCGCAAAGCCAGCTCGCAAGAGCGCGCGCTGTGGGGTTGGTGGTGGGTCCCCATGCCCGCACCCCCCGTACCCACAGCCAGTGGGTAGTTGGCCCCGGCCGCACGCCCGAACGGACGAGTGGTCGGGGGTGGGAGAGCGCCCGACGCCGGACACCCCACACCCAGGCAGGAGGCGCCCCCCCCGGGCACCCTGATGCCGCCCCCACAGCGGGCAAAGCCAGCTCCCAAGAGCGCGCGCTGTGGGGTTGGTGGCGGGTCCCCATGCCCGCACCCCCCGCACCCACAGCCAGTGGGTAGTGGGCCCCGGCCGCACGCCCGAAAGGACGAGTGGTCGGGGGTGGGAGAGCGCCCCACCCCGGGCGCCCCGCACCCAGGCAAGAGGCGCCCCCCCCGGGCGCACTCGTGCCGCCCCTACAGCGCGCCAAGCCAGCGCGCAAGGCCAGCTCGCAAGAGCGCGCGCGGTGGGGTTGGTGACGGGTCCCCACGCCCGCACCCACCCCACGGGGAGCGCGCAGCCCCAAGCCAGGTAGAGGGAAACGGGACCGCCCCCCCCCCCCCCGGAGCAAGCCAAACGAAGCACCGGACCGAGGCCGGATACGCGGAGGGGCACGGACCGAGTGGAATGGCCCTACCAGCGCCCAGCACCGGGACCGCGCGGGCTGCGCGCGCCACACCAACCCGGGGAGGGGGAGGGGGGGGCGCGGACGCCGCGAGAGCACAAGCGCACACACACACAAAGGACACGCGGGCAAAACCAGAAGGGCAACCGGACCGAGCCCGCGGAACGCACAGACCGCACGGAATGGCGTACCAGCGAGCGAGGATAAGGGACACCCAGACGGGACAACCCGCCACACACAGTGCAGGAAACGCGGGGCGAACAGGGGGAAATAGGGAAGACACAACACCCGGCACCGGCCCCAACCCCCTCGAACCGGCCGTGAGCGCCGCACACACACGACCATGGCACTGCACCTGCCAAGGCAGTAGTGGCGCATAGCACCACGCACCAGCCCCAGGGCTAGGCAGCCTCCGCGCCAGCCCATGGGGGTCCAACCGGCGACAAGCCAGTAGCATGGGCCCGGCAGCGCCGGCACCCCGGGCGACCACGCATTAGGGGGGCGACGCAGTGGGTAAGCGCCCGCAGCCACGGCTGCGAATTGACACACTGACCGGGGAGTGGCAAAAATGGGAAAACGGGGAGGGACGGGGCTCCGAGCCCTGTGAACCCGGGGGACTCCGCCACCAGGCAGGAGGTGCGTCTTGGAGGGCCCCCCACTAGGACCCAGTGGGGAGGATATCACCTGGCCCGACCAGGTGGCCCCCCGGGGCTGAAAGGCGTCTAGTACCCGCAAAATCAAACCTCAAACCTCAAACCTGCACGAGGGTCCGGTTCTAGGTAGAGGGGGGCGGGGGAAGAGTGCGAGCCCCCAGCCGACGGCTGGCCCCCGGGGCCAGGACCGCCAGGTCGCCCCCCCCCCGGCCGTCACGGGGCGGCGCCAGAGGACCAGAGGGCCCCCCCCTCTCCCCCTCCCCTCCCCCTCAGGCCCAAGAGCGGACGGAGGCAGACCAAAGAGACGGCGGCCCCGCACCCCCCCCGAAGAGGCCGCTGCACCCGGGGTCAGGGGGCACCGCGGCCGCGGCAAGCGCCCCCGGTCAACCGCCCGCACGCTCCCGCCCTGCCCGCTGCCGACCAACGGCGGACTGGCGGAGCCCAGGACGGCGCAAACGGAGTGGCCCCTTCAGAGGCTGGCCTGGGGAAGGCGGGGGCGCAAACTAGGGCGGGGGGGTTCCCCCCCCCTCCCCCCCCCCCCGCCGCACTGACCCATTGGCGGCCGACCGGGCCGCGCCCAACGCCCACGGCCGCCCGGCAACCCCCACGGCACGAGTATACCCCGGGGGGGCGCGCCGGAGACAACGGATGGCAGGCCGATGCCCGACGGGGCGGGGGGGCGGGGGGCGGCGGAGCGGCCCCCCCACCCCCCCCCCCCCGCCCCCCCCCCAGCTTGATGGCCACACGAGCGACCCGCCGCCCCCCCAGAGCCGAGGGGACGCCCCCCCTCCCCCAGAAGGGACCGCGACGCGTGGGGGGGGGATGCGGCTGGACCTGCACACTGCGCGCCCCAGCGCCCCCAGCCGCCTGCTCCCGCGGGGGTCGCGGCCGACGGGCGAGCCCACACCAGCGCGCCGGAGCGGCGCGCGGACCAAGCCTGGGGGCGGCACACGGCGGCGCACCAGAACAGTATGGGGGCCGCGCCCCCCACGACCCCCCCCCTGACCATTCCCCACTCGGGGAGTGCAGAGGGAGGGTTCAGGTCTGAAGGGGCCCCCGGGGGAGCGGTCCACGGGCCGCCCCTCATCCCCCCCCCCCCGGTGCGGCCCCGCGACCCCGACCGAACGCGCACGCCGGGGGGGAGTGCGCCGACGACAAGAGGGGGGCCAGGGTAGGGAACCGCGGGGCGCCCCCCAGAGGGGGAGCAGGGAGGCCGCGGCGCGACCCCCCGCCCCCCCCAACCCCCCCACCGGCCCGCAAGCCGCGGGGGCGCCGGCCCCCACCCCCCCGAGGCAGGGGGGATGGTCCCCCCTCCCCCTGCCCGAGATAGGAGCCGGAGCACGGCCCGCCCCCCCGCCCCAGCCGCCGGCTCCCACAGGAACCGCGGGAAACAAGCGAGCCCGCGCCAACGCGCCAGGACGCCGCACAGATCGCGCCCAGAGAAGGCGGGCGAGCACGAACCGGAGCGGTATGGGGGCCACGCCCCCCATGACAAGAACAACGCCGGTGACACCCTCTTTGTTGCCTGCCCAGGGAAGGCAGAGGGACGGAACGAGGCAGAGCGACCCCCCGCCCTACTGGCCCCCCCGGCAGCACAAAAGGGGGGGCACGGCGCACGGGCCGCCCCCCCCCCCAACCCGCCCCCCGGCACACAAACGCCACGGACCCGCCCCACGGGGGGCGCACAGCCCCAAGCCAGGTAGGGGGGAACCGGAACAGGACCGCCTCCCCCCCCAAGCACGCCAGACGGGGCAAGGGACCGGGGCAGGACAGGCGGAGGGGCATGGACCACGTGGAACGGCCCTACCAGCGCCCGGTGCCGGGACCGCGCGAGGTGCGCACGCCACACCACCCAAGGGGGGGGGGAGCGGACGCCGCGGGAGCGCGAGCGCACACACACGCAAAGGGCACGCGGGGACTACTAGAGGGGCAACCGGACAGAGCTCGCGGAACGCACAGACCGCGTGGAATCGCGTACCAGCGGGCGAGGGTAAGGGACACCCGGACAGGACGGCCGGCCACACGCAGCGCGGGACACGCGGGGCGGGAAGGGGGAAACGGGAGAGACACAACACCAGGTACCAGCCCGAGCCCCCCGAACCGTCCGCGAGCGCCGCGCACACACGGACGGGGCACTGCACCCGCCAAGGCAGTAGTGGAGCACTGCGCCACGCCCCAACCCCTAGGCTAGGCAGCCTCCGCGCCAGCCCAAGGGGGTCCCACTGGTGACAAGCCAGTAGCACGGGCCGGGCGGCGCCGGCGCCCCGGGCGACCACGCATTAGGGGGGCGACGCAGTGGGTAAGCGCCCGCAGCCACGGCTGCGAATTGATGCACTGACCGGGGAGTGGCGAAACGGGGAAGCCGGGGAGGGACGGGGCTCCGAGCCCTGTGAACCCGGGGGACTCCGCCACCAGGCAGGAGGTGCGTCTTGGAGAACCCCCCACTAGGACCCGGTGGGGAGGATATCACCTGGCCCGACCAGGTGACCCCCGGGGCCAAAAGGCGTCTAGTACCCGCAAAATCAAACCTCAAACCTCAAACCTCGTTTGGCCAGTGTGGACAGGAGGTTGCCCGGCCTCGGCACCCTGAGAAGGGTACCGAGGGCGGACAGGAGGGCGCCCACGCCACAGTCCTTGTCGTTGCCGGCCGGCTGCTGCACCTGTGCTGCCTGGGCCGACGCCAACAGATGCTCCGCACCAGGCCACTCCGCCCTCTGGCCCCTGGGTGCCATGCGCATCGTCCGGACCGCCATGTCCCATGTGTGCGGCCACTGGGGCGGGGCCCCCGACACTACAGGCCGGTTCAGCGGGTCCACGGTTAACTGCACGTCACGGGCCAGAAGGTGGTGGGCCGTCCAGTGCCGCATGCTCGGCGTCTCCGACCGGTCGAGGTACACCGCCTCCGAGCCGCCTAGCTCGACGTACCTCGCAATCAGGAGGGCAGCCGGGGTTTGGTCGTGCCGCTGGCCCTCCCAGCCCTCCCTTGGGAGCATCACGGCGTGGGGGGCCAGGCATCGCACCACGTCGGCTGCCAGCGCGACCAAGTTGTCGCTGAGCTCCACCCCATGGTCCGCGGCCACCAGGAAGTGGTGCCTGGGCTTGGAGTACAAGCGTTCGTGGGCGCCACACATCTCAGCTGGCGGGGGGGAGGCGTCTCCGCAGTCCCGCAGCCAGGGGAGTGCGCCCGGGAGATGCCGTCTTGCTCCTCCTGACTAGACGACGGCCCTGAGGTTGGCAGGTCGCGCCAGACGGCCCGAGCGATCAGGTCACGCCAGGGCTAAGGCCTATCGGCTCCCCATTGGAGGACAGCCACAACCACATGCGTGGTCAGGGGCTCTGCCTTGAGCTGCAACGCCATCCCCCCGTCTGTCTCGATCACCGTGCCCCGCGGGGCAGTGAAGACGTGGCCACCGGTCCCACGGACCGCCACCCATCCCCACAAGACCGCCACCGTCTCCCAGCTGGGGTGGCTTGTCCTCCTGGGCAGGACCACCACCAGCGGGCATGGGCTGTTGGCGGCCCATACGCACCATTCCAAGCCTACCAGACGCTTGTGGCCAGGGGGGCGGAATGCCTGGGGCCATGCGTCCGGGAGTTGGCGATGGATGGCGGTCCACACATCAACTCCGTCAGCCCGCGTGAACTGGAGTCCCTCCAGGATGTCCCTTTCCACAGGACTGGGGAGGCGGGCAGTGCGAACCTCTAGTCCCCACCCCAGGCGTAGCCCTGGCTCCTCTCGATCCCCCAGCACCGAGACACCCGGGTCCGCGGCCGCAAGGCGGGCCGCCACCGTGGGAAGGTGCAGGGAGACAGTTCACGGCTGGACGGAGAGGGGCTCGCGCGGGAGGTCAGGGCAGGCCGCCACAGCACTGCCATCCCTCGCCCAGTGGAGCGCCCTGTCCCACCACTGCGCCCTCCTACCGGGCGCTGCGGGCAACGACCAGGACAGGTATGTCATGACCGCCTTAGCCTGCCAATTGCCTATCCATGCCGGCAGGCTGTGTGTGCCACGTGCACACCCACCTCAGGTTGGCCTCCTGGACGGCGACCATGTCCCTCCACGGGACCACCGGGAACGGGGTGAGCAGGGCCGCCATGCCACATGGCAACGCCACCGCCCACTGGGTCAGGCCCTCGCTCTCCACCGCGTACCCCACCGCCGGGAGCCCTCCCCCTTTTGCCTGTGCCACCACTTCACGCATCAGCGTTCCGTGGCTCCAGCTGAGGCTCTCGCTCTGGCCCAGGCTGAGCGCCCCGACACGAGCCATGGCCTGGAGGATCAGGAGCAAATCCTGGGGTACTCCCTGCGGCACCGGCGGTTAGGGGTTGGCATATCGGCAGGCATCTGCCCGCATGCACCACCCCTTGGCCCAGTGCCTGCAGGTTTCCACCTCCCCCGTCTTCGGCCCAGCCTTGTTCGCCACTCCCAGCACGACCTCTGCGCCCTCGGGGTGCATTGCCACCAGGAGCGCATGGGACCCCAGTGCCTGGGGCATGAGGGGCCTCATGGCCTGCTCGCGATGCCTAGCGTCAGCCCCACCCCGCCACAGGGCCACGTACAAGCCGTCGTCCCGTCACACATCCTCCAGCCCCGGCTTGTCGAGCAGGCGCCCCACCAACAGGCGCACCGACAGGGGGAGGCTTTCCTGGGGCTCGGCCGCCCGGACATCACCGGGGTGGTGACCGAGGACCGCCGCGTCCCCCAACTGGACGCCGCGGACCTGGCCGTCGTCCAGGGACCCGGCCACCAAGTCCACCTCCCGGGCGACCTGCTCTGGGGGCTGGAGCTCGTAGCGCTCCAGGGCGCCTTCCAGCATCCCTGCCTCCCGCCTCCCCGTACCCATGAGGGTGTGCCTCTGGGCACCTTCGGCCGCATGGAACTTGCAGTGCAGCTGCTCAAAGCTCCCCAGGAGGGGGGGCGGCACCGCGGTGGGCATGGGCAGCAGCGGCGCGTTCGCCGGGTCCACGTCCATGCCGGCGTAGACGCCGGGCCCGGCGTCGTCCTCGTACATGAGCGCCAGCGCCGACTCGCCGGGCCCGTACCCCTCCTCGTCCCCCTTGTTCTTCGCCTCTTGCTCTTCCTCCGCCCCGTCTCCAGCTGCAATCACCTCTGGCGGCGTGTCCCGCCGCGGGGGGAAGGGCGCCAGAGGCCGCTCGTCAGCTCCTGCGCCCCTTGCCGCCTCCACCGCGTCAAGCCGTTCCCGCAGGTTGTCGGGCAGCTGGGCACAGCTGGTGCCCGCATGGAGGTCCATGCTGTACACCAGCCCCGCCGGAAACGGCTCACCGGGTGCCACCTGGCGCCATTCCCGCCACTCTCTCATCCATTCCACCACTCCTTCAACCTTGGCACTCTCCCCACTTGGCTCCACGACCCCACCACCCATCGCCTGTGCTGGCGTCTCCTGTACTACCCGCCCTGTACCCTGTCCCCCCAAGTCAGCCCTCTCCGACGGCTCCTCTTTGGCCTCCCCCGGCCTCCGGGCGACAGCTGCGAGTGCCTGCGCGATCAACTCGCCAACGTCAGCCTCATTCCCCGGCGCCGCCTGTGTGGCTCCCTCGCTTCCTGCGGCTTCCCGTTGGTACGCGTCCAAAGCCTGCGCGAGCAGCTCGCTGATGTCCCGCGGGCCGGCCGCAGCTGCTTCCTGTGCCGCATTCGCCGCCTGCACCTTCGCTGTAGGTGGCCCCATGGGGGTCGCATCCTGCACCCCATGCGTTGGGGGCGGACCACCCGGTACCGGCATGGTCCCTCCCGGCACCACGGGCGGAGCCCCTCGCGGCACGGCCGGATCCGGTGCCGGGCCCGCCTGCGGTGGAGGTCCCGCTGCAGTGGGTCTTGCCAGGGGCACTGCCAGGGGTGGCGCAGTCGCCTGCGCCCCCGGGGCCCCAACGGAAGCCGTTCCCGCCGCCGCGCCTTGGGGCACGCGATGCGCCTCCTCTTGCGACCCCCCCAGCTGCTGGACCCCCGGTCCTGGCGCAGGTACTGACGGGGGCGCTGATGCCGCAGATGATGCAGATGAAGCAGCCACCGTCGGACCCCCAACTGGCGCCGCGGGGGGAACCGGTACCGCATGCTGCGGCGGATGAGCGAACGCATGCTGCTGTTGCTGCAAGGGATGTGGGTATGCCACATGCTGGTGTAGATGGCGATGGTGGTGGTGATGGTGATGGTGATGGTGGACGGGGAGCTGTGGCAAAGCAGTCGGGTGTACGTGTTGGTGTGGGAAGTGATGCTGCATCATGGGGAACCCGATGGGGTGGTGGAGGAGGTGATGGTGATGGAGTTGGTGGTGGTGGTGGGCCCCAAAATGCGGGAATGGCAGGGGCACGAGGCCTGGGGGCGGTGGCATCGGAAACGCACCCGGCGCCGCATACCCCGGCCATCGGGGGCCGCCCGCGCTGCGCGTCCTCGAGCTGTCTGAGATCATCTTGTAGACGTCGGAGTAGTCAGTTGAGCAAGTGTACCCCAATTGGCACCATGCCTGCTGCAAACCGCGCCTGAATGTCAGGCGCATTGTATGGGGGGGGATCGCAGGCCAACACCTGCCGCAAGCAGATGTCGACGAAATGGTCCCATTCGTTGTCCCTGGCAGGACGATCTGCGTCCACGCGCGCCTGGAACGCCGCATATGTGTGCGCCATGTCTGACGAGATCAGACACCGTGTCTACCAGGCGCCGGGCACGTCGCCGGAAGGCCTACACCTCCACGGGATTGGTGGGGACAGGTAGTGACATTTAGCTATCGAAGACTGTGCGAGCTATGGACACGGGTGAACGGGTGGAATCCGTGGCCCGTCCTGCGTGCTGCTGGCTGCATGATGCACAACACATTGCACGACACAGTTGCACTCCCTCTTTTCGTGCTCCCCCCCTCCCCTTTCTTGCTACGTTGCCTTTGGTGTTGCCCCTTTTGTGCCTGCCTCGGGACTACCCGGGTTCTGGTGGGTGTGTGGTGTGGTGGGGTTGGGGCGGGGGGGGCTGCTTGACGCTGGCTTGGGTCCCCTCCCCCGGAGTTTCCCCTTGGGGGGGCGGATGCATGCACTCCCCGTCAGGGTGTAACTCTGTTGTACGGGCCGTCCATTTGTACCCGCTTCGTACAAATGGACCTGCGTCGTAACCAGGTACTCCGGCCGTTCCCCTCACCGGGGTCGGGTACACTGTGGGTTGCAGGGGAGTCCTTGCGGGATAGGCGCGTCTCTTGCCTATCCCGATGCACGGTGTGCCCTACCCGCAGACCCTCACAGGACACGAACCGCAGTACGTGCCGTGGGGAGTGCTCCTGGTCAGGCCCATTGGCCACCCCCCCAGCCCGGTGCCACCTCGGGCCGCTGACCAACGGTCCCGGGCGTATCCCACTTTATTGCGTGTGCTCAAGTGGGGCCGATACGGCCACCGGGGGGGCCCCCAAACTCCTGGGGTTGGGTCCCTTGCCAGCGTTTTCTTTGGGCCCCTTTCGCCCCGCCCCCCCCCTTCCGCTGTGTTGGCCCTTGCCCCCCCGCTTTCTACCCTGGGGTTTCCCCCTTCCCGCGCTCCTTTCTGCTCTCGCAGGCTCCTGGCGTGCCCTGCCTGCCCCCTGCTTTCTCCCTCCACCCTTCCCCGCTCTGGCACTTTGTTTGTCAGTTTCTCGGCCGGGTTCAGGCTGCCTGGCGCCCCCACTGCTTGCCGCCCGTCTCTCCCTCCGGCCTTGTGGCCACCCCTGCGTCCCCCTTCATTTCCCCGTTCCGTCCCCTCGCCGTCCTCGCCCCCTTCCTGAGGGGGTGAGGGTGAGGGGGGGGGGGGGCGCCCTTTTTGTCTTTCCTCCGGAACATGCACGCTGCGAGCATGATGCAAGCACGAGGCGCGGCACTTGTCTGCGGGGGGGGGGTCTTCCCTTCTTGGCCTCCCCGCTGGCTTCGGTTCCTCTCCTTCTTTCTCTGTGGGGAGGGGGGGTTAGCCGTGTGGTTCCCTTCGGTACCCTTCGTGCCCTGCGTCCCCGCCTCTGGTAACAAGCATGTTGCACGCACATTGCAAGCACACTCCATCACCACCCTGTAACCACCTTGTTTGCCGGCTGCTGTTGTCGGGTTTGTTGCCCTTTCCTCCTGGGCGTGCATGTTACGGGCATGATGCAAGCACGTGGCGCGGCACCTGTCCGCCGGGGGGGGGGGGGGTGCTCCCTTTCCGCCCGCTTCTGGGCCGCCCCGCTTGCCGTGGTTCCCCTCGTGCTCGCCTTGTGTGTGTGGGCAGGTTCGCTTCTCGGCTCCTCCCTTTGCCTCTCGTGCCCCGTGCCCCTGCCGCGTTAGCAAGCATTCTGCACGCACAATGCACGCACAATCACATGTTCGCCGGTTATCAGAACTGATCTCCTTCCATGTGGCGGTAGTCGCCTGGTCTCGCTCTCGTCGTTACTGTCCCGTGCCTACTCCCTCCAGTGCCTTATTTACTGGAGGAGGTACATACCCGGGTAGAAACGGTTGATGATGAAGTGCGGGCAGCGGGGAGGACTTACCGTACGCCTCGAAGGCTTCTTGTGCCATCCGCCGCCCTTGTCGAGGGGAGGGCCCCTGTCTCGGCACCAAACAGCCCGGGGGGGGCTGACCACCCATCCTTTCCCTGGTGCCTGTGTGCCCACTTCCACACATCCTGATACTGGTGCCCTGGTATCAGTCTGCGGGAAGTGGCGGCTACGACGGGGCCGTGCGCTCTCGTCCTCCGGGCCACCGCCACCCCCGAGCGCGATGGAGGCCCCTGAGGTCCTATGGCAGTGGCGCAGAGCGACGGACGGGGGATTTTTTGTGGCATCCCCTGGCCACCTAGTTAGTCTGCATAGTGAATACCGCAGGGGGCCCACCGGATGGCGCCGGTGGTGCCCATCCCCTCTGCGCGCTGTTTCCGACGGTCGTGGCCACAACTTCCGCAGGGGGTCCAGTGGATGGCGCCACTGGCGCCCGCCCCCTCTGCGCGCCCGGGCACAGGTCTTCCCACTGGCCCAACGGATGGCGCCGCTGGGTCACGTCACCTACTGCCTCCGCCCGTTCTTGCACAGGTCCGCTGCAGGTTTGCATATTCATGTACGCATGTGCATGACGAGCAAGTTGCACGACACCGTGCGCGGCAAGCTCACTTCCCCTCTCTCTACCCTCCTTCTCCTCCCGTCCGCTTCTTCGCCCTCCGCTGGCCCTCTCTGGTCCCCTCCCTTCTGTGGCCGCCTCCGCCCTGCACTCCGTGCTCTCTCTCGCCTGTCTGCCTGTTCTTCCTGTCGTCCCTCTTTGTTCCCCCTCTGTCCCACTCTGTCCCTGGCACGTTGCACGACACTGTACCATGCTCTTTCTCCTTTCTGCGAGATCGCCTCAACCGGGCCGTGCTCGTTGCCCCGCCGCGCCCAGCCCGCACCTGGGGCTCCCCAAATTTTCGTCGGTTCCGGACAGGGCCACCATGCGCATGTTATAGGCAACGCTGCGCTTTCGCCTGCTCCCCCGCTTCCTCTCTCTCTCTCTCTCTCTCTCTCTCTCTCTTTCCTTGCCTGCCCTGTGCTTTCCCGTGGGCCCCTCTCTTTGCACCCTCCCTCTCGTGCGCACGTTACACAACAATGTGCAGGGCACCCTCTCTTCCCCGCCCCCCGGTCCCTCTTGCCGTTGCGCGCAGGGTGCATGGCAACCCTCTGCCTTCCGGCCCCTTCTATGTCCCTGTCTCGTCCCCTCTGCTTCTCCCCCCTCCTTGGCCCGCCCTGTCCCTTCTGTTCCCCTCGTGCTGCGCCCTATTTGCTCTACCCCCTCTCCCTGTGCTCCTCCGCCCTCTGAGCATGATGCACGACACTCACATGTCCTCGTACACATCCATCCGGTTACCCCGTTGCTCGCCTCCTGCTTCACGTGGTCGGGGCAGACAAGTGCTTGTTGTGCCTGTTCACCCCTCACTCGTCTGCAGGCCCCTCCTACCACGTGCCGGCTGAGGTCAGAGGCAAGGCGCGCATGATGCACCACACGTTGCGCGGCAATCTCCTCTTTGGTCCCTGTACCCTCCCCCGCTCCCTTTTTTGGTCGCTTGCCCTTCGTGTGTTTTGCGCCCCTTGGCCTCTCTCCGTGTGCCCTCTCTCCCCTGCGCACGGTACAGGACACGATGCAGGCACGTTGCACGCACGTTTTTTTAGCACGCACCCGCCCCTTGGCTGCCCTACCCCCGCCCCCTCTGCTTGTTTTCCCGTGTTCCCCGCTCTCTCTCTACGCTCCCCCTCTCCGCTTTTTCCCCGTGGGCCCCTCTGGTCCCCTGGCCCTCTGGTGCTCCTCGCCCGCCCTACTTCCCCCTTCCTCCCCTGCCCTCTTCCCCTCCCGACACTATGGAGGACACTGTACAGGCAATTTGCACGCACGTTGCAGGCACGCACCTGGCCTTTGCTGTTGGCGTCAGACTAGATGTGGTGCCGCCTGAGCAACAGCACGTGGCGGCTGCCCGCCGCTGCCACAGCCCCCGCAGGAGCCGCCGCCGCGGGCAGCCACTCCAAATGCCGCGGGCAGCGCGGCCCTGATAGGCGCCGGCTGCCCCCTGGCCAGGGTTTCACTGTACCCCCCGCGGCGCCTGGTCGCCGGGGGGGATCCATCACAAAAACCTGCAGGACATCGAAAAAAAATAGATATACATACATACATACATGATTTGATTTGATTTGATTTGAAAAATCCGCTTTGTCTGGGTTCGGACCAGTCCCCTCCCGAGCTCCACAGCAGGCCTCCCCTTCAACCTACACACCGAACGCAAAGCAAATCAAATCTCTGAACAAATGTGACTCAGCAAGGATGTGACTATCGACCAAGGTCACACTCCTCCGAAGAATCAGGCACGTGTTGTATCGACTCGGTACATGTGTTTCCCTTTGCCTTTGCCACCCTGCTTACCCATGGATCCTCCTTTGCTTCCCTTAGACCCAGAATAGGCATAGTGGTATGACCCATCTGTCGTGCTGGGAGCTGATGTCGATCTCTGCCGCCCAGAATCTGGCTGATACCTGTTCGCACGTCCTGAGGAGAGACGGTCACCAAATCTGCATGTCAAGAACTGGTTTTAGCACAGGTGGGGGGACCCCATGGGAGTGAAAGGCATCATAAATAACCCACCCCGGTGACAGATACGACCTCTCTGTCTGCACAGTAAAATGCCACAGCTGGAGCCGGGAATCCGTGCGAAGACCTTCCCATGGCCATTGCACACCCAGGAGGCACCAATACACCACCTCCCCCCCCAGTCGTCTCCTCATTGCCTCTCTGATGACAGAACGAAGGTTCCCCTGACTTTCACTGATCCACACAGAGGGAAGTTTAGCGTGCCAGACCGTCATCTTAACTGTCCCCCATGCAGCTCACAAGAACATGCCCTACATATCCCAACCCCCGAACAGATGAGAAGAGAACCCAGAGCAACTTGGAGGGAGTGTGGCTGTCCAAATGTGCAGCTTGTGTCTGAAACCCCAGAAGCAAACCAGAGTTCATCCCTGCTGTCCACTGCGAATGAAACAGAGGGCACAGAAGCCGGACATTATCTGTATCGCATCCACCGTGAACCATGGCATACTCGCTCTCTAGAATTTGATATATAAGGATGTGGGGTTGACTGACACCTAATTTGGAGAGAACCAGCGAAATACCCCTAATTGGGCCCAATCCTAGCCATATGGGCCACACTGGTTTTACTGATTTCGTTGAATCGGATATGGCAGCTCCCATCGCAGGATGACACCAGACAATGTACAGACCCGGATGTCCCAAAAGCTCAACACCACCCCACCGAAGAATGATACGGCTACGGGGAATGCCTGCAGCATACAAAACTTCGCAGAGACGTCCAGACCAAGCAAGTACCCGTACTTTAGTAAACACGCATTCGTGAAACCTATGCTGTATTACCGAGTGACACCACATGGAGCACAGTGAGCATTCCATTTCTCTGTGTTGCCATTCCCATTGGTCGGCAGACGCATGCACACTCCAAGCCCTTATGCGTCCCCAATGCTCTATCCCTAATGGCTGCAGCTGCACCCAGCACTTGAGCCCAGAGACCGATTCTTGTAGGACCATGCGCCATGATCGTTCCGAAGGGATGGGTGAGCGGGGGGAAGAGACGCCGAGGAGAGCAGCATCAGTCTAGCTAAGTAAATGACGCTTGAGGTGGACTATCAATCTATCTCCCTGGAAGGGAAGAATGGAATCCTTATCCAGCCACACATCAAGAACTGAGACCTCTTGACGCTCACCGCGCGCACCAGCTTTTGCTTCAGAGTCCATTTCTGAGTTGAACGATGATATCCAGTCATCAAGTTCTGTATCATGTTGGGTGGGCACCCAACCGATCTGAACCGGAAGATGTGGTAGGACAAAGTGCGAGACAACCCTGTCCATGATTGATGCAGTTTTGTCCGCCATGTCTCTGGACTGCGGAGACTGCACCGCAGACAAACAGTCAGACCACACCCCAATTTCCTTTATGCACACTCCATGGGTGGAGACGAATTCGGCAATGGCAATCACCGCAGAGACTGAAACAGAGGCTTCTACCAACTTGGTGCTGAGACCAATGGCAGAGAGGGATACACTGGTGTCCAGCCACACATGACCCTGGCTGTCCACTACTTTTGCCCCCCTCCCCCCCCCCCCCAGCAATCCTTGAGGCTCGCATCACCAAAAACATACAAAACTGTAGGGAAAGCACCCCCCTGAGGTGGGTTCACACACCACTTAGCCCCTTGCCCTGACAGGAGTTTGCGAAAATGAATGTCCAAGCGTTGGAGCCTGGACCGAATGCGTTGTGAATCGCCGTCGAAGCGATGCAGGCAGGGGTTCGACCAGTGTGCCCACACTGATTGGGCCAGCAGGGCGTTGGGCCCATTTAGCGACTCAAACAGTTCATTGATGACTGTGGCCCAAAGAACGTGATCTGGGGCAGCTCTTCCCAGGATGGATCGAAACTATGCAGGCACGTGGAGTATTGGGAGCCAACCCAAAGACCAGTCTCTATACTTTGCAAATGGACCCTGTCACTGAGCTGATCTGCACATGTGTTGGCACATTCACACAGCAGCGAAACACAGGCCTGCTGACCGCAAGCCCTTCAATCACAGTGTGTGCCACACCCACCGACACCGGCCATCCTCGCAGCCTGCTGATGACCGTTTGAGAGCACCCCCAAATGACTTTTCTGCTGGTAGGGAACCCCCCTACAATATTAGCGTTTCCCCCCAAGAATTTCATGTTCTGGTGTCTACTCGAGGACCACACTGACTCGTCGTCCCGGACGATCAATTTGCTGACAACGCAGACTGAACCTTGCTTGATCTGAAGCACTTGAATGTGCATTTTGGAGCTGTTGTTGCGTTGACCGACGCAGTCAATAATAACCCGAAGCTGGTCGGCAACTCGCTGCCTGTCGTCTATGCTAGAAAACCCCACTGTGTCAACCCCACTGTGTCATCGACATAGCCAAGAGAAGCAATCATTTCCACCGAGGGGGGAACACACACGGGCACCCCAACACCCAGGTGACGCATGGCAAGATGTATCAAATTAACCACAAGTATGTAAAAAAGTGGATCTAAACCCCCCCCATGTAGTACACCCCCCACTTGACAATACGACTCGGAAAGGCCCAGGGCAGAAACCACGTACTGCCCGAAGGACATGTAGTGATGAACCACTTCATGCACTACTCCATCTAAAAACCGATACATCTCTGCAACCCTCAGAATGGCTTGCCTGTTGATTTCATCAAAGGCACCAGAGAAATCCAAAAACATCGTCGTAACATCACCTCGCACCGCCAGGGATTGTGTGATCACCGTGTGTAGCATGTGGCCTAGTGCATGTGCGGAAGATCCTTTGAACCCTGCATAGTGTCTACAACCTGACTCACTTGGTGCCGTGGCCAGCTGAATCAAAGGGGCATACAGTTTAGCCTGTATGCGAAACAGGGCGGAGAGAAGTTTAATAGGCCGAGTATTGACATTGACATTGTCACCCGCAGATCTTGTCAGGGTAAGGTGCAGAGTAGAGAAAACCTCCATAGGCCACTGATAAAAAGGCAGTCTGAGTATATGAGTCACTCGGTAGAGTGACACCAGCCCCATCCATTTTACTAGATTTGGTATAAAACCATCAACCCCTGCTGTCGCACTCGTCAGTTTGTGGCGGATACGCAACAGGGACTCAACTGAGACCTGCATCTCTTGTGAGAGAATTAGGTACCTGCGGGCTTCAATTGCAACAGGCTTGGGGCACAGCACATACCTGTGGCTCATGACAGACTGAACCCAGTCTGGAGGACCGGTAATGGTACGTACTGGGTATTTCAGAACCCACTCCCTAGGCAGCACCTGCAGGATGTCCCTACCCGTCACTAGGGATTGAGAGGAAGTGTCCGTCACCTGATGTAACGCAATGAACAGGTTTGCTGCTTGTAACTTCAGTACCTTCATGGTACCTCCCGTGAGACTGGTTCCTGACACTGATTTCCAGTCGCTGATCGCCGTAGACCAGTATTTGGAGGACAATCTGAACTCTAGGGAGCGTTGTACTCTCCAGCCCTGTGCGCCTGCAATTGCTTTGAGAGACGCAACTACCGATTTCAGCTCTGAGTGGATCTCTTCAGATTTGGGACTACTCGCCGCATGGTTGACGACTGAGATGCACTCTCTATAGGCCCGCAGCCAGCTAGATGCATCACTGATGCCGAGACTCATGGCTTCCATGAGATTGGAAAAAATTACTCGGCCGTCGTGCTTAGGCCACGCAAACTGCCCACCCCCGTGGCACACTTTTGCCCGGTTCTATACCCAAAAAGAGCAGTGTAAAAAACTCCCCTTTTTTGAACGTGTATTTTCGCGGCCGATGAAGTTAGGGGTTCAAAACACCCTTTCTACACTACTACTTCATGATGATTGAAAATGCTGATCTCAAAAGTATGTTTCCCATGATTGCAGCTGGGGCCCGCACCTTCCTTGACGAAAAGTACTTGTGGGATGTCCCGCAATTACATTTGTTGGTGATATTCAATCGTGCACATGTTGGTTACCATAGTCACAGCGTATTGGACATGTCTTGTTACTTTGTATCTTTGGTATCAAGTTTATCATTGAAGCAGCTGGGGCCAGCACCTTTGCAAGCAATTTCACCTTTCCTTGGTTCTCTTTGGCAGAAGGGTGCGGGTGCCAGCACCTGCTGACTCAAATGGTCTTCTCGAATCCCCCTTTGGCTCAAAGTAGCTGGTTCCAGCACCTTTCAATGCAATCGAGTCTCTGAGATGATGTTCCGGACTATGAGTGCTGGCGTGGTCCCAATTGCGAGGTTCAACTCGGCGCATCAGAAACCCTGTGGCTCCTGCCCTTGCTGTCTGACACCCCTGAATCCAAACAACAGGGTGGTCGCCAACCCCTCTCAGCCACATACCGCAGGATTGTCCCGAGACCCCTTTCAGAATGCAAAAGTCCTTGGGAAGATGAACCCTCCCCTGCATGAATGCGACAGTGGCACCCAGAAACTTAATAAGAGCGACAGACAATTTATGCGTGCAAATGTCCCTATTCCAGTCATCCCCCACAATGAGCCAGGACACCGGTAGCTGTTGCAGACTGTAATCCAGATGCACTAACTGTTGATTGTATAACAGGTCGTCGATCATACCTCTGCACCATGTGGACGCTACCCAAGACCCCCAAACCCCAGGCATTGTGAACTACCACAAGAAAGGAACTTTCGGTATCCAGAAGAACAGTTTTGAACTGTGCCCAGGATGACAGTACCCAGACTCCCAAGCCTTTACCGACGTCGCAGTGTGCTGAGGAGCAATGCCAAAAGCCATCAATGTACCGCCTGTCTAGTTTTTTCACTGAGCCCAAGGTTTCTTGAATGAACAGCACCTTGGCATCTGAAGTGACACACATCTCAACCACTTCATCCCACTTGGTCCTGCGTATTTCAACTGACCTATTCAACCCTTGATTATTAGCAGACAAGCAGCTCCACGGCAATGCAACAGGGGTGGTAGATTCAGGAATCGGAATGGAGCTCCACGCTTGCACTTTGTAGTACTGTAGCGACCACTGAGGGGGGCTCCAATTGAACCAGACATGTAACATCATGACACATTCATGCGGGACCAACCGACACAAAACCTTTTCTGTCTGTTAACCCCGAGAGTGGGGATCCCACTCTGTCACTCTGCAGACATCCTGCCACCACCCCGTGGTGTCATCCATAATTTCCTTGCGGTGTGGTGCCACTGCCTTTCCTGACTTGACTAACACTTGGTGTTGTCTGCCCCATTGTATAGAGTTGACCACGACCCGAAGGGGGAGAACATACTCTGGTTCCACCAAATCCACTGGGATGGGAGCCGCCAACAGGCCCATCTTGCCCAAAACAACAGCATTGGTATACATGTGAAATTTAGTATCACCACATGCCATGGTTGCTAACCTTACGAGGGTCTCATCCGCAGTTGACGAGGGAAAACCGAGTAAAGCCACGTGTGTGGACCCCACCGTTTCTGCCTTCTTAGTTAAGCCTGTCCATTGAGGACTCATGATGCGGCAAACGGACACTTTCCGATCACCACAGAATCAGCACCCGATGGTGCTCAGTGTCGCAGCGTTCGACAATAGGAAGAGGAACCCCGTCACTGGCCAACCGACCCCATGATGCGTCAAGATCTAGGGCAACTGTGGACACTTTAGAGTAGTCCCCTGTTTTTAGCTTCTTACGCACCTTCTTGACCTTGGTGGGCGTTTTGTGTTTAGAAAACTCCTCGGCCGCCCATTCAGGCACTTCGTAGAACCTATGATCTCTGTGTTTCACTGCTAGCTCAACACACTCCTTAGCCGAAACCCACCGTTCCGGCGAATCATCATCCTCTCCTATCACAGTGGATTTAGCTGTGGCGTCATAAACTCTGGACAGACCCCAAATTGCGTGCGCAGACACAACCCCCCTGAGTTCATTAGGCATTCCAGGCGGGGGAGAATGGAATCTCAGGATCCCTCCTAACCCCCGTTGTAGGCCCGAACCCCACATGGATACGAAGGCGTGAGAGGGGGAGAAGGGCGGAAACAGACACCACACCGGGGATTGCATTTTAGTCGGCGAGACAAACAGACGTGAAAAAGGTTTCCCACAGGAGCCTCTTTGGCAGGCGCAGGCTGAGGAATATGAGAGCCAATTTTTCGCAGTCCTTCAACCAGTTGTGATTCCTTCACCTCAAAGAGGTCTGAGCGGCCCAGTGGGTCCCTGGATGCTCTAATGCGCAAGCTATCGCGGTACTTGCCTCCCAGGATGGGATCTAGCCTGCTGGACGGAACAAACATGACTACCTCACCAAATTGGGACAGCATGTCCCGATAGACTCTGTAGTCGAGAGACAACTGACCGAAAGCAGCTTCATAGCCCAAAAAGGAGTCAAGGGCATCAATATGCTCATACCCAGTGAGCAGAATGGGTTTCAAACCATCCGTGGTGGACTGTGATTTTTCAACAATAACTTTACCCAGCCCTGACCCAGCCTGCCATTGCTGTACCAGCGGTGCAACATTATCAGAGAGGAGGGCATTGTTCTGACTTGGCTCAGAGGAGTTACTGGCCTGTGCAGTGGAAACCGATTCATCAAGCGTCATTGACCTGACTACTCCCTCTACCCGCTGTTACTTGGAGTTTTTTGGTTTTGACGGAGAGGGCTTGGCCGCATCTGCTCCTAAAGAAGGACTAGAGATAGCATTGTGTTTCCTATTAGCCTCGGCAGCTAGCTTGGCCTGCAGATGATGCCCTTTGTCTTCTGCCTGCCGAAGAGGCCGCATTCATTTGAGGAACGCTACCATGACACCCTTCCAGAACCTGCCCTCAACCGGTGTGGCTGACTTCAACCTCAACAATATATTACTCCTGATCCCCAAGGCAAGAAGGCTGCAAACAGCAAAACGTCAATTGGAACATCCTTACTGTACATCTCAGCAACCAAGGACTACAGTTTATTCTCCTCCTTGATCGAACAATCATCAACGGTGTTGACCAGGGACATGGCACCCAAGACATCAGCAGACTCCGAATTTCGTTCCTGTGGGACCATGTCTGTGGGTTGATCCGGAGCTTCTGAGAGAGCATCGGATTCGTTAAAAATTACCTTGTAAAAAGCCGACCAGATAGAGCGAAGTTCAGACTTAGCATTGAGACGTGCCGTGCTCCATTCGGTAAGCATGGGTCTGTCTAAGACTTTTGCAATGGTGGCCAACATGGCATCCAAAAGGGAATATTTTCCGGTACTCTCTTGGATTTGACAACCTGACGGCAGATGTCCTTCTCAGCACCATCTGGCAACTTGCCCACTAGGGAACTCCAGGTATTAGTCTCAATGTCGGGACGCAGTTTAAGGTCCCCATCCAACACTATGTTGTCAATGGACCTGGCCAGAATACACATTGTCATGATCCTGGCCCGGACGCTGTCTGGCTGAACCCGCAGGCCCACCGGTTCTTCTACAGGGTCCCCATGAGAGGGCAGCCATCGCAATTCTGTAGGGGTGCCCCCTTTTTGAATATCACCAAACCCCAGAGAAGTTGTTGCCATGGGGCTGAACATGTGGGTTGGAGAGAAAACCAATATGTTTACCCTTTGAGAGAGAAGTACAGGCACCGATACTCACTATCTGCATGCCCCTGGGCTTGAAGCAGATGCGCTCTGTCTGGAACATCCCACATGTTCCATGGACGCTGATACTCACTATCTGTGCGCCTTAAATGCTGCCCATGCCGGGTGGAATTACCCTCCGAGTGATGCCAAATCTTGTCATTCAGGGACGCCGATACTCGCTATCTGCACGTCACAACAAATAAGATTGTTACCGGCCTGGCTATGAGTCAATCGCACACGGCCTCCATCTCCTAGTTACCTCCTTTCCTCATTCGTGTCCCGTACCTCAGAACCTTGCCCTTCCAACAGCCTAACTGCAGACGTCGACAACTTACGACCAATAAGAAAAGTAAACAAACGCCAAGGTTAGAGGCGCGTAGGCTCCTGAAGGGTGTGGCAGTCACGCAAATGAAAACAAAACACAGTGACAACCCGTGCCCTTGACTGCGGACACACCTTTCTGGCTAGCGCTGCCTATGCCTTCACCGCATGTGGAACCAGAAGCATCCTGGAAACTGTTCTCAGTGTCTCAAGAAAAAAAACCTCAGCAGCATGCAAAATTTTGCGAGTTGTTATCTACTCCCTCACCTGTCACAGTCGAATGTGTGGAAGCCGAAGCTGAGGGGCAGACAAGGTGGGGGTGGCCCTGGCGCGGAGGGCTGAGAGGAACTTACAGCTTTTTATTTTTAGAACCCACGCCGCTCTCTCAGACCTCTTGGTTGCCCAGGTGTCCTCTCCTCCCCCCCCTTCAGGACTGAAACATGCAACTTGGCTACCTGGGCACCCGGCCTACAGGCGGCACACTTTAACACAGAAATAATGGTCCCGGATGAAAATCAAAAGGAAAATGTCACAAAGCGGTGCTGCCTGTGGCCCCCAAAAAATAGAAAAAATTGTGAGAGAATTTTTCTGGGAAGAGGTCAAGAGCGTGTGGGGGGTTGAGGGGACTTCACTTCCTAGACTTGGTCGAAGTCTCCGAGTCCTCCCATGACAGGGGGACCGTGATCGTAGTGGAACTGGCACACTCGTCCCTTCAGCCGCATTCTCCTAGGGAAGCAATAAGAGCAGGAAGGGAGGAAGAGACCCGTGATTCTATGGGTGAGAGGGGTAGAGGGGGAAACATAACTGAGATTCATCTTCAGAGCCCGACATGGTGTCACGGACATGTTGCGAAAATAAAAACCGACATTGCTGTACCGCTGCTCCCAGAGGGGGAGGCCAGCAGATGGTGTGCACGTTGACTGCCGGCGGGGCAGGGGTCACCCCGGTGCCATCTCCACCTCCCGCTACCCCTGCGTTAAATCCGTCCCGAGCCCAGACCCGGACATCTGGGAGGGGAACCCGTCCACCATTTGAAAGCCTTCAGTGATGTACCCCTGTAAGAGTCTAGTTGAACATCCTGCTCTGCTCTTTTTTAGATTGTGTGTTGGCTGTGGGACCTGTTGTCACGGTTGTCCCGCATTGCATCGCAGGGCAGGACTGGTAGCCCCCCGTGACAACAGATCCCTGGCCGAAGGCCATGACTTTGCAGCATGTTTCTGTGACTGTGCTGAAGTGACTCAGCCCCAGACACTTCACAGTTTGTTCCCCAGATTGAACCCAGATTGATGTTCAGGAGGCACTCCAGATGGATCCCAGGTACGAATCCCAGATCGAATCCGCGGTTGTACTCCAGAATGATCCCAAGATACCACCGTGATTGTACCCCACATTTGTGATCTTCTGATCCCCATGTAAGTACCCCTGATTGTACCCCAGCTTGAGTACCCCAATGATCACCTGATATTTCCCTGATGGAACCACATAGAGTTGAAGTCCTGCTTGTTTGATACCTCTCTCAGCCCCCCAGCAGGGAGGCGACCGACTGACTCCTAGTCTCCTTCCGACATCGTATTCTGTCGAAACCTGCAAAGAAGAAGGAAAAATAATAGTTAGAACCCTACCTAATTGGAGAGAGGAGCAGGAGCCCCTATTATTGTACATACATACATACATACATACATACATCCATACATACATACATACATACATACATACATACATACATACATACATACATACATACATACATACATACATACATACATACATAAATACACATACATACATACATACATACATACATACATACATACATACATACATACATACATACATACATACATACATGCATACATACATACATACATACATACATACATACATACATACATACATACATACATACATCAAGAGGGGCCTCCGTCGTCCCCCGGGCAGGGAACAACCCCCCCCCCCCTCAAGGAACGGCCGCCCTCGGGAGCCCTCGCCCAGCCCCCGGGGGCCTCTCGGGGTTCGCCCCCGAGCCCGCCCGGCCCTTCCACGCCCCCCCTCACCAGCCGCAGCCCAGAGGCCCGCCCGGTCTCCCCCGCGCCGGCCCGAAACCACCAGGGACCCGGGCCCCGGAGCCCCGGTGCCCAGCCCCGCCCGCCCCCCCGGTATCCCTCCGGTGGGGCCCGTCCCGGTCCGGTTCGGCCGCGAGGGGACGGCGTGGCGCTCCCCCCCGCCTCCAACAGGATTCGCCCCCGTGGATGATGCTCGGCGGGATTCGTCCCCGCCGAGCGGGGTGCGGGCCCCACCGCTGACCGCGGCCCCCTCGACACCTCGAGCGCCCCGGGCTCCCGGGCCGACTTTGGCCAGCCCCGGCCGCTCCTTTGCCTGGTCGGCCGCACGGTGATGCTCTGCGGCTGAGCTCACCGCACCCCCGTCCCCCTCGCGCGCGCACCCACCCACCAGCCCACAGCCCCCCCCCCCCCCCCAGCGTGCACGCCATGCCCCCACCGCCCCCGCACTCTCCCGCCCCTCCTCTCTCAGGTAGCGAAGCCCCCGAGGTTGGTTGCCGCAGCCGCCGACGGGCGGCCGCCTTACGAACAAGAGGACCCCCCGCACGCGGTGGGGGTCCAGGCCTTGCACCCCTTCCCCCTGCCACACGCATCATGGCGTTGCATGTGTCATACCTCCCTCCCTATGCACCATGTGTCATGGCCGCGAGTGGCCTTTGCCTCCCCCACACCGAAACCGCACAGGGGGGGGCGGGGGCCCCTTGGTGGGGCCCCCAGAACCCCAGCAGCTGCGCCTCCCGACTGGAGGGTGGTGGGGCCCGCCGGTGCGCGGTACGAGCCCCCACCACCCTCCATCCGCCTGCCGCGACCCCCTGAGCCCCCCCCTGTCCCCCACCCCGGCTGGGGCGGCGCGGCCCGCGCGTGCGGTACGAGCCCGCGCCGCCCCTTGATGCATTATACGGGCAGTGCAGGCCAGCCAGGAGAGCGGAGGGGCCCCGCACTGCCCCGAGCGCCCCCCCCCACGACAGCTGGCGCTAAAGGCCAACCGCCGCCTGGCGGGCTGTTGTGCAGGGGGGGCGAGGCGACCGGGCGCTTCGTACCCGCCCCCAACGGGGGTCCGTACCCACGGCACCGGGCACAGACACCCGTTGGGAGGTAGCCACAGCACCACCCACCACAGCACCACGGCCACGGGAGGAAGGGAATAGCCCCGGGCAACGGCCTCCCCCAGGTTGAGGGAAGGTGCCGAGCGCCAGGCTCATCCTGGCCCCCCATTTCCTCTTCATTGTCATCCCCCTTGGCCGTCCCGGCCCAGAGTCCCCGCGGCGGGTAAGTTCCTGGTGTAGAACCCTAGCAGCTTCGGTGACGGAAACACAGGTCGTGGTTTCGCACCCGGCCGACGTGGGGAGCCTCCGCCCCCACGGGACCCCAGGGCACCCTGGCCATCCCAGCCAGGGATAACCCGCCGCTAGCGCCCGAGCCCCCATCCCCAGGCTCTCCGGCCTCAGTTCCACTGCGTGTTCCTCGCCACATCCTCGTAGTGAAAGGCTAGGTAGCAGGCCACACCCCCACACCACCCCACGGCACGCCCTCCACGCACCCCATGCCGCTCTCGGCCGCCCACCAGCTGCGCCCCAGCGCACCCCCATGCCGCTACGCCCCTACACAGCCCCCCCACCACTGCGCCGCCCCACACAGCTGCTCTGCGCAGCCCCACGCTGCTCTGCCCCTGCGCAGCCCCACGCTGCTGCACCCCTGCGCAGCCCCACGCTGCTGCACTCCTGCACAGCCCCACGCTGCTGCACCCCTGTGCAGCCCCACGCTGCCCTCCAGCGCAGCTGCACGCTGCTGCGCCCCTGCGCAGCCCCACGCTGCTGCACCCCTGCGCAGCCCCACGCTGCACTCCGGCGCAGCCCCACGCTGCTGCGCCCCTACGCAGCCCCACGCTGCACTCCAGCGCAGCCCCACGCTGCTGCGCCCCTACGCAGCCCCACGCTGCACTCCAGCGCAGCCCTACGCTGCTGCGCCCATGCCGAAAAAGGCGCGAAGGTCCAACAGCCCTTCCGCAACGACCACACAGGCGACTGGATCTGGTGTGAGGGCACGATCCAGTACCGTCTCAAGGAACCGGGGGACAACGGGGGGCCACAGATCCGGGTGATCTGGCACCGCCAAAAGGAGCTAGACCAAGGCAGCAGCGCCCCGGACAAACCAGTCGGCTACACCCTGGAGCTCACCAGCGCCCACCCCATCCGGCTCCGCACCGAAGAGAACAAGGCCCACACAGGCCCCAAATACAGTGGGGAGCTCCCCCCGGAGTGGAGCCAAGGCCTCCCCCCGCCGCGCCTACCCAAACGCCCACAAACCGGCAAAAAGTCCCGGAGCCCCAGTCCCCCTCCCTGACGGGGCAAGGGCCGAGGGGACAAGCCTCCACAGCCCCGGCCCGCCCCCACCGAGGCCACCGTCAACCTCCTCTACCTCAACCACCCGGCCGTCACATACTCCAAGGACGCCACAACCGCCCTCCAAGAGCTCCCGATGGCACAGGGGCCGGGTTGGGTTCCCCATCTCCTCACCTTCCAGGAACAAGGCCTACAGCGCGACGACCCCCCAGAAACCACCCCCATATACACCCCGGACCAGAAAGCGTACAAATGCTACTGGCACAAGGGGACCCCCCTGTACGCCCAAACCGGCATCCACGTCCACGTCGTCCACCACCTCAGCGTCCCAGGGAGGCTAGGTATCTATGAGGTCGTCGGGGACGGATGGCAACTCAACGTCATCAACACCCACGTCCCCTTCGGCGAAGCCACGGAACCCTTCCTCCAAGCCCTGGCCGAGGCATACCGCCAGATGGCCATGCTCTCCCCCACAGTCATCATCGGCGACATGAACGCCGCCCCCACCCAAGCGGACCGAGGGGGACAGGCCACACCCCAGGACCAAGCAGTCCGCGACACCATCGAAATGCTTGGGCTCGTGGACCTGACAGCCAACCTCGAAGGCCAACCATCCCACTTCCCCCACCAAACGGATGCCGCCCCATCCCGCATCGACGTATGCTATGGCGACCCCACCACCATCATCCGAGCTGAGGCCCGATATGGACCCCTCCCGCTGGGACCCACAGGCCATAGCCCCCTGCACATCCGCCTCACCATCCCCAACCTTCCCCCCAGCCCCCCAGAGGATGCGGACCAAGGCCTACCACCCCCCCTGAAGATGCCCCCGCTGCATGACAAGCATGCCTGGTCCCAATATCACAGGGCCATAGACCGCGCCCGGCACATCCAACCAGACCCCACCGACCTACTCACAGCCATGCGCACGGCCGCCGCCGCCTGCGGCTTCCAACAACACCCCCACACAGACGACGACCAACCACCCACGGCCCTGGGGGACATGCTCCATGACCTCTGGCATGCGAAGCAACAATTGGCGACCCTCCTCCACACCGACACCCCCCAAACCCGCCGCCAGATACACCACTGCAGGACACGGATAGCCCACATCAGGGCAGACCTGCAGCGGTGGCACATCCACAGGCAACAACGCATCGCCCAGGAACACCAACGGTATGCGCAACATGAACTCCCCTACAAGGCCATCCGCCACCTCAACGACGCCATGACCGACACCGGCCACCGCACCATCACCACGGTCCGTCAGGAGGACGGCTCCCTCACCAACGACCCAGCCACAGTGCTCCAAGCCACCCAAGACAGCTTTCTCCGGCAACACACCCCCACCCAAGACACACTGGACCCAGACACCCAGGCCAAAATCGACCGCCTCCCTCGGGTCTTCAACCACGCCCAGAGGAGGCACCTGGAAAAACGCCCCTTCACCATCCACGAAGTCCAGAAGGCCATCCACAGTCTCCGGCAACACAAAACCCCAGGCTACGACGGCCTCCCTGCAGAGGCATACTACCACCTCCCCGCCCACCTCCTCCGCGTCCTCGCCCACCGCCTCTGGGACATCGTCACGGGGCGGACCCCCCTGCCACCACACTGGGCAAACGTTGTCCGCCCCCTCTACAAAAAAGGGGACTGGGCAAACCCGGACAACTGGCGCCCCATAGTCTGTGCGGTCACGGAGGTCAAAATCGTCTGGACCATCCTCCTGCGCCGCATCCGCCCCCACCTGGACCCCCACATACCAACAAGCCTCTGGGGGGCCATCCCAGGCCGGTCCCCACACGAGGCCATCTTCCTCCAGGACACCATCGCGGACATGGACCCGGTGGACCTCATCATCGCCTCCCTGAACGTCAAAGGAGCCTTCCCGAACACCCCCTGGCTCCTTCTAGAAGCGGTGTGGAAACGCCTAGGCCTCCCCTTCTACAACTTCACCTCCGGCTATAAAGAAGGTCCCTACCAGGACCGGCCCCCGCTGTGCCCCTTCCGCCTGTAATCCCCGCTGACTTGCTCCGGATCAATGCTTGCATTTATCAAAATCCAGGGTCCAAAACCAAAAATATAGAAAATAGAAAATACAATCCTCCTTCAACCCTGAATGGCAACCAGATCCCACAAATACAGCAATAACCCAATTCACAATCCAAATCAGGCTGCGGGCTTTCGTTCAGCACACCGGTATTCCCACGGTGACGGGCATGTACAAGAATTGCACCAAGGAAGAAAGCCCTGAGATTGGCATATGAACACAAATAAAGCAAAGTTGGGGAAAGATGGAAACTTATACAATCACAGCCATAGACCCCTCATTCCCTGGACTCAAGACCTTCCCTTGACTCACCAACATGATGCCCTGAACCCAGTCCAATAAGATGGTTAAATGCCACATGTCAAAAGTCATTACATAAACCCCAAAAATGTGTTCACTCCCAAGCCTCTATATCCTAGCCCAATAGGGGAGGTGGCGTGTCATGGCCCAGAGTGGCACTCAGGACCATGCCCTACCCTGACATCACCTTGGTTGGACTTGGAGTCGATTGGGCTTGGAGAAATGACCTATGAGTTTGAACTCATAACATGCCAAAAAACTGCCAATTCACACCATATTGGCCATATATCACATATATGCTCAAAATTGAAGTTACCACTTATCCGAAGGCTCAAAGCATGCATGGAATCGAAGTCTAATATTCATGGAGGATGGAGACCAAAGGCCAATTTCCATGTACATCCCCATATTACCCTCGAAACCTCTTCGGATATGGGCGCCACGCACTGCCCAAGTCAGCCCATGATCTTGAGACCAATTCCTGTGATCCTTCGTGCGTCAAGCCAAATGGAGTACGCGATCCGGCATATGGTGATGTTCAACTCCAAAGCATATGCCAACATATGAACAACATACCATGGTTCGACTCTCCATAGGCTTCTTGCTGTTTGCTGACCAGGTAAGTACACAAAACGCAAAAATGAGCAAAAATTGAGGTCAAAAACATGAAAATATGACCAAATACAAAGTTGTCATGATAGTATATCTCTATGCTCACCCATAATATCCGCTCATGATTCAATACACAAATGATTGGAACCATTTGCGAACAATTCCCCCACTTGGATCCCCAATCGGGCGCATGGAGATACCTTCGCCACCAATATCTACATGCCCAATGAAAATGGGAGTGCACCCATGGATCTCCTTGCCAAACATACCATGAGCAATACATACGCGGTAGACTTGGTCTAGCGCTTTGAATTCCACAATTGGGACATGGGCAAAGCCCTTGTCACGTATGGCTCCCCATCTCTTCGGCCACACGAAGATATATAACATGGGCGTGAGCATATCAAACATATGCCATGCATACAACACATACCCTCAAAATATGGCTCCCACCATGATATGCCATGTCCCTCCATTGACATAACTTCACGTTAAAAATACGTAGGAACCCAAGGAAAGTTGCTATGCAACCCCAACACTCATGCGGCACACTCGAAAGTCGCATTAAAATATTCGGTTGCACGGTCCAAGAGTTATATATCACTTTATACCCTCTTGACCCCTTTCCCTTGCTACACCGGGCATGTGTGCGCACCAAAGGCGTTTGATGCTTCCTAAATTAAGTTGAAACCAAGGCAATTCCAACCCAATCTTCCTTATTCTCTTTCCTCACACTCGCTCGTAGATATGGCTCTTCAAAGTGGTCCCACGATTCGCTTTTGTTTCCCTTATATCTCCAAGTCAAATGGGTGGCAAGTATAAGGGAAACCTGATTCGGGCATAGGGAAAAGAGTACGACCACTCGAAGAAGTCCAAGTCAAGTGGGGCGATGTCGAAGTCGAAAATCCGATTTCGACATCGCGAAAAATTCTGATTAAAATTTCGAGTGCTTATTTAGAGAACTGCGGATGCAACGAACCCTTTGCTGATGAAATCTGACCCTTCAACGGAATATCAGCCAAAATATCTGGAAATAACAGTTACCCAATCGGTTAACGCAAAATCGCGAGCCAACTGACAGTCGCCGATACACTGACCATCAGAACGAAAGGCTGAAAAATTACGGAAACATTATGATAAGAAAACCCTGTTGATTCCTGATATTCCGATATATAAATCCCCGCTGGCGGTGCCTCGGTTCTGAATATGGCCGCTCATAGCCGGAATGGCCAAACCTATCACACTATCACATCAGGTTAGGTCAGGTGGATGGGAGAGTATGATATCAGCCAATGGCGGCTTGCCGGCACATAGATACACACCCCAAGTGACCCCAAGATGGCCACGGGGGTCCGAACCGGCTTCACCCCCCTTCTCAGAGCGTTGTATCCGCTCGGAAACCAATGAAGAGAGGACGGGAGGACCCCAATGGGCTCCAACCCCCCCCCCTCCATGTCCCAAGGACACATGGTGGCCCCACACACGTCGTAGGCGTCCCCCATGCCCCAAGGGAGGGGTGAGGACACTGATAATCAGCGCCCTACGCCATATCCGGTCTCCTCTTGATCTACAACATGGACCAAGGGGATCAAAGATAGAAAAACGTCGTCGGTCGACCTAAATAAGTATACCACAATGCAATATATATGTGGAGATCGAGTGAAGGGGGTATATGGCCGATCAAGGCCGAAAAATCCCCGGATGAACGCCCTCACTTGTCTCCCCATTCACAGAAACAAACAAAATGCCAAGGGGGATCCATTACGGTGCTACAGCAGCAACCAAATGGACCAATACGTCCTTGACATCCAAAGAAATATTCTTTTTCTTTAGGTAGTCCATCCAGACCGTGGTGTACCTCGGCACAAAACTGCTCGGAGGTTCCCACGAGTCCCTGGATGCGGCGAATCCTTTCCAACGGACCTTATAAAGCCTACCCCCAGGCGTCCCCGGGTCCGGCTTGTCCGCCAGGATCTTCTCAGCGGTGAAGTCGTCGTCCTCACCCTCGTCGTCCGAGTCCACATCGCCGGCCGTGAACTCGAAGGTGACGGGACGTCCGCTGGGGTCTGGTGCTCGAGGACGAAGCTGGGTGTGGTCGCGGTCCAGGATCTTGTTATCCCCCACACGAACCGCATACACGTCCTGCCCGACCTTCCGCACAATTACCCCCGGCACATACCAAGATGCCTGCCGATGCCTGGACAGGACATCCTTGTGGTGCCGCTCCACCCACACGGTGTCTTGGAGAGCATACTTCTGGACTTTTCCCTGCTTGAAGTACTTGGCCCTCTTGTCGTGCTCGTCCTGTAGTGCCTTGCACACCTTGGCCGCCGTGTCGTCCGCCTCAGCCATCATGGCATTCGCATCCCGGGCCACTTTGCCATGGTTCATCCACGGGAGAGTGCGTGACACTCGATCCCGTAGGAACAGGATGCGATGGGGCGACAGTCCAGTGGGTCCCGGAAGGTCGTGATACGCCTGGAGTACTCTCCACAGCGAATTATACCAATTCCGGCCCGGTTCGTCAATGTGTAGCTGGCAGAACTTTTCGAACATCTGCCGCCCGGCCACCTCAGCCCGGCCATTCGACCGGCTGTGGTATGCCACGGTCTTGGCATGCCGAATCCCCATGTGCTTGCACATCGTCTTGAACCACGTCCCCACGAATTGACTGCCCCGATCGCTGCAGATGACAGCTGGGACATCGAAAATCATCAACCAATGCCTGATCATGGCGTTAGCGACGGTCTTGGCCTGCAGCCCCACTCCATGCTTGTCTTTCTTGTCCTTCTTCTTGGATTTCTTACCAGGGACTGCCACGATATACCCACTGTGCCTATCCACCGCCAGGATGACACAGTCGTATGTCTCTCCTTCCGGGGTGACCTCAGGCATGGCAAATACATCCATGGCCACGGACCGCATAGGGGCCTCCGGTATAGCCGTATACACCGGGTTGCCCGCTGTGGAGTGGTTGGGGCTCTTCGTGGCCCGACACACGGCACAGTCGCTGCAGTACCTGTCCAGGATGGCGTAGTACCCCGGAGGGAACTTGAAACGCCACTCCAGGTCCTGGTGCATCTTGTCTCGGCCAGGATGCATGAGCTGGGCGTTGTGCCAATGGTCAATGAGCTCCTCCACCCGGTTCTCGGGCACCAGCAGCTTGTCCTTGAGGAACAACTTGTCGCCATCCTCGGTCAAGCCCTCGGGCCATTCGTCGTCCGACGGGGCGCTCACGGCATTCCAGTACTTGCTCCAGTGCTCGGATGCCGCGTAGTCATCCGACCAGTCCTCTGTGAGCACCGACCTGACTAGCTCTACAGGGGCCACCATCCATTGCTCGAGGGTTTCCTCTCGAATAGCTTGGACGCGGGCACCCCGGAACTTGGCCAGGTCCGTACGATTGGCCATCACCACAAAGCACTTGACCCCCTCTTGCTCCATGACCTTCTCCATCTCGATGATGCGCTTGGCCTCCTCGGTTTCCTCGGCGTCCCCATGGCTGGATATGTCCATCCAAGCCTTGCCCGCAGGGTAGGCCCATCGACTGAGGCAATCTGCCACAGTGTTGTCCTTCCCCGGGACGTACACGACGCTGAGGTCGAACTTGGCGAACGTCTCGTGCCATCGGGCCCTCCTAGCCGCTGGTCCTGAGGGGGTGTCGACATGCTCCTTGTGCCAGCTCTGTAGGGACTGGTGGTCCGTGCAAACCACCACCGGCTGCAGTCCTTTATGGCCAGACCACTTCCTGAGCGCACATACAATGGCGTATGTCTCCTTCTCCCTCGCGGTCCATGTTCGGCGTTGGCCCTCGGCCAGGATCCTGCTCCAAAACGCCACGGGAACATGTGACCCGTCGTCTCGGATCTGCTCGAGGACTGCCCCCACAGCATAGTCCGAGGCGTCCGTCCGTAGCACGAATCCTTTGTCCGGGTCCACCAGGAATACCCCCAACTGCCCCAGGAGTCGCTCCTTCAGGCGGTTGAACGCATCCTCAGCCTCAGGGGTCCAGGCAAGCTTCTTCTTGCTCCCCTTCCGGCCATCGAACTTACCCACTTGCAGCATCTTGTGCAGCGGCCCCGAGAGTTCTGCATACATCCGGACATAGCCCGAATAGTAATTGCAGAACCCCATGAAGGACCGGAGTTCGCTGATGGTCTGGGGCTTCTCCCAGTGGTGCAGGGACGCCAGCTTCCCAGGCATGGGACGGCGTTGCTCGTGACCAACCACGTGACCCGCGAACTCCACTTCCTTCACGAAGAGTGAGGCTTTGGTGGGCTTGCACACCATGTTGTGCTTGTCCAACTCGCTGAGCACTCGGCGCAGATCCTTCTCATGCGCGTCGATGAGCTCGTCCTCGGTCATGTTCTCCGTGCCGGACCCGATGATGATGTCGTCCACGAAGGGATCGGCACAGTCCCGGACAGGACCGAGTAGGTCCTCCATCATGCGCTGGAAAGCGGCGTTGCCATTCTTGGCACCCATAGGCACCACTTTCCACTGCATGGGCCCCAGCGGCGTCGACATCGCTGTGCAGGGCCTGGAGTCCGGGTGTAGCGGCATCTGGTGGTAACCGTGTTTCAGGTCCAACACCGTGAAAATCCGCTTTTTCTGTTGCTTTTGGAGGATGGAGTCGATCAGGGGAAGCGAGTACGAGTCGTGCTCGGTCTGCTCGTTCAAACCTCTGTAATCAACCACCAACCTCCACTCGCCCTTCTCCTTCTTGGGCACGATGAATGCTGGGCTGGCCCACTCACTGTCGGAGGGTTCGATCCATCCCCGCTCAATGAACTCGGCCAACAGCTTCTTCATGGCCTCGGCCCGATCGCCCTGAAGTTGGTACTCCCGATGACGATAGATCTTCGGGTTCGGCTTCAGCTTGATCTTCGCTGTACCAAACCTCCCACGATCTGGAGGGTTCTTGTTGGCGACGCCACTGAATAGCCGCGGATAGGCCTTGATCAACCTCTCCTTCAGCTCGGCGACCTTCGGGTTCTCCTGGGCCTCTTCAGCCGCTTGCTTCGGTATAGACACAACCGACCGCACTGCGGTATAGGCCTCTTCTGGGTCCGAATCCGACTTCTCCTTGTCCGATATGCCGTCTTCATCGTCGTGGGGAGCTCTTCCCACCGATAATCTTCGGAAATTTGCGGCCTCGGGCTGGTGACTGTCGCTATCGGCACCCATTCTTGGAAAATCCCATGTTGGTGGGTCCGACCCAACCGGACCATCGTATTGGTCCGCGATGTAATCCATGACCCTCGCCACGAACTCGTCCTTCTCGTACTTGCCGGTAACCAACATCTTGTCATCCCACCAGTGCGGAGATGTGACCATGGCCCGCCTCTTCTTGGCTGCCACACGGTCGTGCATCCCCATCCGCATGTAGTTGACGACGTCGTCGATCTCGGCGTGGGACAGGACGTCAATGCCATCAATGGGCTGATCCGTCCCCTCCTTGGGCTCAAACATGACCTTCATGGGCACCGCCTCCACCCTACGGATGAATGCTTCATCACCCGTGGGCTGGGCTTGCGCCCCGTCCACCAGGAAAGCCTTGGTACCCCACGCTTGACCCGGGGAGGGCATTGATATACCCTTGGCGTCGATGAACAACTCCTCCTCTGGCCCGAATGACATGTCGTTCAGGGTGATGGAGTCCATCGTCGACTTGAGACCCTCCAGCGGACATGGGGTGGATCCTATGCCGGTTATGACCAGGATCCCCTTCGCCCTATCCGCGATGATCTTCTCCACCGTACGTCTGGTATTGTCCAGGGAGCCATGCCAATACATGGGTCCCCATTCGTTCAAACCCCAATGCCTGTGCCAGGCTGAGTCTCCTCGATGCCAATGCCTCCTACACTTCCGCAGAAGTGGGGCATCCCGGGAAGCGAAGACGTCCGTCTCGGGCACTTCAGCTCCCAGCATCTGAATCATCCTGGAGTACACCTGTGGCGCCATTCCATACTCCGTGAGCTGAACTCCACGGTCCCCTCTGGACTTGGCACCCACAGCTTGCACCGCTTGGACGATCCGATCCTCTTCCTCAGCATTCCATTGGGAGGATCCGCATGCATAGTCCGTGGACAGCCATGTGAGGCATTCATCGTCCTCCCGGACCAGCGTTGCACGATGGGGAAGGGCTCCAATGGCGTTGGCCACCATGAAGTCGTACCCCATGATCATATCCCAATCTGTAATGTCGGCCACATAGAAGTTCCCGGATAGAGTGCTTCTCTTCGCCTGATCAGGGCGGTTCAAGCGCTCATGTTCCCAGAATTCCATACTGATAGTGGCCTCATGGGTGCCACCACCCATGATCTCTCCGTTGGCGACCTTCAGGCGGACCAGTCTCCGGCTGGGTTGCAGGAGTTCCTCCTTGAACAACCCTCTCCGGACCAGGCTCACCTGGGCACCCGTATCCACTAACACATCCACCACCTTCTCCTCTCGTCCGCACCGTACTCGCACTTTCAAGTGCAACTGCCGCTCGTCGCCATGTGGTGTATGGACGACTCTCACGGCATGCAACTCTAGCACGTCCGGGTGCATCAGGACTTCAAGGGTATGGTCACGGATGGTGTAGATCTTGGGTTGGTCCTGCCCGTCCACGGGGCTCTCCGTGGTCGCTCCTTACTTCTTGCCATGTCCCGCACCCACATGTACTTCCCTTGGCAGGGCGCTCCAGGGGTTGGGAGTGGCGAAACTCAGTGGTTTTGGCTCGTCTGGAGCCTTCTTCGGCACCCGCTGTGCCTTCGCTTTCCTTGGGATTCCACTGATTTTCGGAGGAGAGACCTCCGAGGTCCCACTCCCGTGGGGGCTCCTCTAGACTTGGCTTCCCGCAGCCCCATTCCGGCTGCGATCCGCCAGGACTTTGTCCACCACGTTGCTGGGCTTTGAGTTCCTCCAACGTCCTCAACATGTCCTCAGCAACCTCCTCGATCGACCTCACTCGTCGGTCTTGGCCAGGTCCACCACCATAGCCTCTTCCTCCGCCTTTCCCTTGGCCTTTGCCTTGGCCTTTTCCCCCGTCTCCGCCCTTCGCCTTCCAGTCGGAAATTCGCTGCTCCTTGGGCTTCTTCTCGGGGTGAGCGGCGAAGTAGGCCTTCTTGTCCGCCTCATATACCTTGCACTGACGGTGGTCTTGTGCATGGTTGTGTCCCTTGCCATAACAGACCCAGCACCCGTCGTGCTGAGACCTGTACTCTCGGAACGAGAGCGGTGGGTTCCCGATCCTCCTTGGTCCTTCTCTGTTCTTCCTGGGTCCCACCTGGCTCCATCTGGACCGATCCTGCCCATGGTTCTTCACGTTGTGCGCCACGAACGCGAAGAAATGGGCCTCCTCGTGATCCTCCCGGGACCAGTGGTCTTGGCCACTTCCACTTCCATCCTCCGCGGAGTTGGCCGTGTCCTCCTGGATCCCCCGATGATGTCGGTCGTCTCGGTGTCCTCGTTGTCCATGACCATGTCGATCCTGCACGTGGGCCTCGTTCTTCGCATTGAGCTTCAACTCCACCGTGATGTACTTCACGATCTCGTCAAGGCTCATGCGGGCGAAGATGACTTGCATCCTCAGCGGCTCCCCGCGCCTCGACTCCACGTTGTTGAGGCGCAGCAACCTTTGCCCCATGGAGTCCCCGAACACCTCCACGTACACGGCGTTCTTCAGTCCCAACATCCGGTCTGGTTCGCCAAGGTTCCTCCTGAAGAACTCCATGATACCCGCATGGGTATCCTCCGCCGCCATGCTCCTCACCGCCACCCGTCTCTTGGCGCGCTTCTTCTCCTCGTCCTCCACTCTCCTCTTCCAGCTGCCGGGGAGGACGTCCTTCAGGAGGTGGCGGATCTCGCTGGCCTCGTTCCAATCCTCCACCAGCTTGAGGCATCTGCGGTACTTCCGCAGATACCGGTTCCACTCCCGGACCCGCGACTCACCGCGGTCCAGCGGCAGTGGAATGGACCACAGGTCCTCCAGCTTCTGGTTTGGAGCATCCACCCGCTCCTCGTCCTCCAACCACTGGAGGCAGGCCTGCTCCGTCCGGATCGATCCTTCCCGGATCTGATCCCGCAGCTCCTCCTTGAGGTCCTGCGCCAGCCGGTTTGGGAATGTCCGGCATACCCACTTGTCCCGCGGCGCTCCCCTCATCTCGCCGACGACCTCCTCGGCGAAATCCTCCCAATCCAGGATGAAATCATCCAGGTTGGAGGGGTTGCCATCGTAGTAGGGGATTTTGATTCCCCTGAGGTCGTCAATCCTGATGGCGTCTCCGACGTCTCCAGCCACCACTCCACCGAGACGGATACCACCTGTGGCCGGGGGGTGTGAGTACACTCCCCGTACATCCCTCTCCTCCATGGAGTGCGGTCCAGTTGGGCCTGAACCCATGGGGTGTGGAATGCGGGAAGGATTTGCCCCATCGGCCGTCCATATCCCCGTATTGGGATCCTTCGCCCACAGGTTTCCGCTTGGATGGCCTCGACCATGTCCGTCGGCGCTTCCCATGGTTCGCCCCTGCATGGTCTGGTTCTGGATCTCGATCTTCTCTTCCGCATAGACTGCCATATTCGTCGTGAGCGGTACATCCTGGGCGGCATGGGACATCTGTACCGTCAGGCTCCTCGGGTCCGCGGTCACGTGCCCTTCCCGCATGGACCCAGCCGGTGCCGTGTGTTCCCCGAGCATTGTGGACTCGCTGAACAGGGGAACATACGGCAGCGCACCCGGGTCAACACGCGGAGGCGCGTATGGTGCCTCTGCAGGGCCGCCCATGGGTTTCTCCATGGCGCTCCTGAGGGTCTTAACCCGCTCCACCAGCTCCACCGCGGCCGGCTTTGCCGGGAGCTCCGGACCCGAGGCGAGGGGCTGTCGCCCCTCTAGCCTTCTCAGGCGTCCCGACATGTCCTCCACTAAGTGGAGGAGGCTGTCCACCACTTGTTGCTGCTTTTGCAGGGCCAGCTCCAGATTCTCCTGGTACCGGGCCTGATCCGCTCGCAGCTCCTCCATGTGGTTCTCCGCGGCCGACTGGTCGTCCAGGATCCCCGCGACGTCCTCCTCTAGAGCGTCCTTGGCGTTGTCCAGGCGGTCAAGGTGACGCACGATGGCGTCCATCCCCATCTTCGGTTACTTGCCCATGAGGAAGGACACGTGCTCGCAGTGGCACGCGGCGTGCTTTCCGCCGGATTCAGCGCATCCCGCGGTTCCCGGCACCTCAGACTCATCGCCCATGGGCGTATCGCCTATGGCGTCCGTCTCTGGTCCCGTGTGCCGGGGCACAGGTGCCGTCCGGGCCCTGGCTGGCCTCTCCAAGCCCTCGGCGTCGTGCTGCAGGGCGGGCTCGGGGGCCGTATGCGCCCTGGCGATCGGCGCGGACGTCTCCGGCTCCGAAGGTGGCTCGTGGGCTGTTCGATAGCCCTCAGAGTCCCCCTCGGATTCCCACAGCCTGACCGGGCTGGGGTCTGTGTCCATAGCCCCGGCGTCCCTTGCCGCGGACTTGGGTGACCCGCGCTTCCGGTAGCGCCGGGCCCGTCCTCCACTGCTGCCTGAATGGCAGGCCTCATCAGAGTCCTCCGCGGCGGAGCGAGGTTGCATGCCTTTCGGCAGCGACGCTCACACATGGAGACCAGGTCCTCCATGTCACGTCCTCCTCTTCCCGAGTGTCGTTCTTCTCTTCGGGCTTCAACTTCCGGAGTTCGCCATGCTCTTGAACGTCTCGGTCCTTCTATGGCTCCAATCTCCGGCGTGGTCTCCACCGAGTCCACAATACGCACCCGGGGCGTACTTGGGCAGGGCTCATAAGGGCCCAAGTCCCCGGGTCGGCGGTTGGTAGGGGCAGCAGGTAAGCCTCTGCTACCATAAAGAAGGTCCCTACCAGGACCGGCCCCCGCTGTGCCCCTTCCGCCTGTAATCCCCGCTGACTTGCTCCGGATCAATGCTTGCATTTATCAAAATCCAGGGTCCAAAACCAAAAATATAGAAAATAGAAAATTCAATCCTCCTTCAACCCTGAATGGCAACCAGATCCCACAAATACAGCAATAACCCAATTCACAATCCAAATCAGGCTGCGGGCTTTCGTTCAGCACACCGGTATTCCCACGGTGGCGGGCATGTACAAGAATTGCACCAAGGAAGAAAGCCCTGAGATTGGCATATGAACACAAATAAAGCAAAGTTGGGGAAAGATGGAAACTTATACAATCACAGCCATAGACCCCTCATTCCCTGGACTCAAGACCTTCCCTTGACTCACCAACATGATGCCCTGAACCCAGTCCAATAAGATGGTTAAATGCCACATGTCAAAAGTCATTACACAAACCCCAAAAATGTGTTCACTCCCAAGCCTCTATATCCTAGCCCAATAGGGGAGGTGGCGTGTCATGGCCTAGAGTGGCACTCAGGACCATGCCCTATCCTGACATCACCTTGGTTGGACTTGGAGTCGATTGGGCTTGGAGAAATGACCTATGAGTTTGAACTCATAACATGCCAAAAAACTGCCAATTCACACCATATTGGCCATATATCACATATATGCTCAAAATTGAAGTTACCACTTATCCGAAAGCTCAAAGCATGCATGGAATCGAAGTCTAATATTCATGGAGGATAGAGACCAAAGGCCAATGCCCATGTACATCCCCATATTACCCTCGAAACCTCTTCGGATATGGGCGCCACGCACTGCCCAAGTCAGCCCATGATCTTGAGACCAATTCCTGTGATCCTTCGTGCGTCAAGCCAAATGGAGTACGCGATCCGGCATATGGTGATGTTCAACTCCAAAGCATATGCCAACATATGAACAACATACCATGGTTCGACGCTCCATAGGCTTCTTGCTGTTTGCTGACCAGGTAAGTACACAAAACGCAGAAATGAGCAAAAATTGAGGTCAAAAACATGAAAATATGACCAAATACAAAGTTGTCATGATAGTATATCTCTATGCTCACCCATAATATCCGCTCATGATTCAATACACAAATGATTGGAACCATTTGCGAACAATTCCCCCACTTGGATCCCCAATCGGGCGCATGGAGATACCTTCGCCACTAATATCTCCATGCCCCATGAAAATGGGAGTGCACCCATGGATCTCCTTGTCAAACATACCATGAGCAATACATACGCGGTAGACTTGGTCTAGCGCTTTGAATTCCACAATTGGGACATGGGCAAAGCCCTTGTCACGTATGGCTCCCCATCTCTTCGGCCACACGAAGATATATAACATGGGCGTGAGCATATCAAACATATACCATGCATACAACACATACCCTCAAAATATGGCTCCCACCATGATATGCCATGTCCCTCCATTGACATAACTTCACGTTAAAAATACGTAGGAACCCAAGGAAAGTTGCTATGCAACCCCAACTCTCATGCGGCACACTCGAAAGTCGCATTAAAATACTCGGTTGCACGGTCCAAGAGTTATATATCACTTTATACCCTCTTGACCCTTTTCCCTTGCTACACCGGGCATGTGTGCGCACCAAAGGCGTTTGATGCTTCCTCAATTAAGTTGAGACCAAGGCAGTTCCAACCCAATCTTCCTTATTCTCTTTCCTCACACTCGCTCGTAGATATGGCTCTTCAAAGTGGTCCCACGATTCGCTTTTGTTTCCCTTATATCTCCAAGTCAAATGGGTGGCAAGTATAAGGGAAACCTGATTCGGGCATAGGGAAAAGAGTACGACCACTCGAAGAAGTCCAAGTCAAGTGCGGCGATGTCGAAGTCGAAAATCCGATTTCGACATCGCAAAAAATTCTGATTAAAATTTCGAGTGCTTATTTAGAGAATTGCGGATGCAACGAACCCTTTGCTGATGAAATCTGACCCTTCAACGGAATATCCGCCAAAATATCTGGAAATAACAGTTAACCAATCGGTTAACGCAAAATCGCGAGCCAACTGACAGTCGCCGATACACTGACCATCAGAACGAAAGGCTGAAAAATTACGGAAACATTATGATAAGAAAACCCTGTTGATTCCTGATATTCCGATATATAAATCCCCGCTGGCGGTGCCTCGGTTCTGAATATGGCCGCTCAGAGCCGGAATGGCCAAACCTATCACACTATCACATCAGGTTAGGTCAGGTGGATGGGAGAGTATGATATCAGCCAATGGCGGCTTGCCGGCACATAGATACACACCCCAAGTGACCCCAAGATGGCCACGGGGGTCCGAACCGGCTTCAGCTACATCCGCACCCGCAAATACACGGTCCGCACTGGAGCAGGCCTCAGCCCTTCCGGGAGCCAGGCAGTGGGGTCCCCCAAGGGGGAGCAGAGGGCCCCTTCCTGTACCTTCTAGTGACACTCCCCCTGGCCCTCGCAATCGAGCAGGATTACCCGGCCTACGCACCCTACCCCCTCCTCTCCCCCCTGGTCGGCTTCGCGGACGACACCAACCTCACCGTCGCGCACACCCCACACGAACCCCATGCCCCGGACCCCGGGCCAACGGTCACCCAACAGGCCAACGACTTACTGGACGTGACCGTCTCCTACCTCTCCCACAACAACCTCATTATCCACCCCACAAAGTCATTGGCCATGATCAAGGGGTCTGCCACACCTCCCACCCTAGGGCCACAAGGGCCCCCCATGCAAGTCGTGACAACCACCACCCACCTGGGGGTAGTCCAGGCCGCCAACCCTGAGGACGCCACCCTCCCTCCCAAGTTGCAATCACACCTCGCCCATCTCCCCAGATATGCGTCCCCGACCACCAAGGCCCTCTCCCTGTCCCACCAGAGCCTGGCGTACTACCTCACCGGGGTCTTGAACGCCTCCATAGGCTTCCAAGCACTCCACCTGACACACCCCACCACCGCCCTCCAGCCGGCCACACGCGCCGTGACCAAGGCATGGGCAGCACACGGGGGCTGGCCCACCTCCATACCCACCCGCGCCATCCGAGCGGCATGGCCCCACTATGGGGACGCCATAGGGGACGAGTTAAAAGCGGCCTACACCAGACACACCGCCCTGCTCATTCACCGCATGACCCACAACCACTCACCGGAGGTCCGCAAGGTCACCGCCATCCGCCTCCAAGCCGCACAACGGGCCCGCAACACATGCCCGCGCTGGGTACTCCACCAGACGGGCATGCCCGACAACATGAACACGCGCCTGTGGAACCACCTGCAGCTTCTCCTCCCATCCCCACACCACGCCATACTCACCAACCACACGTGCCCAGAGGAAGGGCCACTAGCGGTCCTCTGCGGGGATCTCCACCATCACCCCAAGGGCACCATCCACACCATAGACCTTGTCGGGGCCTCCATCACCGTAGTATACGTCACCCTCCCCCAAATGCGGGTCCTGCACCACAGCGGGGCACACCACACCCCCTTTCTACAGCTTCCCGAATGGCCACAATACCGCCTCTTCCACCAGTACCTCACGCAGACGGCACGAGCAGCGGGACACACTCTACCGGGCAGCAAAGACATGCGCACAGCCTACCGAGAATTCACAAAGCAACACCCCCGACCCATCCCAGCGACACCGCCCTACGCACCCACCGGATCGAAACACGAACCTGTCCCCCCGGTGACGGGCCCAGTCCCACCACCAACCCTACTACTGGCCCCGAATGAAGCCAAACCCACGCAGACCACCGTCATCCACCACGGGGCGAAATGGCGCATACCGAAACACCACATGACCGCCCGAGAACTACCAAAGGTCCCCCAAGATTCCCAGAGCATGCCACGCACATGTTGGGCCTGTGACCCCCAGGCACCAACCACACCATGGCCCGTACTACACCTCATAGCACGCCACCACACCCACCCCACAACCCACCTACCACCACAGGCCTACGCATGGATAGCCCCATGGTTCCACCGCACCGACACTAACCCCACGGTAGCATGGAGCCCCGACCACGCGCCCAAATGGCTCTTCACCACTACACCCACATGCCCCCGCCCCGACCCGGCAGGGGTCGCCATCCGTTACAGCATGTACGAGCCAGGCAGAACGGGCAAACACGAGCACCCCTACTATCCGCTCCACCACTCCTGCCACACACCGGAGCACCGAACACAAACCCTCACATGCGAAGACCTAAACCCCGACACAGCCTACATCGTCCACTACATCTACTCCTACCTCACACAGGGACAGCCGGAGCAGGGACTCATAGCCCTGTCCCCCCAAGCGAAGCACATCATCTCCAAAGGAATAGGGGTGTACGCCACCCCCATCCTGCAGCCCACAACCCCGGTAGCCCACCTCGCCACGGGCCTTGCCATATACGCCTACCTGCCCATGAACCCATGCCGCCTCCCGCAACCATCACCGACGGACCGGCTCTTCTTCACCGACGCCTCAGGCGAATCCGCCTTCACGCCCATCACCGGGGGGACCACCCTGCAGCTAACCCACACCGGGGGACACTACCACATGGACCACCACACGGGCCACACCACCTATGGGGCCTCTTCCCATGGGGAGCTAGGGGCCATGGCCGACGCCATCACCGAGGTCGCGGCCCACCTACCCGCCCACTCCCCGCACATCGTCCGGGTCTGGTTCGTGGTAGACGCCACTGTCGACACACACCTGCTCCTCCGCATAGCAAGTCAACCACTTCACAAAGCCACCGCGACGAGCCTCGGCACCCAGGCACTGCTACTCTGGAAAGCCCTTCGCAGCCTTCCCCCCTACGTCCAACTCCACATCGTGAAACAAGAGTCCCACAGACACCAATACGGAAATGGTAAGGTCGACAACCAGGCAGTACACCAGCGCACAACACACCTACCAGCCCTCCGGATCCCTGACCTCGGCCGCAACCACACACACCTCCAACACGTGCCCCCTGTACCCGAGCCCCATCAGACCCCGGACTGGGTACCAGAGGACGCCCCCTATTCCTCCCACGACAGAGCATACCACTACCCCAACCCCATCCAACATCTCGCCCGCGTGCTCGGCGTTGCAGACAGCCGGGCGCACATCCAGGAGCTCCAGGACAGACTGCAAGTCCCCCTCTACCACTCAGCGCTGCGCCCAGCAAACGTCCCAGCCCACCTCCAAAAACGACGCATCCAGCTCCTCAGGGAGCAACTGCCATTCCTCACCAGGGTCGCCAGATGGCTCGCCCGCAAGCACACCCACGTCCCCGACGAACACACCCGTTGCCCATGCGACCACACCACCCCGGAGGACTAGGAACACTTCAAGAAATGCCCCCTCCATACAGACAGGGACACCCTAGTGGGCTGGTCCCCGGCGGAAACCCTGCGACAACACGAAGGATGGCCAACCCACAGCCACGCACACCAGGCCACCGAACACCTCTTCCGGGACCCCCTGATCAAAGAAGCCACAATGAGAGGGGCAGTGACACAGGCCCTGCACCGACACCTCATCAAACACACGGAAAGCCCCATGGAGGCAGCAGCACACCTCCAGCTAGAAGCAGTCCGCAGAGCAGCGGCCCAAATTGTACACCGCAAACACCTCCTACTAACACACACGGAGCAACTCACCGACCCCACCGCCAGGGAACACATGCAGCGTCTCATCCATTACCATGCCGTGCATGACCCAGACGTCCATTAACCCGCTCCGCGCCCCGCACGCGCCCCCCGTCTCCATCCACAGGTCTCCAAGGCACCACCACAGCGCCCCGAGACCCGTCTCACACCCAAGAAGCCACCCGGCACCGCCCAGTCCGGCCGAGCCCAACCAGGGCCAACCATCCATCGACGTAGACGCGCAAGACCCCGGCAGCCCATCCAGCCCACCCCCCCCGGACCCGGGGCACCCCCCCCTCACACCGGCCACCATCCGCGACCCCGACCTCCTCCGAGCAACCCTCCACGACAGGGCCCCAACCACCCCCCTGGGCTGATACCGCCTACAAGAGGACTGGACCAAGCTTACCGTCAAAGCCCTCCGGGACCTGACCACCCCAGGCAGCGACCTCCACAAGACCATCGTAGACCTCGTGCTCTGGCGAGCCCGCAAACACACCCGGGGCCAGCACATCTGGATCCCCCCCATCGAGTGGGGCCAGGCCCTGACGCACGACACCGGCATCAACGTCACGCGTCAAGGGACCGTACGCCTACGACGGGCCCCAGCGGAGACGGACCACCCAGCGGACCCGAACCGCCCGGAGCAGTGGGAACAGGCCACCGCGCCCAACCGCGACACCGCCCTCCGCGCCGCCGGCCTCCGCACCCCAGATGACGACCTCCCCCCCCCCACCTACAGACAGTGACCACCCCCCGCCGGAGGTCTGGGTTACAGTCCTCGAGCGCGGCCACTACTACGTGATAGCCGCTACGGCTACGTCCCCCAGCCCACAATGGCTCATCCAGGGGATAGATACCATGTTCGCCCCGGAGACCGCCCCACCAGGGGCAGTGGGGGACCCCACCACCCAGCACAGGGTCCTCAGGGGTGTCCTCCAGCCAGGGGACAAGCCCCCAGCCCGCGCCCTGGCCCAAATCACCTCAGGGAAGGCCAGCTACCACCTGGGATTGGCCATGCTCTGCCTAACCCACTGGATCCAGCGCCGCTGGCCACCCACGGGGACCGTGCCCTGGGTTTGGGCCATCCCCACCGCCCACACACAAGTCGAGGCAGGCCCCGATACACGACCAAACCCCCCCCCCAGACCGCAGCAGTCCCTCACCTGCGGGTACCACGCCATCCACAGGGTCCTCAACCGCTCGGGTCTTAGCCCAAAGCTAGCATACCCCCTTCCCGCCACTGACCAAGAGGTCCACCAGATACAAAAGCTCGTCTGCGAAATCCTTGCCGCGGCAGCAGAAGACGGCAAGCTTCTCCTCCAAACCGCCCGGCCTACAACTGCCCACGCAAGCGCGCGGCAAGCGGACACATACACCGACACAGCACACCCCGCCGCACAATCCCCGCCCATGCCCCCCCCCTCTCGCTGCTCAACCGGAGACCCGCACACGCCCACCATCGCGCGCACCCCCGGGCCCCGCGACACGGGCCTCCCCCACCCACCCGAACACCAGCACACGCCCGCCACACACCCACCCGCCGGACACCCTTCACCGCCCCCCACACTCGACAACCCACACACACCCGCCGAGGGGAGCCCCGCGCCCCGCGGCACGCCCACCCCACCCAGTGGCCCGCCCACGCCCCCCACACACACCCCAGAGGACCCAGGCCCACCCCCCCCGGCCCCTGAATGCAGCCCACGCGAACTGTTCCCCCCCGCGGACGCCAACCCACACGACCTCGCACATTGTAGGACCCGGGCCCAGCCGAGCCCAGAAGGAGAAGGCCACAGCCCCGCGCCTCCCTCCCCCGCCGCTGCCGACCAGATCGGCCCGCCGGGCCGCCAGGTCACGACCAGGCCCCCCCAGCCGCCAGCCCCCAACCTACAGCCCGAGGACATGCCCTCCATCCTCCCCGCCGTGGCCGCAGCAGAAGCCGCCGCCCACAAGCCCGCCCGCATCACAGCCCAACCCGCGTCCGCCACCTCCTCCTCATCCTCAGCCTCCTCCACCTCATCCTCTGACCCCCCCCTCCCCGCCGCCCTCATCCTCAAGGCCACGGCGAAAGCCAAAGCCGCGGCCGCACGCACCGACCCCCCAACCCCCGCACAGGCGACTCAGGCACCCCGGCAACGCACCGGGACGACCCCCGACCCGACATCGGCGCCCTCACACCTCCGGACAGAGGTACTCCTCAACCTGGAACCGGACCCCAACCCCAAACCCGACCCCAAACCCAAGCCAGCGCCCACGCGAGCACACACAACACCACAGACGCAACGACACAAACCCACCCGACACCACCCCCGCCCGGACCCTCGCCCAAGCCAGGACCCCCCACCCACCGCAACCCGCGCCCCCCTCCCGCTGGCACCCACCACCACCGCAGACTCGGCCACCCAGCACGACCCCGTCCAAACCCTGGTCCGCATCCCAGTCACCAAGCGCCCCGTCATCCATCCCCCAAAAACCACCACCACCGCCAGCCAAACCGACCCAGGGACGTCGGACCTCTCGACCACCGTCACCGTCAAGCCCGGCCCCCAACCCTTCCCCCCTGCCCACCACATAGTGCAGCCCCGGGGACTGCCCACGATGCCCAACCCCCCACCCCCACAAGGGGGACTGGAAAACCCACAAGGGGTCCATGGGCCATACCCGCAACACCAACCCCACCACTACCCACACCACCACCACCAGCGGCCCCACCACCACCACTACCAACACCACCCCCACCACTACCACTGCCCACCGCCCTAACCCACCGGGCTACAACCCCCCGTGCACGAACAGCACCAGCGGACAGGATGGCAGCTACCGAGCGCTCCACCCGCATACCCCACCTACCGCCAGGGGCCACCCCCCCCGTACCAGCCACCACCCCCGTACCAGGAACCGTATCCGTACCCCCCCGGCCACCATCCGATGGCCGAAGGGGCTCCCCGGGACCAACCCCGCCAAGGACAGCCACTCGACCCATACCACCAGCCACTTCCGCCACCACACTCCTACGTGGCGGATCCATGGACGACGGGGGACCCCCCCCCCCCCAGTACCAGGCAGCACCGCGCGAGGCCCCCCAGGGGCCGCCGACGCCTCCGGACTGGCCCGACTCGAGCGATGAGGCCCGGTCCCGCAAACGGCGGCGCTCCCGCTCCCCCCCCGCACGGCACACTCGCCCACGGCACCCACACTCCCACCGCGCCTCAACCACCCACTCGCGCCGCTCCCGCTCCCCCAGGTGCCACCACGACCCCCCGGGACCCCGCTCCCGTCGCTCCCGCTCCCCTGGGCACCACCACGAGCGCCACCGCCGCCCCATGTCCGCCTCCCCCTCCCCCCACCGGCCAAACAAGACCCCCACCCCCAGCCCCCGCCACCACCACTCCCGCTCCCCCCGACGCAGCCAGGCAGGCCACTGCCGCCCCACGTCCACCTCCCCCTCCCCCCACACGCCCCGCCGGGCTCCCCGTTCCCCCGCCACCCGTACCCATCAACCACCCCCAGCTCCCGCCACCACCACTCCCGCTCCCCCGGATGCCACGGAGCGCGCCACCGCCGCCCCATGTCCACCTCCCCCTCCTGCTCCCCCCTCCGCCCGTACCCATCCTCCACCCCCAGCCCCCGCCGCCGCCGCTCCCGCTCCCCCAGGCACCGCCACCCCCGCCACCACCGCAGGTCCACGTCCTCCCCCCGCCGCACCACGACCACGGGCACAGACCCCTCCCCCCCCCGGGCCCCCGCCCACCTCGCCTGGTGGTCTCCCCCCGCTCTGCAGGAGCTCCGCCGCTGGGTGAAGTGGGCCGGAGGAGCGGGAAGGCACGAAGGGGTGCACATGGTGCATACCTTCGAGGAGGTGCGCACCCGCACCCCCGCAAACCCCAACGAGGCCGCCCCGGAGGCCATCATGCCGCAAGCGGCAGGGGAGGCCCTCCTCCGCGATGCGGTCCAGGGCCTCCGCCCCCCCTACACCCCCCAAGCCCTCCACCAGTGGCTCCAGGCCACCCACCCCCAGGCCTGGGCCGCCGGCGCCCCCTCCCCACCCCGCCCCTCCCGCCACCACCACACCAGGAAGGGGCAGAACAAGGGCAAGGGAAGGGCAAGGGGCACCAAGGAGCACTCAGGCAAGAGGGCACGGAAGGGCCCCAAGTGTGGGCAGGCACTCGCAGGGACAGGACGCCGGAAGCGACACCACATGGGGTCAGGAAACCACCCAAGAACCAGGAAGGGGCGGGAGCGGGGACCAAGACACGGAGGAAAAGGGCACCACGGCAGGCACCACGACCCACAGCCAGGAAGGGCACACCACGACGTGGGGACCAGCGCCGCCCCAACCCCACCAAACACCCCAACACACACCACCGAAGCAAACATCGGACGCCATGCGGATCACACCAGCGCACGCCTACCGGCCACCGGAAACCACACCGAGAATGGAGGGCACACCTACACGGGGAGAACGGGCCACACCCACAGAGGAAGCCGCAGGGAACGCCGCCGCACGGCGCACCACCGGGCCCTCACCGCCAGGCGACGACCCCGGCCACCGCAAAGGCCACCTCACAGGCACCGGAAGAGGACGAAGGCACGGCCGCGGCACCCATGACTAGGGACCGAGACCCCCAGAGGACATGGGACCAAGGCACAGGCCTCCAGGCAGGGCAACCCCACGGACCGTCACGCGAACAACCTACGCGACCCACCAGCCCGAGCGGCACGCCCAAGCCCCCACAGCACGGACCCAGCGAGCCACCCACACCTAACCGCACCCCCCAGCCACCAGCCAGCCACACTCCGGCCCGCACTCCGCACCACGACACAGGCCAGGCTGACCTCCACTGACCCACCGCGGCACCACGCGAGACCACGGCACACCGCACCACAGCGCGCCACAGTGCAACGCGCCACAGCACGACGCGACGCGACGCGGCACAGAGCGGCACAGCACGACACAACTGACCCTAACCTGAGGGACTAACTGAAGCCGGCCACCGCACACCCTGGAGGGCGCCGCGCCAGCACGCCACACACCAGCACCACAGGCCACACACGGGGCCACAGCACGCCTGGCGACAACGGTGGCGGACCACCCAGAAGATTACAGCCGGCACCGCAGAGGGGAAAGGACACGAACAACCCCAGCCCCCTAACCCAAAACCACAAGCAGCCGCCTGGTGCAGCCGCCCAGCCGGCAGAGCCAGGACCTAACCCGGCAAGAAGGGGCGCTGAGTCCACCGTGTACATAGCCCACCCGACCCATGGGGCCGGAACGCGGCCACACAGAACGCAACTGAAGACAGCAGCCCGGAAGACAACACTGAATGTAGGCCAGTGCGTGCGCCAGCCAAGGGAAGGCAGAGGGAGGAACAGGCAAGCCCCCCCCCCCCAAAAAAAAGGAGGGGGGAGGGGGAAAAGGCACGAAAACAGCCCACAGCCGCCAAACCGCCCGCCAACACCACCACAGGCGGCCAAACCCCCCCCCAGAAGGCACCGAAGACAGGACCCCCACAGAGGCACAGGGGGACCACCCACCCAAAACCGGCAACACCAAGCCAGTAACAGCGGCCCACGGGGAAAAGGGATACCGAAACGAAAAGAAAAAAAAAAGAGAGCCACCAGCCCAGCCCGAAAGAAAGGGGATGGAGGGACAGGTACCACAAAGCCCGGGACAAAAAAAAAGAAAAAACCAAAGCGCAAAAAACACACCCCGACAACCCAGCCAAGAAGGGCTGGGCACCGCCGAGACCCAGGCCCAGCACACACGCCCACACCGCACGCCGGAACCGGAAACGGCGGGGGGCAAGCGGGGCGCCCACGAAACCACACACGTCCCAAAAGCAGGCCAGAACCGAAGCCCAACCACGAACACCACGAACAGCCGACACTAGAGGGACAACACCACAAACCGTGCCCAAACACACCCACCCAAGACCCCAGCCAGGACTGGCGGGGTTAACAAAACCCACACCCAACCGCCAACCGGACCCAAACACAAACGCCACACAACAGTAGGAAACCTAGTGCCCACAGCCCGGGCACTGAGGCAGCCCGTGCCATGCAGGTGACCCGGCCAAACGAGATCCGGAGACCGGGGGTAAGGCTGCATCCTAAGGCCTGCGCTGCTTTGGGACTCGAGGCGGAGCGTGCGACACCCAAGCGCCTCGGAACCCTAGTACCAAGAACGTGCATGCATGCCTTGGGAACGGGATACGCCAGGAAGTCCGGTGAACCCCCAGGGTTCCGCCCAAAGGAGGAGACGTGCGCAAGCACGGGGGCACACCCTCCCGGTGAGACAAGCATGTCACGCTGGCGGCGATCAGCCCTCCCGGCGTTGCCCGGGGCCGCTTTGTTGGGGGCCAACAGTCAGGTCTAGCGGGAAGTAAGCCGCCTCCCCTCTTCACGCGCGGAGCCTCTTCCTGTTCAACACAGGCGCGACGCCAGGGGGAACCATGGGGCGCCTCTCCACGACCGAGTGCACTTACCTACCTACCTCCAGCGCAGACCCACGCTGCTGCGCCCCTACGCAGCCCCACGCTGCACTCCCGCGCAGCCCCACGCTGCTGCGCCCCTACGCAGCCCCACGCTGCACTCCAGCGCAGCCCCACGCTGCTGCGCCCCTGCGCAGCCCCACGCTGCACTCCAGCGCAGCCCCACGCTGCTGCGCCCCTACGCAACCCCGTTCTGCACTCCAGCGCAGCCCCACGATGCTGCGCCCCTACGCAGCCCCACGCTGCACTCCAGGGAAGCCCCACGCTGCTGAGCCCCTGCGCAGCCCCATGCTGCACTCCAGCGCAGCCCCACGCTGCTGCGCCCCTACGCGGCCCCACGCTGCACTCCGGCGCAGTCCCACGCTGCTGCGCCCCTATGCAGCCCCACGCTGCACTCCAGCGCAGCCCCACGCTGCTGCGCCCCTGCGCAGCCCCACGCTGCACTCCAGGGCAGCCCCACGCTGCTGCACCTCTGCGCGGCCCCACGCTGCACTCCAGCGCAGCCCCACGCTGCTGCGCCCCTGCGCAGCCCCACACTGCACTCCAGCGCAGCCCCACGCTACTGCGCCCCTACGCAGCCCCAGGTTGCTGCGCCCACGCTGCTACGCCCCTGCACAGCCCCACGCTGCTGCGCCCCTGCACAGCCCTGGCTGCCGCGCCCCTGCGCAGCCCCACGCTGCTGCACCCCTGCGCAGCCCCACGCTGCCCTCCAGCGCAGCTGCACGCTGCTGCGCCCCTGCGCAGCCCCACGCTGCTGCACCCCTGCGCAGCCCCACGCTGCACTCCAGCGCAGCCCCACGCTGCTGAGCCCCTACGCAACCCCACGCTGCACTCCAGCGCAGCCCCACGCTGCTGCGCCCCTACGCAGCCCCACGCTGCACTCCAGCGCAGCCCCACGCTGCTGCGCCCCTACGCAGCCCCACGCTGCACTCCAGCGCAGCCCAACGCTGCCCCGCCCCTACGCAGCCCCACGCTGCCCTTGAGCGCAGCCCCACGCTGCTGCGCCCCTACGCAGCCCCACGCCGCACTCCAGCGCAGCCCCACGCTACTGCGCCCCTACGCAGCCCCACGCTGCACTCCAGCGCAGCCCCACGCTGCTGCGCCCCTACGCAGCCCCACGCTGCACTCCAGCGCAGCCCCATGCTGCTGCGCCCCTACGAAGCCCCACGCTGCAGTCCAGCGCAGCCCCGGGCTGCTGCGCCCCTACGCAGCCCCACGCTGCACTCCAGCGCAGCCCCACGCTGCTGGGCCCCTGCGCAGCCCCACGCTGCACTCCAGCGCAGCCCCACGCTGCTGCGCCCCTACGCAGCCCCACGCTTCACTCCAGCGCAGCCCCACGCTGCTGCGCCCCTACGCAGCCCCACGCTGCACTCCAGTGCAGCCCCACTCTGCTGCGCCTCTGCGCAGCCCCACGCTGCACTCCAGCGCAGCCCCACGCTGCTGCGCCCCTGCGCAGCCCCACGCTGCACTCCGGCGCAGCCCCACGCTGCTGCGCCCCTACGCAGCCCCACGCTGCACTCCAGCGCAGCCCCACGCTGCTGCACCCCTGCGCAGCCCCAAACTGCACTCCAGCGCAGCCCCACGCTGCTGCGCCCCTGCGCAGCCCCACGCTGCACTCCAGCGCAGCCCCACGCTGCTGCGCCCCTACGCAGTCCCACGCTGCACTCCAGCGCAGCCCCACGCTGCTGCGCCCCTACGCAGCCCCACGCTGGACTCCAGCGCAGCCCCACGCTGCTGCGCCCCTACACAGCCCCACGCTGCTGCGCCGCTACGCAGCCCCACGCTGCTGCGCCCCTGAGCAGCCCCACGCTGCACTCCAGCGCAGCCCCACGCTGCTGCGCCCCTACGCAGCCCCACGCTGCACTCGAGCACAGCCCCACGCTGCTGCTCTCCTGCACAGCCCTCGCTGCTGCGCCCCTGCGCAGTCCCACACTACTGCGCCCCTGCCCAGCCCCTGGCTGCTACGCCCCTGCCCAGCCCCACGCTGCGCCCCTACACAGCACCACGCTGCTGCGCCCCTGCGCAGCCCCACGCTGCCCTCCAGCGCAGCCCCACGCTGCTGCGCCCCTGCGCCGCCCCAGGTTGCTGCGCCCACGCTGCCACGCCCCTGCCCAGCCCCACGCTGCTGCGCCCGTACACAGCCCTGGCTGCCCCGCCCCTGCGCAGCCCCACGCTATTGAGCCCCTGCCCAGCCCCAGGTTGCCACCGCCCTGCGCAACCCCACGCTGCCCTCCAGCGCAGCCCGAAGCTGCCACGCCCCCGCCCAGCCCCACACGCTGCTGCTCCCCTGCTCAGCCCCGCGCTGCTGCGCCCCTGCGCAGCCCCACGCTGCCCTCCAGCGCAGCCTCACGCTGCTGCGCCCCTGCGCCGCCCCAGGTTACTGCGCCCACGCTGCTACGCCCCTGCACAGCCCCACGCTACTGCGCCCTTGCACAGCCCTGGCTGCCGCGCCCCTGCGCAGCCCCACGCTACTACGCCCCTGCCCAGCCCCACGCTGCTGCTCCCCTGCCAAGCCCCACGCTGCTGCTCCCCTGAACAGCCCCACGCCGCTGCGCCCCTGCGCAGCCCCACGCTGCCCTCTGGCGCAGCCCCACGCTGCTGCGCCCCTGTGCAGCCCCAGGTTACTGCGCCCACGCTGCTACGCCCCTGCCCAGCCCCACGCTGCTACGCCCCTGCCCAGCCCCCCACGCTGCTGCTCCCCTGCACAGCCCCACGCCGCTGCGCCCCTGCGCAGCCCCACGCTGCCCTCCAGCGCAGCCCCGCGCTGCTGCACCCCTGCGCAGCCCCACGCTGCCCTCCAGCGCAGCCCCACGCTGCTGCGCCCCTGCGCAGCCCCGGGTTACTGTGCCCACGCTGCTACGTCCCTGCCCAGCCCCACGCTGCTACGCCCCTGCCCAGCCCCACACGCTTCTGCTCCCCTGCACCGCCCCACGCCGCTGCGCCCCTGCACAGCCCCACGCTGCCCTCCAGCGCAGCCCCACGCTGCTGCGCCCCTGCGCAGCCCCAGGTTACTGCGCCCACGCTGCACTCCAGCGCAGCCCCAAGCTGCTGCGCCCCTGCGCAGCCCCAGGTTGCTGCGCCCACGGTGCTACGCCCCTGCCAAGCCCCACGCTGTGGCGCCCGTGCGCAACCCCGCGCTGCGCCCCTGCGCAGCCCCGCGCTGCGCCCCTGCGCGGCCCCACGCTGTGCCCCTGCGCAACCCCGCGCTGCGCCCCTGCGGAGCACCGCACTACTACGCCCCCGCGCCGCCCCAAACCTTTGCGCCCCTACGCAGCCCCACGCTGCGCCCCTACGCAGCCCCACGCTGCTGCGCCCCTTCACAGCCCCATGCCGCGCCCCGGCGCAGCCGCACGCTGCTGCGCCCCTGCGCAGCCCCACGCTGCTGCGCCCCTGCGCAACCCGCAACGCGCCCCCGCGCAGCCCCACGCTGCGCCCCTGCGCAGCCGGGCGCTGCGCCCCTGCGCAGCACCGCACTACTACGCCCCCGCGCCGCCCCAAACCATTGCGCCCCTACGCAGCCCCACGCTGCGCCCCTTCACGGCCCCATGCCGCGCCCCGGCGCAGCCGCACGCTGCTGCGCCCCTGCGCAGCCCCACGCTGCTGCGCCCCTGCGCAACCCCGCACCGCGCCCCCGCGCAGCGCCACGCTGCGCCCCTGCGCAGCCCAGCGCTGCTGCGTTCCCGCGCGGCCCCACGCCGCGCCCCTGCGCGGCCCCAGGCCGCGCGCATGCGCGGCCCCACGCTGCACTCCGGCGCGACCCCACGCTGCGCCCCTGCCAAGCCCCACGCTGCGCCCCTGCGCAGCCCCACACTACTGCGCCCCTGCGCAGCCCCACGATTCGCCCCTACTCAGCCCCAAGCTGCGCCCCTGCGCAGCACCACGCTGCTGCGCCCCTTCACGGTCCCATGCCGCGCCCCGGCGCAGCCCCACGCTGCTGCGCCGCTGCGCAGCCCCACCCTGCTGCGCCCCTGCGCAACCCCGCACCGCGCCCCCGCGCAGCCCCACGCTGCGCCCCTGCGCAGCCGGGCGCTGCTGCGCCCCGGCGCAGCCCAGCGCTGCTGCGCCCCTGCGCGGCCCCATGCCGCGGCCATGCGCGGCCCCACGCTGCACTCCGGCGCGACCCCACGCTGCGCCCCTGTCAAGCCCAAGGCTGCGCCCCTGCGCAGCCCCACACTACTGCGCCCCTGCGCAGCCCCACGATTCGCCCCTGCTCAGCCCCGCGCTGCGCCCCTGCGCAGCCCCACGCTGCGCCCCTGCTCAGCCCCGCGCTGCGCCCCTGCGCAGCCCCACGCTGTGCCCCTGCGCAGCCCCACACTACTGCACCCCAGCGCAGCCCCATGCCGCGCCCATGCGCGGCCCCGCGCTGCGCCCCTGCGCAGCCCCACACTACTGCGCCCCTGCGCAGCCCCACGCTGCGCCCCTGCTCAGCCCCATGCTGCGCCGCTGCGCAGCCCCACGCTGCGCCCCTGCGCAGCCCCACACTACTGCGCCCCTGCGCAGCCCCACGTTACGCCCATGCTCAGCCCCGCGCTGCGCCCCTGTGCAGCCCCACGCTGCGCCCCTGCTCAGCCCCGCGCTGCGCCCCTGCGCAGCCCCACGCTGCGCCCCTGCGCAGCCCCACGCTACTGCACCCCTGCGCAGCCCCATGCCGCGCCCATGCGCGGCCCCGCGCTGCGCCCCTGCGCCGCCCCACACGGCTGCGCCCCTGCACCGCACCACGCGGCGCCCCTGCACACCGAGCGCGGCTGCGCCCCGGCACGGCCCCCTGCCGCGCCCCTGCGCGGCCCCATGCCGCGCCCATGCGCGGCCCCACGCTGCACTCCGGCGCGACCCCACGCTGCGCCCCTGCCAAGCCCCACGCTGCGCCCCTGCGCAGCCCCACACTACTGCGCGCCTGCGCAGCCCCACATTTCGCCCCTGCTCAGCCCCGCGCTGCGCCCCTGCGCAGCCCCACGCTGCGCCCCTGCTCAGCCCCGCGCTGCGCCCCTGCGCAGCCCCACGCTGCGCCCCTGCGCAGCCCCACGCTACTGCACCCCAGCGCAGCCCCATGCCGCGCCCATGCGCGGCCCCGCGCTGCGCCCCTTCGCAGCCCCACACTACTGCGCCGCTGCGCAGCCCCACGCTGCGCCCCTGCTCAGCCCCATGCTGCGCCGCTGCGCAGCCCCACGCTGCGCCCCTGCACAGCCCCACACTACTGCGCCCCTGCGCAGCCCCACGTTACGCCCCTGCTCTGCCCCGCGCTGCGCCCCTGCGCAGCCCCACGCTGGCCCCCTGCTCAGCCCCGCGCTGCGCCCCTGCGCAGCCCCACGCTGCGCCCCTGCGCAGCCCCACGCTACTGCACCCCTGCGCAGCCCCATGCCGCGCCCATGCGCGGCCCCACGCTGCGCCCCTGCGCCGCCCCACACGGCTGCGCCCCTGCACCGCACCACGCGGCGCCCCTGCGCAACCCGGGCTGGGAGCAACCCCCCCCCCCTCAAGGAACGGCCGCCCTCGGGAGCCCTCGCCAAGCCCCCGGGGGCCTCCCGGGGTTCGCCCCCGAGCCCGCCCGGCCCTTCCAGGCCCCCCCTCACCAGCCGCAGCCCAGAGGCCCGCCCGGTCTCCCCCGTGCCGGCCCACAACCACCAGGGACCCGGCCCCTCGAGCCCCGGTGCCCAGCCCCGCCCGCCCCCCCGGTATCCCTCCGGCGGGGCCCGTCCCGGTCCGGTTCGACCGCGAGGGGACGGCGTGGCGCTCCCCCCCGCCTCCACCAGGATTCGCCCCCGTGGATGATGCTCGGCGGGATTCGTCCCCGCTGAGCGGGGTGCGGGCCCCACCGCCGACCGCAGCCCCGCCGACACCTCGAGCGCCCCGGGCTCTCCGGCCGACCTAGGCCACTCCCGGCCGCTCCTCAGCCCGGTCGGCCGCACGGTGACGCTCTGCGGCTGAGCTCACTGCACCCCTGTCCCCCTCGCGCGCGCATCCACCCGCCAGCCCACAGCCCCCCCCCCCCCCAACGTGCACGCCGACCCCATGGATCGGGGCTCTCAGGGCCGCCGCCGACCACCGGCCGGTCCGCCTGCGCCGCCCCGCGGCCGCCACGGGCCCCGCACCCGCATGGCGCCACCACCGCCTCGGCCGCTCGCCGCTACCCACGCGCCCGGCCCAAGCCTCGGCCCCCAGGCCACGCTTCCAGCTAGCCGCTGGTCCCGCGGCCCGCAGTGGGGCCCGCATCGGGCGCGCCGATGCCCTTGCACACGCGCCCCCCACGGCCAGGCCTGCGCGGCGCGCGTGCCCCCGGCGCGCCCGCTGACCCCATGGAGTGGGGCTCTCAGGGCCACTGCTGGCCGCCGGCCGGTCCGCCCACACCGCCCCGCGACCGCCACGGGCCCCGCACCCGCATGGCGCCGCCTCCGCCTCGGCCGCCCGCCGCTACCCACCCGCCCGGCCCAGGCCTAAGCCCCCCCGCCGGCCGTGCCGCGCGGCCTCCCGCACACGGGACACAGGGATGGGCACCAGGGGATAGACCATACATAGTCCCCGCCCCCTCCACCCCCCTTACTCCACCTCCGCACAGGACGTAGCCCCCTCCCCTGTAGCGGGGGAGTCGCGGCTGGAAGCGAGGGGAACCGGGGCCCCGCAGGTCCCCGGACAGGTGGTCCCTCCACCCCGCCCCCCATCCCGCCTCCGTCTCGCACAGGTGCGCACGCCCTCCCCCCACGGCGGGGGAGGGAACCAGGGTCGCATGCGCAGGTGGTCCCTCTCACAGCGACGCGCGCCCCCAGGTTGCCACACCCTTCTCCACGCACACCCCCCCCCCCCCTCCACTCCACGGCGCCCCCCCCCCCCCTCGGTCGTTGTCGGCACACGCCCCGCCAGCGTGACACCGGCCGACTGCTCCCTTGCGCCCTGCCCAGGGAGAGCGTGTCTGGCAATTTCTCCCGCCGGCACGTGCTGGGTGCCTTCAACAACAACAACAACAACAAAATACATACATACATACATACATACATACATACATACATACATACATACATACATACATACATACATACATACATACATACATACATACATACATACATACATACATACATACATACATACATACATACATACATACATACATACATACATACATACATACATACATACATACATACATACATACATACATACATACATACATACATACATACATACATACATACATACATACATACATACATACATACATACATACATACATACATACATACATACATACATACATACATACATACATACATACATGATTTGATTTGATGTGATTTGAAAAATCCGCTTTGTCTGTGTTTGGACCAGTCCCCTCCCGAGTTCCACAGCAAGCCTCCCCATCAACCTACACACCGAACACAAAGCAAATTAAATCTCTGAACGAATGTGACTCAGCAAGGATGTGACTATCGACCCAGGTCGCACTCTTCTGAAAAAACAGGCACCTGTGGTATCGACTCGGTACATGTTTTTCCCTTTGCCTTTGCCACCCTGCTTACCCATAGATCTTCCTTTCTTATGTTCCTATGTTGTTTTGTTCCTATGATACATATACATACATACATACATACATACATACATACATGATTGGATTTGATTTGATTTGAAAAATCCGCTTTGTCTGGGTTCGGACCAGTCCCCTTCCTAGTTCCACAGCAAGCCTCCCCTACAACCTACACACCGAACACAAAGCAAATCAAATCTCTGAACGAATGTGAGTTAGCAAGGATGTGACTGTCGACTCAGGCCACTCCCTTCTGAAAGCACGTGTTATGTTGACTCAGTACATGTGTTTCCCCTTGCCTTTGCCAGCCTGCTTACCCATGGATCCTCCTTTGCTTCCCTTAGCCCCAGAATAGGCATAGTGGTATGACCCATAAGTCGTGCTGGGAGCCGATGTCGATCTGTGCCTCCCATAATCTGGCTGATACCTGTTCGCACGCCCTGAAGAGAAACGGTTACCAAATTTGCATGTCTAGAACAGGTTTCAGCACAGGCGGGGGAACACCACGGGAGTGAGAGGCATCAGAAATAACCCACCCTGGTGACAGACACGACTGTTCTGTCTGCACCATAAAACGCCACAGCTGGAGTCCCGAATCCTGGCGAAGCCCCTCCCATGGCCATTGCACACCCACGAGGCACCAATACACACCCTCCCCCCCGAGTGGTCTCCTCATTGCCTCTCTGACGACAGAATGAAGGTTCCCTAGGCATTCGCTGATCCATACGGAGGGGACTTTCGAGTGCCAGACCGTCATCTTAACTGTCCCCTTGCCACACACCAGAACATGCCCTACGTATCCTTTCCCCCTGACAGACGAGAAAAGAACCCAGAGCAGGTTGGTGGGAGTGTGACTGTCCAGATGTGCAGCTGGCGTCTGAAACCCCAGCAGCACACCTGAGTTTATCCCTGCAGTCCACTGAGAATGAAACATAGGGCACTGAAGCCGGACATTATCTGTATCGTACCCACCGTGTACCATGGAATACGCGCTCTCTAGGACTTGATAAATAAGGATATGTGGTTGACTGACACCCGATTTGGAGAGAACCAGCGAAATACCCCTAATTGGGCCTAACCCCAGCCATATGGGCCACGCAGGCTTCACTGATTTCGAGGGATCAGATATGGCGGCTCCCTTCGCAGGATGAGACAATGAAGAGATCCGGATGTCCCAAAATCTCAACGGCCCCCCATCGAAGAGCAATACGGTTACGGGGAATGCCCGCAGCCCACAGAATTTCGCAGACATGTCCAGACCAAGCAAGAACCCGCACTTTAGTAAATACGCATTTGTGGAATCTATGCTGTGTTACCGAGTGGCACCACATGGAGCACAGTGAACATTCCGCTTCTCTGTGCTGCCACTCCCACTGGTCTGCTGACGCATACACACTCCAAGCCCTTATGCGTCCCCAATGCTCTATTCCTAATGGCTGCAGCTGCACCCAGCACTTGAGCCCTGAGACCGATTCGGGTAGCACCATGCGCCATGATCTCTCCGGAGGGGCGGCTGAGCAAGAGGAAGAGATGCTGAGGAGAGCATCATCAGTTTGACTACTCAAATGTCGTTTGAGGTCGACAATGAATCTGTCACCTTGGAATGGAAGAATGGAATCTCTGTCCAGCCATACATCAAGAACTGAGACCTCCTGACGCTCACCGCGCGCACCAGCTTTCGCTTCACAGTCCATTTCTGAGTTGAGCGATGATATCCAGTCATCAAGTTCCGTATCCTGCTGTGCTGGCACCCAACCCATCTGAACCGGAAGATGCGTCAGGACAAAGTGCGCGACAGCCCTGTCCATGATTGATGCAGTTTTGTCCGCCATGTCTCTGGACTGCAGCGACTGCACAGCTCACAAACAGTCAGACCACACCCAGATTTCTTTTAAGCACACGCCATGGGAGGAGACAAATTCGGCAATGGCAACTACCGCAGAGACGACAACAGAGGCTTCTACCAATTTGGTGCTGAGACCAATAGCAGAGAGGGATACACTGTATTCCAGCCACACATGACCCTGACCGTCCACAACTTTTGCCGCTCCCCCCCAGCAATCCTTGAGGCTTGCATCACCAAAAATATACAAAACGGTAGGAAAAGCATCCCCCCAAGGCGGTTTCACACACAACTTAGCCCCTTGACCTGACCCGAGTTTGCGAAACTGAATGCCCAAGCTTTGGAGCCTGGACTGAATGCGCTGAGAGTCGCTGTCAAAGCGATGTAGGCACGGGTTCGACGAGTGTGCCCACGCAGATTGGGCCACCAGGGCGTTGGGCCCATTTAGAGACTTAAACAGTTCATTGATGACTGTGACCCAAAGGACATAATCGGGGGCAGCTCTTCCTAGAATGGAAACTAAGCAGGCACGTGGAGTATTGGGAGCAAACCCAAAGACCAGGCTGTACACCCTGCATATGGACCCTGTCACTGAACTGATTTGCACGTCCATTGGCACATTCACACAGCAGCGAAACACAAGCCTGTTGACTACAAGTCCTCCTATCACAGTGTGTGCCACACCCACTGACACGGGCCACCCTCGCAGCCTGATGATGACCGTTCGAGACCACCTTGTAATGACTTTTTTGTTGGTAGGGAACCCTCCTAAAATATTAGCGTTCCTCCCAGGAGTTTTATGTGTTGGTGTGTACTGGTGGACCACACTGGATTGTCGTCCCAGACGACCGATTTGCTGACACTGCAGACTGAGCCTTGTTTGACCTGAAGTACTTGAACGTTCATTTTGGAGCTATTGTTGCGTTGTCGGACGCAGTCAATAATAACACGAAGGTGGTCGGCCACTCGCTGTCTGTCGTCTATGCTAGAAAACCCCACTGTGTCGTCCACATAGCCCAGAGAAGCAATCATTTCTACCGAGGGAGGAACACATACCGGAACCCCGACCCCTAGTTGACGCATGGCAAGATGTATCAAATTGACCGCAAGTGTGTAAAAAAGTGGATCTAAACCCCCCCCTTGAAGGACACCCTCCACTTGACAATAAGACTCTGATAGGCCCAGGGCAGAAACTACGTATTGCCTGAAGGACATGTAGTGATGAACCACTTCATGCACAACGCCACGTAAAAACGGATACGTATCAGCAGCCTTCAGAATGGCTTGCCTGTTGATTTCATCAAAGGCACCAGAGAAATCCAAAAACATCGTCGTAACATCACCTTGCACCGCCAGGGATTTGGTGATCACTGTGTGTAGCATGCGGCGCAGGGCATGTGCGGAAGACCCTTTAAACCCTGCATACTGTCTACAACCAGACTCACTTGGTGCTGTGGCCAGCTGAATCAAAGGGGCATACAGTTTAGCCTGTATGCGAAATATGGCTGAGAGAAGTTGAAAAGGTCTAGTATTGACATTGACATTGTCACCCGCAGACTTTTTTAGTGTAAGGTGTAGAGCCGAGAAAACCTCCAAAGGCCACTGATCAAAGGGAAGTCCGAGTATCTGAGTCACTCGGAAGATCGACGCCAGCCCCGTCCATTTGACTAGATTTGGTATAAAACCATCAACCCCTGCCGTCGCACTGGTCAGTTTGTGCCGGATACGCAACAGGGACTCTACTGAGACCTGCATCATTTGTGAGAGAATCAGGTACCTGCGGGCCCCGATTGCAACAGGGGTGAGGTGCAGCACATACCTGTGGCGCATGACAGACTGAACGCACTCAGGAGGAACAATAGTGGAACACACAGGGTATTTCAGGACACACTCCCTGGGCAACACCTGCAGGATGTCCCTACCCGTCACCAGAGATTGAGAGGATGTGTCCGTTACCTGATGTAACGCAATGAATGGGTTTGCTGCTTGTAACTTAAGTACCTTCATGGTCTGCCCCGTGAGACCTGTTCCTGACACAGCTTTCCAGTCACTAATCGCCGTAGACCAGTATTTGGAGGACAATCCGAACTCTAGGGAGCGCTGCACTCTCCAGCCCTGGCCGACTGTAATGGCCTTGAGAGACGCAACTACTGATTTCAGCTCCGAGTGGACCTCTTCAGATTTAGGACTACTCACCACATGGTTGACGACTGAGATACACTCTCTATAGGCCTGCAGCCAGCTAGACGCATCACTGATGCCGAGACTCATGGCTTCGGTGAGATTGGAAAAAATCACTCTGCTGTCATGGTCCCAATTGCGAGGTTCAACTGGGCGCATTAGAGATCCTGTGGCTCCTGCCTTCGCTGTCTGACACCCTTGAATCCAAACAGCTGGGTGGTCGCCAACCTCTCTCAGCCACATACCGCAGGATTGCCCCGAGACTCCTTTTATAATGCAAAGGTCCTTGGGAAGATGAACCCTCCCCTGCATGAACGCAACTCGGGCACCCAGAAACTAAGAAGGGCAACTGACAATTTATGTGTGTGGATGTCCCTATTCCAGTCACCCCCCCACGATGAGCCACGACACTGGTAGCTGTTGGAGACCGAAAATCAGATGCACCAACTGTTGATTGTATAACAGTTCGTCAGACCTCTGTGCCATGTGGACGCTACCCAGGACCCCCAAGCCCCAGGCATTGTGGACCACCACAAGAAAAGAGTGGTCAGTATCCAGAAGGACAGTTTTGAACTGTGCCCAGGATGACAAAACCCAGACTTCTAGGCCTTTACCAACATCGCAGTGATCAGAGGAGCGATGCCAAAAGCCATCAACTTGTCTCCTGTCTAGCTTTTTCACTGAGCCCCAGGTTTCTTGAGTGAACAGCACACTGGCATCTGAGGTGACACACATCTCAACCACTTCATCCCACTTGGTCCTGCGTATTTCAACTGACCTATTGAACCCCTGAACATTAGCAGACAGGCAGCCCCACGGCAAGGCAACAGGGGTGGCAGACTCAGGAATAGGAATGGAGCTCCACGCTTGCACTTCATAGTACTGCAACGACCACTGAGGGGGGGTCCAATTGAGCCAGACATGTAACATCATGACACATTCCTGCGGGACGCATCGACACAGATCTTTTTCTGTCCGCCATCCCTGAGACAGAGGATCCCACTCAGTCACCCTGCAGACATCCTGCCACCACCCAGCAGTGTCATCCACAATCTCTTTGTGGTGTCTTGCCACTGCCTTTCCTGACTTGACCAGCACTTGGTGATGTCGTCCCCATTGTAAAGAAATGACCACCACCCAAAGGGGAAGAACACACTCCGGTTCAACAAAATTCACAGGGACTGGGGCCGCCAAAAGTCCCATCCGGCCCAAAACAACTGCATTGGCACACATGTGAAATTTAGTATCGCCACACGCCATGGTTGCTGACCTTACGAGGGTAGCATCCGCAGGTGATGGGGGAACACCGAGCAAAGCCACGTGTCTGGACCCCACCGTTTCTACCTTCTTAGTTAAGCCTGTCCATTGAGGACTCATGATGCGGCAAACTGACACCTTTCGATAACCGCATATCAAAACCCGATGGTGTTCAGCATCACTGCGCTCAACAGTAGGAGGGGGAACCCCGTCACTGGCCAACCGACCCCACGATGCGTCGAGGCCTAGGGCAATCGAGGACACTTTATAGTAGTCCCTCGTTTTCAGCTTCTTACGCACTTTGTTGACCTTGGTAAGCATTTTGCGTTTTGAAAACTCCTCAGCCGCCCATTCAGGCACGTCGTAGAACCTATGATCTCTGTGTTTCACTGCTAGTTCTACACACTCCTTAGCCGAGACCCAGTGTTCCGGTGAGTCGTCATCCTCTCCTATCATGGTGGATTTTACTGCGGCATCGTAATCTTTGGACAGACCCCAGATGGCGTGAGCAGACACAACCTCCTGGACTTCATCAGGCATTCCAGGCAGGGGAGAATGGAATCTAATGATCCCCCCTAACTCTCATTGAAAGCCCCAACCCCACATGGACATGAAGGCATGAGAGGGGGAGAAGGGCGGAAACAGACACCACACCGGGGATTGCATTTTGGACGGCGAGAGAAAAAGACCTGAAGCAGGTGTACTCACAGGAGCCTCTTTGGCAGGCGCAGGCTGAGGAATATGAGAGCCATTTTTTCGCAGTCCTTCGACCAGTTGTAATTCCTTCACCTCAATGAGGTCTGAGCGGCCCAATGGGTCCCTGGATGCTCTAATGCGCAAGCTGTCGCGGTACTTACCTCCCAGGATGGGATCTAGTCTGCTGGACGGAACAAACATGACAACCTCACCATATTGGGACAGCATGTCCCGATAGACTCTGTAGTCGAGAGACAACTGACCGAAGGCAGCTTCACAACCCAAAAAGGAGTCAAGGGCATCAGTATGTTCAAACCCAGTGAGCAGTATAGGTTTTAAACGATCCGTGGTGGACTGCGACATCTCAACAATACCTTTGCCCAGCCCAGACCCAGCTTGCCAATGTTGTACTGGCGGTGAAACATTATCAGAGATGGAGGCACTAGCCTGTCGTGGCTCAGCGGAGTTACTGCCCTGTGCAGTGGAAGCCGTTTCATCCAGCGTTAGCGCCCTGACTACTCCCTCCACCCGCGGTTTCTTGGAGTTTTTTGGCTTGGACGGAGAGGGCTTGGACGCATCTGCACCTGAAGAAGGACTGGAAATAACGTTGCGTTTTCTATTAGCCTCTGCAGCTAGTTTGGCTTGCAGGCGATGCCCTTCCTCTTCTGCCTGCCTAAGAGGACGCATCCAATTGAGCAACACTACCATGACACCCTTCCAGAACCTGCCCTCAACTGGTGTGGCTGACTTCAACCTCAGCAAAATATTACTCCTGATCCCCGAGGCTGCCATCAGCAAAACTTCAACAGGAACATCCTCACTGTACATCTCAGCAACCAAGGACTGAAGTTTATCTTCCTCATTGATCGAAAGATCATCAATGGTGTTGACCAGGGAGATAGCACCCAAGGCATCAGCGGACTCCGAACCTTGTTCGTGCGGGACTACGTCTGTGGGTTGATCTGGAGCTTCTGAGAGAGCGTCGGATTCACTATAAATTTCCTTGTAAAAGGCTGACCAGATAGAGCAAAGTTCGGACTTGGCAATGAGACGTGCAGTGCTCCATTCGGTAAGCGTGGGTCTGTCTGAGACTTTTGCAATGGTGGACAGCATGGCATCCAAAAGGGAGTATTTTCAGGAGATGTTTGAGAAGCTTTCCGGTACTCTCTTGGATTTGACAACCTGGCGGCAGATGTCCTTCTCAGCACCATCCGGCAACTTGCCCACCAAGGAACTCCAGGAATTAGTCTCGATATCGGGACGCAGTTTGAGGACCTCATCCAACACAGTGTTGTCAATGGACCCGGCCAGAATACACATTGTCATGATCCTGGCCCTGACGCTGTCTGGTTGAACCCACAGGCCCACCAGTTCTTCTACAGGGTCCCCAGGAGTGGGTAACCATCGCAATTTTGTAGGGGTGCCCCCTTTTTGAATGTGACCAAACTCCAGAGAAATAGTTGTCATGGGGCTGAACATGTGGAATGGAGAGAAAACCAAAAAGATTACCTCTGTGGGACTGGTACAGGCACCGATACTCACTATCTGCATGCCCCTGGGCCTCAGACAGTTGCGCTCTGTCTGGCATACCCCACACTTCCCACAGACGCCGATACTCACTATCTGCGCATCATAGATGCTGTCATTGTAGGGTGGAATTACCCTGCGAGTGATATCAGCTTTTGTCATTCTGGGACGTCCATACTCACTATCTGCACGTCACGACAAATCAGAATTGTAACGGCTTGACTATGATTCAATCACACACGGCCCCCACTTCCTAGCTACCTCCTTTCTTGATTCGTGTCCCATACCTCCATACCTTGCCCTCCCAACAGCCTAGCGGCGGACGCAGACAACTGACGACCAACAATGAAAGTGAGGAAAAACCAAGCGCTATAGGCCCGTAGGCTCCTGAAGGGTGTGAAGAACCGCATCAGGCAGTCGCGCAAATGAAAAACAAAACACAGTGACAACCGGTGCCCTTGACTGCTGACAGACCTTTCTGGCTGACGCTGTCTATGTCATCACCGCATGAGAAACCAGAAGCAATCTGGAAACTGTTCCCAGTGTCTGTAATAGGTGCAGCAGCTCGCAGAAAAAAAAGTTTTTTCCGATTTGTTATCTACTCCCTGACCTGTCACAGTCAAATGTGTGGAAGCCAAAGCTTGGGGGCAGGCAAGGAGGGGGTTGCGTTGGCGGGGAGGGCAGAGAGGATCTTACAGCTTTCTTTTTTTAGAACCCACGACGCTCTTTCAGACCTCTTGGTTGCCCAGATGTCCTCTCTTCCCCCCCCTGTAGGGCTGAAACTGAACCCTGGCTACCCGGGCACCCAGCCTACAGGCAGCACACTTTAACTCAGAAATAATGGTCCCAGATGAAAAGAAAAAGGAAAATTTTTTCAAAGCGGCGCTGCCTGCGGCCCCCAGAAAATAGACAAATTGTGGGATACTCACTCCAGGAAGAGGTCAAGAGCGTGTGGGGGGTTAAGGGGACTTTTCTGCCTACACATGGTCTAAGTCTCCGGGTCCCCCCATTACAGGGGGACCTCTATCGTGATGGAACTATCACTCTGGAGCCCGAGTCCTCTGTGGATGCAAAACGAGCGTGAAGGGAGGAGGAGACCCGTGATCCTATGGGTGAGAGGGGAGAAGGGGGTAACATAACTGAGATTCATCTGCAGAGTCCGACATTGTGTGGCGGACATGTTGCTACAGAATAAAAACCGACATTGTTGTACCGCTGCTCCCAGGGGGGGAGGCCAGCGGTGCTGTACATCGTCTGCCGGCAGGGCAGGGGTCACCCTGGTGCCGTCTCCACCTCCAGCGACCCCTGTGATAAGTCCGTCCCCAGCCCAGACCCGGCCATCTGGGAGGGGAACCCGTCCACCATTTAAATCGATGTATCAGTCTGGTTGAACATCCAGCTCTGCTCCCATTTAGGTTGTGTGATGGCTGTGAGACCTGCTGTCACGGTTGCCTACATACATACATACATACATACATACATACATACATACATACATACATACATACATACATACATACATACATACATACATACATACATACATACATACATACATACATACATACATACATACATACATACATACATACATACGTTTTGATTTGATGTGATTTGCTTTGAAAAATCCGCCTTTTCTGGGTTCCGACCAGTCCCCTTCCGAGTTCCACAGCAAGCCTCCCCTACAACCTACACACCGAACACAAAGCAAATCAAATCTCTGAACGAATGTGACTTAGCAAGGATGTGACTGTCGACCCAGGCCACTCCCTTCTGAAAGCACGTGTTATATCGACTTAGTACATGTGTTTTCCCTTGCCTTTGCCACCCTGCTTACCCATAAATCCTCCTTTGCTTCCCTTAGACCCAGAATAGGCATAATGGTAAGACCCATAAGTCGTGCTGGGAGCCGATGTCGATCTGTGCCTCCCAGAATCTCTTAGGTTGCTCAAGTTGCATGGTCAAAATCACACCAAATGCACCCAATTTGGACCATACAAAAAATAGTTTTTCACAGGCTCAGTTCTTTGAAAACAGAATATTTGTCCAAAGAAAGTATCTTTCTTACCATTTGTGCCATTTTGTGCCCTTTTTCGGACAGCCGAACCCAAAAAAAAAATATAAAAAAAGAAATAAATCTTATGATTTCAGTGGAAAATGATGTGCTTTTAGCGGAAATTGGCCAATAAATACATGTTGCGTTCCCCTTGTTTTTTTTGATGAACATGGTCTGCAGAAAAAATGATTGCAACGTCATTTTCTGTTTTGCATGTTCATTGCATACCTGCAAAAATGATTTATTGATCGAATTCTATGCGCAAGGCCTCGTGCAATCAAGACCAAGGATCATTAAAAGAGAAGCATGGCGGATCCAATATCAATGCAAAGCATATGCAACATGTGGTTCAAGGGCTGCCCCATGCGCGAGGCCTCGCACATAACTTACTAAACCAAAAACCTCACCCGATTCATTTTCCTTTGGAAAGACGGCTTCAGGGTCGAGTGGTCTTACTACCCACCCCACGGTTTGATTTTTGATTTGCACTGCCTGAAAAAAGAGGTAGAGGTTGTGACTTTCAAGTTCTGGGACTGCATTGCATTCTTCATTGCGCGAGGCCTCGCGCAAAAGAAGGCCCAGAAAATATATTCTTTGTACCATTGTGAGGGGTTCTCATCTGATAGCGCTTGTGCAAAACGTTCACTGAAGCAACGAGTACCTAAATTGTCGTTGAGTCATTGAAATGTACCAGAAGCTTGCCCCCCCCGGAGGCGGAACAACTGTTTTTGGGCTTGGTCAGCCCCTGCGCTTGGCAGACTGCTTCCCCGAGGGCACCTTCTTTCTCCAGGTATCGAAGATCATCTTGAGAACTGGTGTCGTTTGCACTACATTGCATTTTACTCTCCAAAAAATCAGTTTTTTTGGCCGAAAAAACCGCTCAAAAAAGTTCCACGCATGGCAGATTCATATTTTCTTTGCACATTTTACTTTGATCTATAGTCAACCACGGAAGGATCAATTTTTCTTCAGCCAAAGCTACAAGGGGGGTCCCTGTCCAGCTCAGCGTCATCTGTTGAGTGGACATGCTTCATGTGTTACCAGTGATACTCTTGTTTTTGCTTGACACTCCCCATAACTTGTGGCAGGTGTGCATCATGAGCAATGCTGAAGGATCGACCCCGTGCAACACCTCCAACGTATGTGCTCCTTTTGTTAGGAATGCAACAATATTAGAAATGATTTCTTGGGTCATCAATGAGATTTGCAAGGCTTCTTTAGAGCGCTGAATGTCCGCCCGCCTAAACATATTGTACAATGTGATCAAGTCAAGGGTGCCTGTAATGTCACTCCAGTGTAGGCGCCTGCTTGATTCCTCAATTCTAGCATCATTACCTGACTTTGAAGGGGCAATGGACTGCTCCTTGCGCGAGGCCTTGCGCAAGGAACAGTCCATTGCCCCAAAACATTATTTCTTGGACCCATCAGGACCAAGAAAAGGCCAAAATTCCTTACATAAGAGTTTTTTTGGTGGTTCAAAAACGGCTTGATTTTTTGCAAGCCAAAGAATGGTTCTTTTGATGTTTTTTGAGGCCCTGTATTTTGGGCACTTTCTGTCGTTTTATACCATGCAACTTGAGCCGCCTAAGAATCTGGCTGATACCTGGTCGCACGTCCTGAAGAGAAACGGTTACCAAATTTGCATGTCTGGAACAGGTTTCAGCACAGGCGGGGGAACACCGCGGGAGTGAGAGGCATCAGAAATAACCCACCCTGGTGACAGACACGACTGTTCTGTCTGCACCATAAAATGCCATAGCTGGAGTCCCGAATCCTGGCGAAGCCCCTCCCATGGCCATTGCACACCCAGGAGGCACCAATACACACCCTCCCCCCCGAGTGGTCTTCTCATTGCCTCTCTGACGGCAGAATGAAGGTTCCCTTGGCATTCGCTGATCCATACGGAGGGGACCTTCGAGTGCCAGACCGTCATCTTAACTGTCCCCTCGCAAGTCACCAGAACATGCCCTACGTATCCTTTGCCCCGCACAGACGAGAAAAGAACCCAGAGCAGGTTGGAGGGAGTGTGACTGCCCAGATGTGCAGCTTGCGTCTGAAACCCCAGTGAAGCGTTTTCGTGGACCCCTTGCAAAGCACCGCAATTTCTGCAAGAATCGAACATTTCGTGAGTCGGTTTAAGTTGCTTAAACTGTTCTAAGGCGTTTGCCACAGGCCTTTCAAATCTACATAGATGCCTGTGAAAACACAGGAAAACAGTGAAATCTCGCGAATAATTACAAAATGGGGTACAACAGCATAAATTTATTATAAGAAACTGCTATTTTAACATAAAAAACGGCAATCCTCGCTATTGTTCTGTAGCCTTCGTAATCCCATTTCACGTCATAAATTGCGCTATTCAGCGCACGTGCCAGCCACAGCGGGTAGCGGTAGGGAGACCCTGCCGCTACCGCTTCACCCCCCTACTTGAAGGTTTGTTTATCCCCCAAGGGGAAAAACAAACCCCAGAGGTAGCCTCTTCCTAGGTGTCCGGTGGGGAGCACCAATACTACCCTCAGGCAAAAACCTGCTTTGCCACACTAGGAAAAGATTAAGAAAAAGGCCTTGGGTGCCCTGCCCCGTTGGTTTTTGAAAACCTGGCAAAAGTTTTCAGCTTTCCGAAAACCTCCATGCTTTCAAAAAACAAGCAACAGGACAGGCACACACACAGCACTGTAACTCAGCATCAAATCCATGTTGCTGTGTCAGTTCGTGCCTTACCCAGGCACCGTGCACTGTATTGTACAAGTGCGGGTGCGTGTGCCAGGGGCTGAGCTGCCCCATATATACATGGGTTTTAAGACCCACATATATACCCGGTTGGTGGAGCCTGACAAGACTGGGCTCTCACCACGGCAAGTCTGACAAGACTGGACTTGCCCACATGTGTCCCCACAAACGGAATTTTAAATTATCACCGTCTCCAACGACGGCTGCCACTGCCAGGCGTCTGCGTCCCACTGTCTTGGTTGGTCGCCCCGCTGGTCGTGGCGGTCTTTTTCGGCGTCTGGAAGTCCTCCACGACTTCCACCCTTTTCTTCGCCTCGCCCGTAGCGGACTTCGTCTTGGACGTCTTATCCAGGCCGCGGACTCGCTCTTGCAGACTCTCCTGCTCCGACTTCAGGATCCGGATCTCCGCTGCTGCATTCCTCGCCCACGCTGCCATCTCTGCGGCCCAGGCCTTGAACTCCACCGTCTCGGTTGGTAGGATGGCGATCTCTGAGCTTAACCGACTGGGACTGGGGTTGCGTGGATTTCCGGCGAACTCTCCTCCACGTTGGGGTACTGGTCGGTACTCCGGCGCTTTCTGGGGCGCAGGTTGGCGCTCCCTCGACGCTTGTCCACGGTCTGCGTCACCACGGCTTGGACCTTGTCTTCGGTGGAGCGCTGATTCGCGCTCCGGCGTTCTCCAGGATGCTGGTTGACGCTCCCACGGTGCTTGACGATGGTCCGACTTGCTAAAGAGTTCTCGTTCGACGGCTGGGTGGCCGTCACAGTAATCCGGATTGCGGCTGGTACTGCCGCTCTTGGGACGGCCGGTGCTGCCGCCGTACTGGTTCCCACGGCCATAGGGTTGACGGCTGGAAGGGCCATACCTCTGTTGCTCGAACGCGGGACTGCGGCTCGAACTTGGCCTTCTGGGACTCCAGTCTGATGCGTCGCTCATGCTGTCCAGGTTGTAGCCGCCATTTTGCGGTCCCCACGTCCTGACGCCGCTGCTGTCGCTGCTGCTCATCCGGGACGCTGCGGAGGCACTTGCTGCCTCTCTTCTGGCCGCTTGCTGCGGCTGACGGCCACGTTGCGGTGCTGACTGGCGCTGCGCCCAGCGCCTTCTGGCTTCAGCGCGTGTTAGCGCCGCTCCTTGGCGCTGCGATGCGCTGCGGCCGGCGGCTATCCCTGTTCAGGGTTGTTAGAACAGCTTTGAAGCGTTTTCGTGGACCCCTTGCAAAGTACCGCAATTTCTGCAAGAATCGAACATTTCGTGAGTCGGTTTAAGTTGCTTAAACTGTTCTAAGGCGTTAGCCACAGGCCTTTCAAATCTACATAGATGCCTGTGAAAACACAGGAAAACAGTGAAATCTCGCGAATAATTACAAAATGGGGTACAACAGCAGAAATTTATTACAAAAAACTGCTATTTTAACATAAAAAACGGCAATCCTCGCTATTGTTCTGTAGCCTTCGTAATCCCATTTCACGTCATAAATTGCGCTATTCAGCGCACGTGCAAGCCACAGCGGGTAGCGGTAGGGAGACCCTGCCGCTACCGCTTCAGCAAACCCGAGTTCATTCCTGCAGTCCACTGAGAATGAAACAGAGGGCACGGAAGCCGGACATTATCTGTATAGTACCCCCCGTGTACCATGGCATACGCGCTCTCTAGGACTTGATATATCAGGATATCCGGTTGACTGACACCTAATTTGGAGAGAGCCAGCGAAATACCCCATATTGGGCCTAACCCAGCCATATGGGCCACACTGGCTTCACTGATTTCGAGGAATCAGATATGGCAGCTCCCTTCGCAGGATGACACCAGACAATGAACAGACCCGGATGTCCCAAAATCTCAACACCCCCCGATCGAAGAGTGATACGGTCACGGGGAATGCCCGCAGCACACAGAATTTTGCAGACACGTCCAGACCAAGCAAGAACCCGCACTTTAGTAAATACACATTCGTGGAATCTACGCTGTGTTACGGAATGACACCACATGGAGCACAGTGAGCATTCCGCTTCTCTGTGCTGCCACTCCCACTGGTCAGCTGACGCATGCACACTCCAAGCCCTTATGCGTCCCCAACGCTCTATTCCTAATGGCTGCAGCTGCACCCAGCACTTGAGCCCTGAGACAGATTCGAGTAGCACCATGCGCCATGATCGCTCCGGAGCGGTGTGTGAGCGAGAGGAAGAGACGCTGAGGAGAGCATGGAATGGAATCTCTGTCCCGCCATACATCAAGAACTGAGACCTCCTGCCGCTCACCGCGCGCACCAGCTTTCGCTTCAGAGTCCATTTCTGAGTTGAACGATGATATCCAGTCATCAAGTTCTGTATCGTGCTGTGCTGGCACCCGACCCATCTGAACCGGAAGATGCGTCAAGACAAAGTGCGCGACAACCCTGTCCATGAGTGATGCAGTTTTGTCCGCCATGTCTCTGGACTGCAGAGACTGCACAGCTGACAAACGGTTAGACCACACCCAGATTTCTTTTAAGCACACGCCATGGGAGGACACAAATTCGGCAATGGCAACTACCGCAGAGACAACAACAGAGGCTTCTACCAACTTTGTGCTGAGACCAATAGCAGAGAGGGATACACTGTATCCCAGCCACACATGACCCTGACCATCCACAATCTTTGCCGCTCCCCCCCAAGCAATCCTTCAGGCTTGCATCACCAAAAATATACAAAACCGTAGGAAAAGCATCCCCCCGAGGCGGTTCCACACACCACTTAGCCCCTTGACCTGACCCGAGTTTGCGCAACTGAATGCCCAAGCTTTGGAGCCTGGACTGAATGCGCTGAGAGTCGCTGTCAAAGCGATGTAGGCACGGGCTCGACCAGTGTGCCCACGCAGATTGGGCCAGCAGGGCGTTGGGCCCATTTAGAGACTTAAACAGTTCATTGATGACTGTGACCCAAAGGACATAATCGGGGGCAGCTCTTCCTAGAATGGAAACTATGCAGGCACGTGGAGTATTGGGAGCCAACCCAAAGACCAGGCTGTACACCCTGCATATGGACCCTGTCACTGAACTAATTTGCACGTCCGATGGCACATTCACACAGCAGCGAAACACAAGTCTGTTGACTACAAGTCCTTCTATCTCAGTGTGTGCCACACCCACCGACACGGGCCAACCTTGCAGCCTGCTGATGACCGTTCCAGACCACCTTGTAATGACTTTTTTAATGGTAGGGGACCCTCCTAAAATATTAGCGTTTCCCCCCAGGATTTTTATGTGTTGGTGTGTACTGGTGGACCACACTGGCTTGTCGTCCTGAAGCGTTTTCGTGGACCCCTTGCAAAGCACCGCAATTTCTGCAAGAATCGAACATTTCGTGAGTCGGTTTAAGTTGCTTAAACTGTTCTAAGGCGTTAGCAACAGGCCTTTCAAATCTACATAGATGCCTGTGAAAACACGGGAAAACAGTGAAATCTCGCGAATAATTACAAAATGGGGTACAACAGCATAATTTTATCACAAAAAACTGCTATTTTAACATAAAAAAACGGCAATCCTCGCTATTGTTCTGTAGCCTTCGTAATCCCATTTCACGTCATAAATTGCGCTATTCAGCGCACGTGCGAGCCACAGCGGGTAGCGGTAGGGAGACCCTGCCGCTACCGCTTCACCCCCCTACTTGAAGGTTTGTTTATCCCCCAAGGGGAAAAACAAACCCCAGAGGTAGCCTCTTCCTAGGTGTCCGGTGGGGAGCACCAATACTACCCTCAGGCAAAAACCTGCTTTGCCACACTAGGAAAAGATTAAGAAAAAGGCCTTGGGTGGCCTGCCCCGTTGGTTTTTGAAAACCTGGCAAAAGTTTTCAGCTTTCCGAAAACCTCCATGCTTTCAAAAAACAAGCAACAGGACAGGCACGCACACAGCACTGTAACTCAGCATCAAATCCATGTTGCTGTGTCAGTTCGTGCCTTACCCAGGCACCGTGCACTGTATTGTACAAGTGCGGGTGCGTGTGCCAGGGGCTGAGCTGCCCCATATATACATGGGTTTTAAGACCCACATATATACCCGGTTGGTGGAGCCTGACAAGACTGGGCTCTCACCACGGCAAGTCTGACAAGACTGGACTTGCCCACAGGTGTTCCAACAAACGGAATTTTAAATTATCACCGTCTCCAACAACGGCTGCCGGTGCCAGGCGTCTGCGTCCCACTGTCTTGGTTGGTCGCCCCGCTGGTCGTGGCGGTCTTTTTCGGCGTCTGGAAGTCCTCCACGACTTCCACCCTTTTCTTCGCCTCGCCCGTAGCGGACTTCGTCTTGGACGTCTTCTCCAGGCAGCGGACTCGCTCTTGCAGACTCTCCTGCTCCGACTTCAGGATCCGGATCTCCGCTGCTGCATTCCTCGCCCACGCTGCCACCTCTGCGGCCCAGGCCTTCAACTCCACCGTCTCGGTTGGTAGGATGGCGATCTCCGAGCTTAACCGACTGGGACTCGGGTTGCGTGGATTTCCGGCGAACTCTCCTCCACGTTGGGGTACTGGTCGGTACTCCGGCGCTTTCTGGGGCGCAGGTTGGCGCTCCCTCGACGCTTGACCACGGTCTGCGTGACCACGGCTTGGACCTTGTCTTCGGTGGAGCGCTGATTGGCGCTCCGGCGTTCTTCAGGATGCTGGTTGGCGCTCCCATGCTGCTTGACGATGGTCCGACTTGCAGAAGAGTTCTCGTTCGACGGCTGGGTGGCCGTCACGGTAATCCGGATTGCGGCTGGTACTGCCGCTCTTGGGACGGCCGGTGCTGCCGCCGTACTGGTTCCCACGGCCATAGGGTTGACGGCTGGAAGGGCCATACCTCTTTTGCCTGAACGCGGGACTGCGGCTCGAACTTGGCCTTCTGGGACTCCAGTCCGACGCGTTGCTCATGCTGTCCAGGTTGTAGCTGCCATTTTGCGGTCTTCACGTCCTGACGCCGCTGCTGTCGCTGCTGCTCATCCGGGACGCTGCGGAGGCACTTGCTGCCTCTCTTCTGGCCGCTTGCTGCGGCTGACGGCCACGTTGCGGTGCTGACTGGCGCTGCGCCCAGCGCCTTCTGGCTTCAGCGCGTGTTAGCGCCGCTCCTTAGCGCTGCGATGCGCTGCGGCCGGCGGCTGTCCCTGTTCAGGGTTGTTAGAACAGTTTTGAAGCCTTTTCGTGGACCCCTTGCAAAGCACCGCATATTCTGCAAGAATCGAACATTTCGTGAGTCGGTTTAAGTTGCTTAAACTGTTCTAAGGCGTTAGCCACAGGCCTTTCAAATCTACATAGATGCCTGTGAAAACACAGGAAAACAGTGAAATCTCGCGAATAATTACAAAATGGGGTACAACAGCAGAAATTTATTATAAAAAACTGCTATTTTAACAGAAAAAACGGCAATCCTCGCTATTGTTCTGTAGCCTTCGTAATCCCATTTCACGTCATAAATTGCGCTATTCAGCGCCCGTGCGAGCCACAGCGGGTAGCGGTAGGGAGACCCTGCCGCTACCGCTTCAGTCCCAGACGACCGATTTGCAGACACTGCAGACTGAGCCATGCTTGACCTGAAGTACTTGAACGTTCATTTTGGAGCTATTGTTGCGTTGTCCGAGTCAGTCAATAATAACACGAAGGTGGTCGGCCACTCGCTGTCTATCGTCCATGCTCGAAAACCCCACTGTGTCGTCTACATAGCCCAGAGAAGCGATCATTTCTAACGAGGGAGGAACACATACCGGAACCCCAACCCCCAGTTGACGCATGGCAAGATGTATCAAATTAACCGCAAGTATGTAAAAAAGTGGATCTAAACCCCCCCCTTGAAGGACACCCTCCACTTGCCAATACGACTCTGATAGGCCCAGGGCAGATACCACGTATTGCCTGAAGGACATGTAGTGATGAACAACTTCTTGCACAACGCCACGTAAAAACGGATACATATCAGCAACCCTCAGAAGGGCTTGCCTGTTGATTTCATCAAAGGCACCAGAGAAATCCAAAAACATCGTCGTAACATCACCTTGCACCGCCAGGGATTGGGTGATCACTGTGTGTAGCATGCGGCGCAGGGCATGTGCGGAAGACCCTTTAAACCCTGCATACTGTCTACAACCAGACTCACTTGGTGCTGTGGCCAGCTGAATCAAAGGGGCATACAGTTTAGCCTGTATGCGAAATAGGGCTGAGAGAAGTTGAATAGGCCTAGTATTGACATTGACAGTGTCACCCGCAGATTTTTTTAGTGTAAGGTGTAGAGCCGAGAATACCTCCAAAGGCCACTGATCAAAGGGAAGTCTGAGTATCTGAGTCACTCGGAAGAGGCACGCCAGCCCCATCCATTTCACCAGATTTGGTATAAAACCATCAACCCCTGCCGTCGCACTGGTCAGTTTGTGCCGGATACGCAACAGGGACTCTACTGAGACCTGCATCACTTGTGAGAGAATCAGGTACTTGCGGGCCTCGATAGCAACAGGGGTGAGGTGCAGCACATACCTGTGGCGCATGACAGACTGAACCCACTCAGCAGGAACAATAGTGGAGCGCACAGGGTATTTCAGGACACACTCCCTGGGCAACAGCTGCAGGATGTCCCTACCTGTCACCAGAGATTGAGAGGATGTGTCCGTTACCTGATGTAACGCAATGAACGGGTTTGCTGCTTGTAGCTTAATTACCTTCATGGTTCGCCCCATGAGACCTGTTCCTGACACGGCTTTCCAGTTACTAATCGCCGTAGACCAGTATTCGGAGGACAATCTGAAATCTAGGGAGCGCTGCACTCTCCAGCCCTGGCCGCCTGTAATGGCCTTGAGAGACGCAACTACTGATTTCAGCTCTGTGTGGACCTCTTCAGATTTAGGACTACTCACCACATGGTTGACGACTGAGGTACACTCTCTATAGGCCTGCAGCCAGCTAGACGCATCACTGATGCCGAGACTCATGGCTTCGGTGAGATTGGAAAAAATCACTCTGCTGTCATGGTCCCAATTGCGAGGTTCAACTGGGCGCATCAAAGATCCTGTGGCTCCTGCCCTTGCTGTCTGACACCCTTGAATCCAAACAACTGGGTGGTCGCCAACCTCTCTCAGCCACATACCACAGGATTGCCCCGAGACTCCTTTCAGAATGCAAAAGTCCTTGGGAAGATGAACCCTCCCCTGCATGAACGCAACTCGGGCACCCAGAAACTTAAGAAGGGCAACTGACAAATTATGCGTGCGGATGTCCCTATTCCAGTCACCCCCACGATGAGCCACGACACTGGTAGCTGTTGGAGACCGAAAATCAGATGCACCAACTGTTGATTGTATAACAGTTCGTCAGAACTCTGTGCCATGTGGACGCTACCCAGGACCCCCAAGCCCCAGGCATTGTGGACCACCACAAGAAAAGAGTGGTCAGTATCCAGAAGAACAGTTTTGAATTGTGCCCAGGATGAGAAAACCCAGACTTCTAGGCCTTTTTCAACATCACAGTGAGCAGAGGAGCGATGCCAAAAGCCAGCAATGTGTCGCCTGTCTAGCTTTTTTACCGAGCCCCAGGTTTCTTGAATGAACAGCACCCTGGCATCCGAGGTGACACACATCTCAACCACTTCATCCCACTTGGTCCTGCGTATTTCAACTGACCTATTTAACCCCTGCAACCACTTCATCCCACTTGGTCCTGCGTAATTTAATTGACCTATTTAACCCCTGAACATTAGCAGACAGGCAGCCCCACGGCAAGGCAACAGGGGTGGCAGACTCAGGAATAGGAATGGAGCTCCACGCTTGCACTTCATAGTACTGCAACAATCACTGACGGGTGGTCCAATTGAGCCAGACATGTAACATCATGACACATTCCTGCGGGACGCATCGACACAGATCGTTTTCTGTCCGCCATCCCCGAGACAGAGGATCCCACTCAGTCACTCTGCAGACATCCTGCTACCACCCAGCAGTGTCCTCCACAATCTCTTTGCGGTGTCTTGCCACTGCCTTTCCTGACTTGACTAGCACTTGGTGCTGTCGTCCCCATTGTAAAGAAATGACCACCACCCAAAGGGGAAGGACACACTCCGGTTCAACATCCGCAGGTGATGAGGGAACACCGAGCAAAGCCAGTTGTCTGGACCCCACCGTTTCTACCTTCTTAGTTAAGCCTGTCCATTGAGGATTCACGATGCGGCAAACTGACACTTTTCGATCACCACATTCCAAAACCCGATGGTGTTCAGCATCACTGCGCTCAACAGTAGGAGGGGGAACCCGGTCACTGGCCAACCGACCCCACGATGCGTCAAGGCCTAGGGCAATTGAGGACACTTTAGAGTAGTCCCCCGCTTTTAGCTTCTTACGCACTTTGTTGACCTTGGTAAGCGTTTTGCGTTTAGAAAACTCCTCAACCGCTCATTCAGGCACGTCGTAGAGCCTATGACCTCTGTGTTTCACTGCTAGTTCTACACACTCCTTAGCCGAGACCCAGTGTTCCGGCGAGTCGTCATCCTGTCCTATCACGGTGGATTTTACTGCGGCATCGTAAACTTTGGACAGACACCAGATGGCATGAGCAGACACAACCTCCCTGAACCCATCAGGCATTCCAGGCGACGAAGAATGGAATCTAATGTTCCCCCCTAACTCTCGCTGAAAGGCCCAACCCCACATGGATATGAAGGCATGAGAGGGGGAGAAGGGCGGAAACAGACACCACACCAGGGATTGTATTTGAGACGGCAAAGAAAGAGACCTGAAACAGGTGTACTCACAGGAGCCTCTTTGGCAGGCGCAGGCTGAGGAATATGAGAGCCATTTTTTCGCAGTCCTTCAACCAGTTGTAATTCCTTCACCTCAATGAGGTCTGAGCGGCCCAATGGGTCCCTGGATGCTCTGATGCGCAAGCTGTCGCGGTACTTACCTCCCAGGATGGGATTTAGTCTGCTGGACGGAACAAACATGACAACCTCACCAAATTGGGACAGCATGTCCCGATAGACTCTGTAGTCGAGAGACAACTGACCGAAGGCAGCTTCACAACCCAAAAAGGAGTCAAGGGCATCAGTATGTTCAAACCCAGTGAGCAAAATAGGTTTGAAACGATCCGTGGTGGACTGCGACTTCTCAACAATAACTTTGCCCAGCCCAGGCCCAGCTTGCCATTGTTGTACCGGCGGTGAAACATTATCAGAGATGGAGGCACTAGCCTGTCGTGGCTCAGCGGAGTTACTGCCCTGTGCAGCGGAAGCCGTTTCATCCAGCGTTAGTTCCCTGACTACTCCCTCTACCCGCGGTTTCTTGGATTTTTTTGGCTTGGACGGAGAGGGCTTGGACGCATCTGCACCTGCAGAAGGACTGGAACCAACGTTGCGTTTTCTATTAGCCTCTGCAGCTAGTTTGGCCTGCAGGCGATGCCCTTCCTCTTCAGCCTGCCTAAGATGACGCATCCAATTGAGCAACGCTACCATGACACCCTTCCAGAACCTGTCCTCAACCGGTGTGGCTGACTTCAACCTCAACAAAATATTACTCCTGATCCCCGAGGCTGCCAACAGCAAAACTTCAACGGGAACATCCTCACTGTACATCTCAGCAACCAAGGACTGTAGTTTATCTTCCTCATTGATCGAAAAATCATCAACGGTGTTGACCAGGGAGATGGCACCCAAGACATCAGCGGACTCCGAACCCTGTTCCTGTGGGACTACGTCTGTGGGTCGATTTGGAGCTTCTGAGAGGGCGTCGGATTCACTAAAAATTTCCTCGTCAAAGGCTGACCAGATAGAGCGAAGTTCGGACTTGGCATTGAGACGTGCAGTGCTGCATTCGGTAAGCATGGGTCTGTCTGAGACCTTTGCAATGATGGCCAGCATGTAGTGTTTGGTATGAGACTTTTTTTGCCCAAATGAGATGAGCGATTTTTTTTTCTCGTTTCAATGAACGATTTTTTCTTTTCGTTTCATATGAAATGAGCGATTTTTGTTTCGCGTTTCATTTTTTTTCGATATGTCTTGACATAGTTGATGTGACCAAAAAAAAACGAGGCATTGTTGATGTTATCTCCAGGCGGCAATGAGTGCACTTCCTACGATGAATGGTACCCGTTGAATACACATTTTGGTCAATGGGGCCATACGAAGTTAGAAGTGGTTTCGTTATATAAAACATCCATGCTGGTTTTGAAGAGACTGGAGTATCTCCAATGATTGTTTTCCTGCTTGGGCCGAAACCTTCTGCTGGTTTTGCATTCAAAAGAAGTTTTCAAACATCCAGAAAAAAAATCAAAAAAACAGCAGGCATTCAAACAAACACAGAGCATTCAAAGTGCTGAAACATCTCTGTATGCGTTCCCAAACAAGTCCACACACTGAAGAAGAGCCACTCGAAGAGTGACACTGCAGCCTTTCACACTAATATACAAACAGAAACAAAGGCTCTCACAAAGGGCTAGCAGAGCCACATATATATAAGTCGACGTCATTCTGTGAGAAAAAAAAACAAAACTATCATTCCCCAACAGCGCACAGAACCCTGAGCTTGAACATGGAACAGAGACCGTGAAAACTGAAGCAAAGGCGCATATCAGTGTGCCACAGGCAGGCCAAAAAAGCACACTTCGGAGTCCTGTGGAGCCTCAGGGCCATACCCGTTTTTCACAGGTGTAAATTCAATCACTAGCTGTTACAAGCACGCGCGAACACACGCACGCAGAGAGACACACTCACAACAGTACGTTGGTCTCAGAAGTTCGTTCTTACAAGGTCTCCAGGCAGCAGCATCAAATCCGTAAAGAAGATCAGTTGTCATGTAAACTTTGAAGCGCCTGGCGCTACCAAGATGGGGCACCGAGCGACAAAGAAGAAGCCGCGTTCGCGTCGAGCTGCTATTCCACTCGCTGCTGCTCAAGGAGACTGCTCAAGAAAACTTGCACGAAGACTACTACCTGCTGCTGACAGTGCCGTTCAAGGTGTAGGAGTTGAGGAACTCCTCGGCGAACAACCGGCAAACCAAGATGGCGCGTACTTGAGCTGCACGTTTCCACGAAGATCTCGCAAAGCACAGTTCTACGCGTCAGGGGTCAAAAAGAGCAGAGCAAACACGCCAAAAATCACGTGAATACGAACACGACAGTGGCTGCGAAAAACAAAACCAGGCACATCAGGTCGCAGCAACTTCGGAGTGAGTACGGTGAGTTCCAGCTTGCTGTCGACGCATCCTCAAGAGATAAATCAGAGAAGTGAGACTGGACGTCGTGTTCTTAACATCTCGCTGTAAGATCTCGCTGGAAGCACAGAAGCACTAACGCCTGCGACGCTTGAACAAACGGCGCTAGAACAAACGACTCAGACTCCTTGGATGACAATCCCATACTCGCAGAACCTCAACGTGACGATGCTACCATGCAACAGAGCGGGCATAATAGCAAATCATGCTATACAAACAAACCCTGAAGTGACAGTAATCGACAATGATAAACACATACAAACATATAACAACAATCAATCACAGCAAACATCGAAAACATGGAACCCAAATAATCGCAAATCCTACAGGCGCAAAACATCTGCGACTTTCGGCGCTTACCTCTGCCTGTGACCTCCTGCAGATGTTGTATCAGGCCGGGGCCTTGTGCACTTTTGAAAAGCTCTAGGCAATAACAACAACCATCCAAAAGCCTCTAGGAAATACAAGAATGCAAATACCCCAACACCATACTGTCAAAAACACGAGGAGTGCTTGAGGGAGCTGATTGTTCAGCCTGAAGCATCGCAGTATGATTGATTTGGATGCCAGTTTCTCATATTCTCGAAAAACAGGGTGTTTTTCATGAAATGAGCGATTTTTTGTTCTCGTTTCATATGAAATGAGCGATTATTTTGTCTCGTTTCACTTTTTTCGAGAATATTTTTCCTCATACCAAACTCTACCAGCATGGCATCCAAAAGGGAGTATTTTGAGGAGATTTTTGAGAAGCCTTCTGGTACTCTTTTGGATTTCACAACCTGGCGGCAGATGTCCTACTCAGCACCATCCGGTAACTTGCCCATCAGGGAACTCCAGGTATTAGTCTCGATATTGGGACGCAGTTTGAGGACCTCATCCAACACAGTGTTGTCAATGGACCCGGCCAGAATACACATTGTCATGATCCTGGCCCTGACGCTGTCTTGTTGAACGCACAGGCCCATCGGTTGTTCCACAGGGTCCCCATGAGGGGGTAGCCATCGCAGTTTTGTAGGGGTGCCCCCTTTTTGAATGTGACCAAACTCCAGAGAAATAGTTGTCATGGGGCTGAACATGTGGAGTGGAGAGAAAACCAAAACGCTTACCTCTGTGGGACTGGTACAGGCACCGATACTCACTATCTGCATGCCCCTGAGCCTCAGGCAGTTGCGCTCTGTCTGGCATACCCTACACTTCCCACAGACGCTGATACTCACTATCTGCCCGTCAAAGATGCTGTCATTGTCGGGTGGAATTATCCTGCGAGTGATATCAGCTTTTGTCATTCTGGGACGTCGATACTCCCTATCTGCACGTCACGACAAATCAGAATGGTAACAGCTTGACTATGATTCAATCACACACGGCCCCCACTTCCTAGTTACCTCCTTTCTTGATTCGTGTCCCATACCTCCATACCTTGCCCTCCCAACAGCCTAACGGCGGACGCAGACAACTGACGACCAACAATGAAAGTTAGAAAAAACCAAGCGCTAGAGGCCCGTAGGCTCCTGAAGGGTGTGAAGAACTGCATCAGGCATTCGCGCAAATGAAAAACAAAACACAGTGACAACCCGTGCCCTTGACTGCTGACAGACTTTTCTAGCTGACGTTGTCTATGTCATCACCGCATGAGAAACCAGAAGCAATCTGGAAACTGTTCCCAGCGTCTGTAATAGGTGCAGCAGCTCGCAGAAAAAAAAATTATCCGAGTTGTTATCTACTCCCTGACCTGTCACAGTCAAATGTGTGGAAGCCGAAGCTTGGGGGCAGGCAAGGAGGGGGTTGCCCTGGCGGCGAGGGCAGAGAGGATCTTACAGCTTTTTATTTTTAGAACCCACAACGCTCTTTCAGACCTCTTGGTTGCCCAGGTGTCCTCTCTTCCCCCCCCTGTAGGGCTGAAACTGAACCCTGGCTACCCGGGCACCTAGCCTACAGGCAGCACACTTTAACTCAGAAATAATGGTCCCGGATGAAAATAAAAACGAAAATGTTTCAAAGCGGCGCTGCCTGCGGCGCCGAGAAAATGGAGAAATTGTGAGATACTCACTCGGGGAAGAGGTCAAAAGCGTGTGGGGGGTTAAGGGGACTTTTCTGCCTACACATGGTCTAAGTCCACGGGTCCCTCCAGACAGGGGGACCTCTATCGTGATGGAACTGTCACTCTGGAGCCCCAGTCCTCTTCAGATGCAAAATGAGCAGGAAGGGAGGAGGAGACCCGTGATCCTATGGGTGAGAGGGGAGGAGGGGGTAACATAACTGAGATTCATCTGCAGAGTCCGACATTGTGTGGCGGACATGTTGCGTCAGAAAAAAAAACCGACATTGCTGTACCGCTGCTCACAGAGGGGGAGGCCAGCGGTGCTGTACATCGACTGCCGGCGGGGCAGGGGTCACCCCGGTGCTGTCTCCACCCGCAGCGACCCCTGCGATAAATCCGTCCCAAGCCTAGACGCGGACATCTGGGAGGGGAACCTGTCCACCACCCTGATTGTACCCCACCTTTTTGACTTTTTGATCCCCATTGAAGATCCCCATATAGTACCCCAGGTTGAATACCCCATTTACCACCTGATATTCCCATGATGGAACCCTAGGGAGATGAACTCCAGCTTAATGGATTCTCCTCTGAGCCCCCCCAGCAGGGAGGCGTCCGACTGACTCCTAGTCTCCTTCCGGCATCGTATTCTGTCGAAACCTGATAAGGAGTAGAAACCGTAGTGGATGCTATCCTACCTACTAGGAGAGAGGAGCAGGAGCCCCTATTATTGAAACTGTACCTGAACCCTTTCTCTGACTACTACCCTTGTCTACCCTGATGGCGTTTATCGGAGAACATTCCTACCTTTACCCTGTGAGGCATCGAAGATGTGGAACTGGTTAAAAATACATACATACATACATACATACATACATACATACATACATACATACATAGATACATACATACATACATACATACATACATACATACATACATACATACATACATACATACATACATTCATACATACATACATACATACATACATACACACACACATACATACATTCATACATACATACATACATACATACATACATACATACATACATACATACATACATACATACATACATACATACATACATACATACATACATATAGCGGAGTCCCCCCCGGCGAATCCGAGGTTCTTCCTCGAAGGGGCCCACGAGCCCAGGGGACGCCACCGGGTTTTAACGGCCACGCCGGACAGAGCTCCCACCGGCGACCCCCCCCCCCGCATGGGAGGGAGCACACAACAACCGCCAGCCCCCCCCCCCCCCCCACAGCCCCCCCAAAAAAGGGACTCCGGCGCGCCGGGTTGGGGATATAGTCCCATGCCGCGCGGCCATGAATCGACATGGCCCTACACTGGGCGATACACGCCCTCCCCCCCCCCTCGCTCAAGACGGGCCCCCGTTGTCCCCCGGGCAGGAAGCAACCCCCCCCCCCCTCAAGGAACGGCCGCCCTCGGGAGCCCTCGCCCAGCCCCCAGGGGCCCCTCGGGGTTCGCCCCCGAGCCCGCCCGGCCCTTCCACGCCCCCCCCTCACCAGCCGCAGCCCAGAGGCCCGCCCGGTCCCCCCCGCGCCGGCCCACAGCCACCAGGGTCCCGGGCCCCGGAGCCCCGCAGCCAAGCCCCGCCCGCCCCCCCGGTATCCATCCGGCGGGGCCCGTCCCGGTCCGGTTCGGCCGCGAGGGGACGGCGTGGCGCTTCCCCCCGCCTCCACCAGGATTCGCCCCCGTGGATGATGCTCGGCGGGATTCGTCCCCGCCGAGCGGGGTGCGGGCCCCTCCGCTGACCGTGGCCCCCAGCGCCGCGGGCGCCCCGGGCTCCCCGGCCAACTTTGGCCAGCCCCGGCTGCCCCTCCTCCCCGGTCAGCCGAACGGTGACGCTCGCGGCTGAGCACACCGCTACCCCAGCCCCCCGCGCGCGCGCCCGCCAACCGCCCCACAACCTCCCCCCCCCTCCCCGCATGCACACCGTGCCCCTCCTCCCCTCCGCACCCCCCCTCCTACTTCACAGGTAGCCGTCGCCACCGAGGTGGGCTTCCGCAGCCGCCGACGGGCGGACAACTGGTTGAGAAGGGGACCCCCCAAACTCGGTGGGGGTCCAGGCCTTGCCCCTCCTTCCCCCTGCTGCATGCATCATGGCATTGCATGAGTCATACCTCCCTCCCTGTGCACCATGTGTCATGGCCGCGAGTGGCCTTTGCCTCCCCTCCCCCTCACCGCAACCGCACGGGGGGGGGCGAAGGCCCCTGGGTGGGGCCCCCAGAACCCCTGCAGCCGCGCCTCCCGACTGGAGGGTGGTGGGGCCCGCCGGTGCGCGGTACAAGCTCCCGCCACCCTCCATCCACCTGCCGCGACCCCCTGACCCCCCCCCTGTCCCCCCCCTGTCCCCCACCCCGGCTGGGGCGGCGCGGCCCGCGCGTGCGGTTCGAGCCCGCGCCGCCCCTTGTTGCATTATACGGGCAGTGCGGGCCGCCAGGAGAGCAGAGGGGCCCCGCACTGCCCCGAGCGCCCCCCCCCACGGCAGCTGGCGCTAGAGGCCTAGCAGCGCCTGGCGGGCTGTTGTGCAGGGGGGGCGAGGCGACCGGGCGCTTCATACCCGCCCCCAACAGGGGTCTGTGCCCACGGCACCGGGCACAGACGCCAGTTGGGGGGTACCACACCACCACCCACCACAGCACCACGGCCACGGGAGGAAGGGAGTAGCCCCAGGCAACGGCCTCTCCCAGGCCGAGGGAAGGTGCCGACCGCCAGGCTCATCCTGGCTCCCCATTTCCTCTTCATTGTCATCCCCCTTGGCCGTCCCGGCCCACAGTCCCCGCGGCGGGTAAGTTCCTGGGGTAGAACTCTAAGAACTTCGCTGACGGAGACACAGGTCGTGGTTTCACACCCGGCCGACGTGGGGAGCCTCCGCCCCCACGGGACCCCAGGGCACCCCGGCCATCCCAGCCAGGGATAACCCGCTGCCAGCGCCCCAGCCCCCATCCCCAGGCTTTCCGGCCTCAGTTCCCCTGCGTCTTCCTCGCCACATCCTCGTAGTGAAAGAATAGGTAGCAGACCACACCCCCACACCACCCCACGGCATGCCCCTCACGCACCCCACGCCACCCCCGACCGCCCACCAGGGGCCCGACTCTGGACCGTTGTCTGTCGCGCAGGGCCCCACACCCCCCGCCACCCTCACGCCATCCCTTCCTCTACCCTACACGACAGCCCCACGCCGCTGCGCCCCTGCGCAGTCCCACGCCGCTGCGCCCCTGCGCAGCCCCGCACTGCTGCGCCCCTGCGTGGCCCCGCGCTGCTGCGCCCCTGCACAGCCCCATGCTGCCGCGCCCATGCGCAGCCCCACGCTGCGCCCCTTTGCATCCCCACGCTGCTGCACCCCTGCGCAGCCCCACGCTGCAGCGCCCCCGCGCGGCCCCGCGCTGCTGCGCCCCTGCACAGCCCTCGCTGCTGCGCCCATGCGCGGCCCCTCACCACTGCGCCCCCGCGCAGCCCACACCGCCGCGCCCCTGCGCGGCCCCACACTGCTGCGCCCCTGCGCAGCCCCACGCTGCGCCCCTAGGCAGGCACATACAACACCTTTGCGCAGCTCCACGCTGCTGCGCCCCTGTGTAGCCCCACACTGCGCCCAAGCGCAGCCCCACGCTGCTGCGCCCCTGCGCAGCTCCGCGCCGCGCCCATACGCGGCCCCATGATGCGCCGCTACGCAGCCTCCGACCACTGCGCCGCCGCACGGCCGCACGGTGACGCTCTGCGGCTGAGCTCACCGCACCCCCGCCCCCCTCGCGCGCGCACCCACCCACCAGTCCAGCCCCCCCCCCCCCAACGTGCACGCAGTGCCCCCACCGCCCCTACGCAGCCCCACGCTGCACCCTTGCGCAGCCCCGCGCCGCGCCCCTGCGAGGGCCCACACTGCTGCGCACTTGCGCCACCCAGCACGGCTGCGCCCCTGCCCCGCACCACGCCCCTGCACCCCTAGCGCGCCCGCCGACCCCATGGAGTGGGGCTCTTAGGGCCGCTGCCGGCCACCGGCCGGTCCGCCTGCGCCGCCCCGCGGCCGCCACGGGCCCCGCACCCGCATGGCGCCGCCTCCGCCTCGGCCGCCTGCCTCTACCCACGCGCCCGGCCCAGGCCTCGGCCCCCAGGCCACGCTTCCAGCTTGCCGCTGGTCCCGCGGCCCGCAGTGGGGCCCGCATCGGGCGCGCCGACGCCCTTGCACACGCGCTCCCCACGGCCAGGCCTGCGCGGCACGCGTGCCCCCGGCGCGCCCGGTGACCCCATGGAGTGGGGCTCTCAGGGCCACCGCCGGCCGCCGGCCGGTCCGCCCACTTCGCCCCGCGACCGCCACGGGCCCCGCATCCGCATGGCGCCGCCTCCGCCTCGGCCGCCCGCCGCCACCCACGCGCCCGGCCGGGGCCTGAACCCCCCCGCCGACCACGCCGCGCGGCCTCCCGCACACGGGACACAAGGACGGGCACCAGGGGGTAGACCATACATAGTCCCCGCCCCCTCCACCCCCCTTACTCCACCTCCGCACAGGACGTAGCCCCCTCCCCTGTCGCGGGGGAGTGGCGGCTGGAAGCAAGGGGGACCGGGGCCCCGCAGGTCCCCGGACAGGTGGTCCCTCCATCCCGCCCCCCATCCCGCCTCCGTCTCGCACAGGTGCGCACGCCCTCCCCCCACGGCGGGGGAGAGAACCAGGGTCACACGGACAGGTGGTCCCTCTCACAGCGACGCGCGCCCCCCCCCCCCCAGACAGAAGGCGGAACCCCCCCCCCCCTCGGTCGTCGGCACACGCCCGGCCAGCGTGACGCCGGCCGACTGCTCCCTTGCGCCCTGCCCAGGGAGAGCGTGTCTGGCAATTTCTCCCGCCGGCACGTGCTGGGTGCCCTCAACGACAACAACAACAACAATACATACATACATACATACATACATACATACATACATACATACATACATACATACATACATACATACATACATACATACATACATACATACATACATACATACATACATACATACATACATACATACATACATACATACATACATACATACATAAATACATACATACATACATACATACATTAATACATACATACATACATACATACATACATACATACATACATACATACATACATACATACATACATACATACATACATACATACATACATACATACATGCATACATACATACATACATACATACATACATACATACATACATACATACATACATACATACATACATACATACATGGCTCTTGGGGCCTCTGCCAACCGCCGGCTGGGCCGCCCGCGCCTCCCAGCGACCGCCACGGGCCCCGCACCCGCACGGCGCTGCCACCGCCTCGGCCGCCCGCCGCTACCCATGCGCCCGGCCCCGGCCTCAGCCCCTAGGCAACGCAAGCTGCTCACCGCAGGTCCCTCGGCCCGCAGAGGGTCCCGCACCGGGCACGCCGACGCCCTTGCGCACCCCCGGCGAATCCGAGGTTCTTCCTCGAAGGGGCCCACGGGCCCAGGGGACGCCACCGGGTATTTTCGGCCAAGCCGGACGGAGCTCCCACCGGCGACCCCCCCCCCCGCATGGGAGGGTGCACACAACGACCGCCAGCCCCCCCCCCCCCCCCCTCAGCCCCCCCCAAAAAGGGACTCCGGTGCGGAGGGTTGGGGATATAGTCCCATGCCGCGCGGCCATGAATCGACATGGCCCTACACCGGGCGATACACGCCCTCCCCCCCCCCTCGCTCAAGAGGGGCCCCCGTCGTCCCCCGGGCAGGGAGCAACCCCCCCCCCCCCCTCAAGGAGCGGCCGCCCTCGGGGGCCCTCGCCCAGCCCCCGGGGGCCTCTCGGGATTCGGCCCCGAGCCAGCACAGCCCTCCAGCCCCTCCCCACCCCGGCCGCAGCCCTAGGGCCCGCCCGGTCTCCCACGCGCCGGCCCACGCACTACCGGGACCCGGGCCTCGGAGCCCCGGTGCCCAGCCCAGCCCGCCCCCCCGGTGTCCCTCCGGCGGGGCCCGTCCCGGTCCGGTTCGGCCGCGAGGGGACGGTGTGGCACTCCCCCCGCCTCCACCAGGATTCGCCCCCGTGGATGGTGCTCGGCAGGATTCGTCCCCGCCGAGCGGGGTGCGGGCCCCATCGCCGTCCGCAGCCCCCCCGTCACCAGCAGCGCCCCGGGCTCCCCGGCCGACTTTGGCCAGCCCCGGCCGCGCACCAGCTACGGACGGCCACACGGTGACGCTTGGCGGCCGAGCGCACCGACCCCCTTCCCCCCGAGCACGCGTGCACACGCCCCTCCGAAGCCCCCCCCCCCCTCTCCCCGCACACGCCGCCCCTCCCTCCCGGTCCCCTCCCTTTCTTTTCGCCTCACAGGTGCAGCGAGAGAACCAACCTCGCGCCGTGACGTCAAGACAACTACGGGCCCCCCACCGCCAGCGGGGGTCCCAGGCCTACTCCCTCACTCCGGCGCGCCCCCCCCCCCCACGCCCCCAGCACGCCAGGGCCGCACCAGCTGTGCTGTGCAGGCCCCACAGGCACCCCCGCACGCCAGGGCCGCACCAGCAGTGCTGTACAGGCCCCACAGGAACCCCCGCACGCCAGGGCCGCACCAGCAGTGCTGTGCAGGCCCCACAGGAACCCCCGCACGCCAGGGCCGCACCAGCAGTGCTGTGCAGGCCCCACAGCAACCCCCGCACGCCAGGGCCGCGCCAGCTGTGCTGTGCAGGCCCCACAGAAACCCCCGCACGCCAGGGCCGCACCAGCAGTGCTGTGCAGCCCCCACAGGAACCCCCGCACGCCAGGGCCGCACCAGCTGTGCTGTGCAGGCCCCACAGGCACCCCCGCACGCCAGGGCCGCACCAGCAGTGCTGTGCAGGCCCCACAGGAACCCCCGCACGCCAGGGCCGCACCAGCTGTGCTGTGCAGGCCCCACAGCAACCCCCGCACGCCGGGGCCGCACCAGCTGTGCTGTGCAGGCCCCACAAAAACCCCCGCACGCCAGGGCCGCACCAGCTGTGCTGTGCAGCCCCCACAGGAACCCCCGCACGCCAGGGCCGCACCAGCTGTGCTGTGCAGGCCCCACAGGAACCCCCGCACGCCAGGGCCGCACCAGCTGTGCTGTGCAGGCCCCACGGGAAACGGGCAGCGCCCCCCCACGCCCGCGCCCGTGCGGTTCAGGGGCACGCGGGCAGATTGCCCCCTCCCCTGTCGTGGGGGAGCGGCGGCCGGAAGCAAGGGGAATCGGGGCCCCGCAGGTCCCCGAACAGGTGGTCCCTCCATCCAGCCCCCCCACCCCGCCTCCGTCACGCACAGGTCGGGTCACCCTCCCCCCCGCAGCGGGGGAGGGCTCCAGGGTAACACACACAGGTGGCTCCTCCCTCCTCCGTGCGCGCGCACCCCCCCCCCCCCTCCACACCACGGCGGCCCCCACCCCCCCCCCCCCGGTCGTCGTCGGCACACGCCCGGCCAGCGTGACGCCGGCCGACGGCTCCCTTGCGCCCTGCCCAGTGAGAGCGTGTCTGGCCATTTCTCCCGCCGGCACGTGCTGGGTGCCTTCAACAACAACAACAACAATACATACATACATACATAAATACATACATACATACATACATACATACATACATACATACATACATACATACATACATACATACATACATACATACATACATACATACATACATACATACATACATACATACATGCATACATACATACATACATACATACATACATACATACATACATACATACATACATACATACATACATACATACATACATACATGGCTCTTGGGGCCTCTGCCAACCGCCGGCTGGGCCGCCCGCGCCTCCCAGCGACCGCCACGGGCCCCGCACCCGCACGGCGCTGCCTCTCAGCCCGCAGGCAACGCAAGCTGCTCACCGCAGGTCCCTCGGCCCGCAGAGGGTCCCGCACCGGGCACGCCGACGCCCTTGCGCATGCGCCCCCCGCAGCTTGGCCTGCAGGACGCGCCCTTCCTCAGCACGCCCACCGACCCCACTGTGTGGGGCGCTCAGGGCCACTGCCGACCGCCGGCGGGACCGCCTGCACCCCCCCGCGACCGCCACGGGCCCCGCACCCGCATGGCACCGCGTCCGCCTCCGCCGCCCGCCGCTACCCATGCGCCCGGCCCGGGCCTCGACCCGCCGCCGGCTGTGCCGCGCGGCCTCCCGTAAGCAGGACACAGGGACAGGCACCAGGGACAGCACCGGAACCAAACACGACACACCAGCAGCTGTATACCCATGAAGGTGCTCTTGGGCTCCCGCCTTTGTGCCTTCCCTCCCCCATGACCGACGCGCGCGCGCGCCCGCACTACCGGGGACGAGGCGGCCACACCACAGCACAAGCAAAGGTGACTAGGCGCCGGCAGACAGCAACTCCCAGTCCTTTCTCGCCTCCGTAGAAGGCTAGAAGCACGGGCCAGCGCCCCCGGCCACACCACGGCCGCACACGAGGAACAGCCACCTCGGCGGGATGTTCGGGCAAGGCGCGGAGTGTCCGTGGACCCGGGCGTGCCTTCCCCACCCCTAGGTCACCGCCCCGCCCTCCAGCCCCACCGCAGCCGCTTCGCACAGGACAAGTAACTCTCCCCCCACGAGACAGGGGAGGGCTCCAGGGTAACTTCCACAGGTGGCCGCACCCTCCTCCACGCGCCCCCCCCCCCCTCCACTCCACGGCGCCCCCCCCCCCCCCTCGGTCGTTGTCGGCACACGCCCGGCCAGCGTGACGCCTGCCGACTGCTCCCTTGCGCCCTGCCCAGGGAGAGCGTGTCTGGCAATTTCTCCCGCCGGCACGTGCTGGTGCCTTCACAACAACAAAAACAACAATACATACATACATTGGTACATACATACATACATACATACATACATACATACATACATACACACAGGCATACATACATACATACATACATACATACATACATACATACATACATACATACATACATACATACATACATACATACATACATACATACATACATACATACATACATACATACATACATACATACATACATACATACATACATACATACATACATACATACATACATACATACATACATACATACATACATACATACATACATACATACATACATACATACATACATACATACATACATACATACATACATACATACATACATACATACATACATACATAAATACATACATACATAGTCATAGTCATAGTCATAACCACTTATCATGCCGTCTACTGGAGTTACCGGGCATCTCGCGCCGACAGGTGGTTCCTGCCTCGCTCGATCCCGTGGGTCCCAGGGCTGCCTGAGGTGGCCCACAGCATGACGGAGGACCCAGAGGACCGGGGATACCGGGCAACCAGGCTTTGGGGGCAGTGGCAACTGCAAAGCGTTAGCATTAGCAACGGCGACGGACGCTGGCCCGTTTGTTCGCCGGGGGTAAGGGGGCAAGGCAAAGCAGCGCAGCAGCATCGCAACAAGCAGAAAGCAAGGGCACCTCTGTCCGTTGCAATGCAGCAACCAAGGAACAAAGCAGCACGCATGCGGCGAAGCGAGAGCTGTCCCTCCATCGTTCACGTTGCCCCGCCACTGTGGAGACACCCAACACCCATGACCCCACGTAATCCATAGTCTTCCGCGTCCTCGAAACTGCCCACCACCCCCGACTCCACGTATCCCTCTGCCAGCACGCACTAGCCTGTATGTGCACAGCCAGGATTTCTGGGAGGCTCCAGCCTAGCCTGGCCCTCAGCTGTCATCGCCCCCATGTCTCCACATTGTACGCCATCTTCCCACCGCACCAGCCCCCTAGTATAGTACAGAAACACGTTACCAACTCCACGTCCCCGTGGCCCCGTGCTGCCCCCACACCCCAGATATATACCATGCTGGCATCCCATGTCAGGGGCCAGCGCCCAGTCTGCATCGAGGCATTCACTTGCCCACATATAATATATCTTGAGGGTCTACAGGGGGGGACGCCGGCCGCTTTGCGACGGGAGTGGCGCAACCCGTGAATATCGCTGGCTGGGATTCGGGCTGGTGGGTGCCGTAGCTTGGTTATCGACCCCCTGTAGGGGTACCCACCAGAGGCTCGCCCCGGGCCGTGGTTACCAGGTGCACCTCATCTGGCCCACATACTATGCCCTGGCGCCTACCCTTGACCCTTACCTGCACTGATTGGCCAGCTTCCGTGGTTGCGCCTCTTCCGCCACAGCAGCGGCCAGGCCGCAGGTTCGGCCCCCACCGACGACGTGGCGAGCCTACTTATAGCATTGGCCCGCGCGTCACCCCCCGGACCACTCAGCACGCCGCTCCCCTGCCCTCCTCGCCTCTAGCCGACCGGACTGGTGCCCCCCAGGGGTAAGCTGTTACAGTGGTGAGGCGACTGCATACTCTTCACTACGACGCCGCGCAGTACCGCCGTTGCCATGCCGACGCCACCTGCTAGCCGCCACGACACTCACCACCGCAACCACAAGGCCAAGGTCAGAGGTTAGACTATGTACATGCCCGCAGGCACGGTCCCTCTAGTTTGTTAACGGGGCCAGGGGATGCCCCCGCGCTCCCCCTGAGTTGTTAGAGGGGTCAGGGGGACACCCCAGTACCGCCATGCATCCCCGTGCTCCTTCACTGTACGGTTCCCCAGTACCGCCGCGTTCCCCCACCGTACGGACTCCTGTACCGCCGCATACCCCCACCATACGGTCCCCTGTACCGCCGCGTACACCCCCACGATGTCAGTACACCGTCACCTGGAACTTCCCCGCTGCTCCCCCACTGCACGGCTCCCCAGTACCGCCGCGTACCCCCGCCTTACGGATCCCAGTACCGCCGCGTTGACCCCCAAGACTCCAGTACTCCGCCACCTGGAACTCCACGTGCCCCCTGTGAGCGCTCCCTCCAGGCTGCCATGCCGTCTCCACGACGCTCGCCATACTGTCCCCCTGATGATCCCACCGTCATAACCTTCCACGCACACATCTTCGCCCCGTCGCCGCTCCTGGGGCCTGCAGGCGGACCCCGCAACCCCGTGTAACACTCCCAGGGGGCGCCGCAGCGCTGTAACCCCCAAACAACTCCGTGCACCCCCGGTGTATCCCGAGCAACCACTCCCAAGACTGCCGTAGCCGGGCCGCCAGTAGAGACCCCGGTGCCATGGGAATACCCTACAGGGGTTTGGGCCTTATTACCCTGGTCGGGACGACCCATGACACCTCACTGTTGTATGCGGCGACCCGGGGCAGGCGGGTGAAGCATCCCTGTCCGACCCTCATGCACGGGGGCAGTACGGCTCACCATCAGGCCGGCACGACCTGTCACATCGCGTTGGCCGTCATACGCCGCCTGCCAGTACCGCACAATCAGGCCGCGTAGGCACTGCTTCTCTGGCGCCACTCCCTCCGCTGCGTCCAGCGTAGGGATGGTAGCTGGTGCACCCACTATTCCCCTCCCCATCAACCTGCACCCCCGGCACCCACCACTCCGTCACCATTTCCTCCGTGATGCCACAACCAGAGTATCCGTGAGTCGCCCTCCAGAGCCGCCCACCACAGCATCAGGGGCAGGGCCGCAGACGGCGCTCCAGGGCACCGTACCCCTTCCACTCGGACGCTCTTCAGGCCACCCTGGATAGTCGTCCAGGCACTTGAGGACATCCGTCCAGAGTGCCGCAGTGCCCACCTCGCCTTAGGCCACCCCCTGTCGGCATGCTCTTGACATGTCCCGCACAGCGGGGCGGAGGCACACTGATGAACCCAAACGGACACCGTCTCCCCGCACCCGTGGCATCGCTGCGGAAGCACAGACCGCGATGGAACGCAGCTACCATCACAGCACTGCGACCACAGGTCCTGCCATACATCGCAGCACGCGTCCTGGAGCCCGAGCAAAGCCCCTGTCAGCGTGCGTGCTGTGGCACTACTGAGGAGGCTGCGCCTCGCCTCCTCCCACGTGGACACCGGGCGGAGTATCGGTCGTCCGTCGGGCATCTCCGGCAGGCTCTCAAGCAGCCGGGGCCACCGCGCCACCTTGGGGCCGCGCGTGCCATGCGCCAGGAGCTCCCAACCGTAGTCCCGCAAGACCTCCCCGATGACAACAACCCCGTCCTGCTCCGGGCCCCTGGCGGAAGCCAGAACCAAGCGTTGCCCTCCCGCCCGAGCCTCAATGACCGCCCTGAGACCCAGGGTGTCAAGGGTGTGACGGGCATCGGCAGCCACGTGGCCGTCCCCCTCTGGCAGAGAGAACATGGCCTCCGTGACTTGGCCTTGCGCGTCGTCGCCCTGTACCCGCGCCAGCTGCTCGGAGCCCACTAACACTGCCATGGACCGCTGCTCCGTGACCGCCGGTACGGCTCGTCGCAGCTGCCGGTCACATAGCCACAACGTACCCACGTCAAGTACGACAGCCACCGCCAGGACTGGGAGACCGCACAGAGGTTGCTGAAGGACTGGCAGCACCTCGCGAGGCCAGCCCACGACGTTCCCCACCGCCGGATGGTTGGCGTACACCTGGAGCCAGGGATCACTCTGGCCGTCAGGGTGTCTCACCTTGGTACCCCGCACCTGGGCCCAGGACTGCGCCGACACCACGCGGGACCACTCCCTGAATGCTGTGATGTCTCGCGCCACCCAGGAACCGATCCACCGGTCGAAGGCCTGCGCCACCGCCGCCATCCAGTGAGGGAACAAGGACAGGGCCTCCTCACGCTCGATGCACGACCGCGACACCAGCAGTGCGTGCAGCGGCGCCCTCAGAAAGGTTGCCCGCAGGTCGCCGGGGAGGCCGGCAAACGGGTTCCACGGCGGACGCTGCAGGATCCTCCCTGCCGGCGGGCAGAAGGGTGTGTCACCGCGCAGGAACGCGTATACCGCCCTCCTTCGATCTTGCATCGGCAGCTGCATGATCTGGGTGAGCCGATGGTTCCTGCGGGCATACACATCTTCCCCAATCTGGACCATGTCCTCCACAAAGAGTCTGGCCTTGGCAGGACCCCGGGACGACGCCGCTCGCACCGCAGCGAACAGCCGCTTCAGGTCCCCGGGTACGACACCTGCCATCAGGGATTCTGCCCACCTGCAGCCGTGCTCCCTCCACGCCACGAACTCCACCGCCCTGTCCGTTAGGGGTAGCTCCGCCGTGAACTCCTCCACACGCCTGCACAGAAGCCCAGCCACCTCCTCGTCCCGCGCACACAGTAGGCGCATGTGGCCGATGTCCTCCTCCGGCCCCCCACAGAAGATACAGGGGTGGGCCGGTATTGCCACACGCGTGAGCTTCTGTCTCCACCGTCGCATGATCTGCATGGTGGACAAGCGACCGTCACGTGCCCGCAGCATATTCCTGTGCGTTGGGCCGTGGTGCATAGCTCCCAGGGACATCGCCTCGCAGGCGCCAGCCAGTGGCGTGTGCGCCCTGGTGCGAGCCGCTAGCGAACGCCACTCCATCTCCCGGACCTGCTGAAGGGCTTGCATGGATGGTACACGCGGCTCGAGCTCACCATTATCCCCCGGTACCAAGAGGATGGCGTGCTCCTTCGGCAGGACTAGATGGACTGGCGGGGCCATCGCACGGGCCGCGGCAGAGTCCGGTGCCTCAAGCGGGACCGCCGCTAAGTGCGAGCTCTGTCTCACCACCCAGTGGTGCGGCCCCCCAACTCGGCGCGGCAGCCGCCGCAGCCCCTCCACTATCCAGCTCAGTGCATGTTGATTGACCAGATGTGACGTCGGCCCCTTGATGCCACGGTACAGGGCCTCCTGCGCCCTGCGGAGATGCGCTCCTATGACGGACGCATCCACCACGTGTACCGTGCACGCTGACGGGGGCGTGTGCAACAAGTACGCCGCCGCGCCAATGATCTCTGCCTCCGGGACCGTGCCGTAGATGGCACCCGTCCACGTGGGGATTCCGTGGCTGGCCACCGCCACATTTGTGGCGTCGTCTCCCTGGGGCGACGCGTCAGACGATGTGACTTTAGTCGCCACCGGCACCCAGCAGTACCGGTGGGGCTCTAACCACGCCACGTCGGAGTGGGGGCTCTGCACCACCTTTCCCAGAGACGCCGCGCTGGAGGCCGTGAGCTCCGGGGACAGGACCACCCTCGGTCGATACACCGCATGTGGTCTCCAGGCCAGGTCACATCCGCAGACTGACTTGATGGCGTCCAGGGCGGTGGTGTATTCCGCCCCCCAAACCGTTGCGGAGCAGGAAGGCTGGTACACCACGACAGACCCCTGCTCCACTGCGCCACCGCCACGCAACGACGTGACGGCGACATGCGGATCATGCGGCACGTTGGACATTCGGACCACTTCCGGGACCGAGTGCTCATCCGGATCCGGGATTGGGCCTGCCGGTAGCAGAAGAACAATTGCCCATTCGCCGCACTTGTGCACCGCCGCGCACGCCCTGGAAAACGCTGGCTGTCCGTGCACAACCCACAGTGGTGGCGGGCTGATGCCGCCCCCGGCGTGGGGAGTGAGTAGGGGGACGGACGCCGGATCGTCTTGCTGCTGGTAGCCCTCAAAGACGTCCCCCAGCAGGAACAGGAGGGCGGCCAGCGGGACGAACGGCATGGACAGCCCCGGGTTGGCCGGGTCCCATCCTTCCTCCCTGTATCCGCCCACTACATACACGTCCCCCGCAGCGGACTGTCTATTGCGTTTGCTGGCCTTCTTTCGGCGCACCGGGTGTATGAGCCGGTGAGTCAACGGACCGGGCAGCTGCGGCCGGAAGACGTCGCGAAGCCCCGTGAGCCACACATGGTCCAGCTGGTGGGGTCCTACTCCCGCGTGCGGAAGGTGCAGGTGGTCCTCGTGGCACTCCTGTAGCTGGACCGCCCAGTGCCCAGGCGTAGGGCAGGGGAGCCGCGCATGCAGGAGGTCATTTGCGGGATCAGTCAGGGACTGCACTGCCCCATCCGTGCGGGGCCCCGAGAGAATGCAGATGTCCCTACCCTTGAAGGCGTAGGATTGGGATACCCACTTCCGCCCTGCCCACTGCACCTGCGGCAGATGGGCGTGTGCACACGAGTACACCGACGATGGCATGAGAAGCCCCACGCGCAACGTCCCCGTCGCCCTGAGCACCCTGTCCACCCACGTATTGCCAGCGTGCGTGGCGAATGACGCAGAGGGCACCATGAACTGCCCGCACACTCCGTACTGCACGTGCATGTCTCGGAGCATGGCCCGCAGCTCATCACGGACCGTCATCGACCTGTGGTGGGTGAGCTGAGCCACGGTCGCCACGACGGAGTCGCGGCAGATAACCTGGACATCTGCCAACCGTAGCCCATGACCTGACCGCACCGCCACGTTGGACAGGTCCTTGGGCAGCTTCTCAAACTGCAGGGCCGCAGCCTTGATGGCAGTGTTCAGCTTGACCACCGCCTCCGCCGTGTCGGACAGGTAGGGCGCCGCGTACCGCACGATGCCACCAACCACGGCCGCCATCACCTCATGAGGCACCGACGCCGGCCCCAGCGTGTTCTTGCACCAGCCCAGCAGGGCTTCACACCGGAGTACATGTTTCTCCTTCATGGTCGCCATCCCCCTGGGGTCGAGGCGCAGGCCCAAGTATGGTACCGTGCCCTTGGCACGTAAGCATACCCATGGGGCCGCTGTGTCCCCCGGGTTCAGGTATACCATAATCGAGTGGATGCGAGCAGTACTGGCATAGGCGCATTTGCTCACGTTGAGGGACATGCCCATGTCCGTGAGATACCGCGCTATCATCGCCGCATACTCCAGGAATTGCGGCAGGGAGTGCGCTATCAGCAGGAGGTCATCACAGTACGCCTGTACCAGGGGTGGCACCGCGTGGCGAGCATCTCCCCGCGCCTTACAGGCAAGGCTCCGCAGGAGAGGCTCCAATAGGAGGAGGTAGAGCACAGCGCTCTCCGCACTGCCCTGCCGCAGGCCCCTGTGGAGCCGTATGCTCGGCGTCGGGCCATGCGCAGTGACGATGCGCACCAGGGACCCGCAGCTGAGGGTGTGGAAGAGCCTGATGAGCTCCTCCGGGACACCCATGTGGCGCAGGAGTAGCGCCAGTGCTCCGTGCGGCGCTGTGTCAAAGGCTTTCGACACATCGAAGGCCAGGACGTGGTACATACATACATACATACATACATACATACATACATACTTACATACATACATACATACATACATACATACATACATACATACATACATACATACATACATACATACATACATACATACATACATACATACATACATACATACATACATACATACATACATACATACATACATACATACATACATACATACATACATACATACATACATACATACATACATACATACATACATACATACATACATACATACATACATACATACATACATACATACATACATACATACATACATACATACATACATACATACATACATACATACATACATACATACATACATACATACATACATACATACATACATACATACATACATACATACATACATACATACACACATACATACATACATACATACATACATAGTCATAGTCATAGTCATAACCGTGCCGGCACTCCATGTCAGGGGCCAGTACCCATTCAGCTTCGAGGTACCCGCATGCTCCCACGTATAATATATCAAGAGGGTCTACAGGGGGGACGCTGGCCGCTCCGCGACGGGAGTGGCGCAACCTGTGAATATCGCTGGCTGTCATTCGGGCTGGTGGGTGCCGTAGCTGGAAGGCCGACCCCCTGTAGGGGTACCCACCAGCTGCTCGCCCTGGGCCGTGGTAACCAGGTCCACCTCATTTGGTCCACATACGTTGCCCTGACGCCTACCCCTGACCCTTACCTGCACTGATTCGCCAGATCCCATGGTTGCGCCACTTCGGCCACAGCAGCGGCCAGGCCGCAGGTTCGGCCCCCATCATCGCCGTGGCAAGGCTACTTATAGCATTGGCCCGCCCGTCACCCCCTGGACCACTCTGCATGTCGCCTCGAGCCGATCGGGCATGCACCCCCTAGGAGCAAGTCGCTGCAGTGGAGACTATGTAGGTTAAACGTATATAGAGGCGACCGCATACTCGGTGCTACGCCGCCGTGTAGTACAGCCGTTGCAACGCCGATGCCACTTGCGAGCCGCAACCGCACACACCACCGCACCCGCAGGGCCGTGGTCAAACGGTTTGACTATGTACATGCCCTCAGGCACGGTCCCTCTAGTTTGTTCACGGGGCCAGGGGATGCCCCTGCATTCCCGCTGAGTTGTTAGAGGAGTCAAAGGGGCACCCCAGTACCGCCATGCAACTGCGCAGCGCCCCACTGTACGGCTACCCAATACCGCCGCGCTTCCCCGGTACTCCCACCATACGAACCCCAGTACTGCCACACATACCCCCGTGCCCCCAGTACACCGTCACCTGCAACTCCGCGTACCCCTCAAGACAGCACCTCCCAGATCGCCACGCCATGCTAAGTACACCCACCATACAGTCCACCTGACCATCACCCGTCGCATCCTCGATGCACACTTCGCCGCTTCCGGGGCCTTCAAGCTGCTCCCCCAACCCCGTGCAATGTGCCCAGGGGGCGTCGTAACTCATGCATCGAAGCGCCGGCAGCGCTGTCGCCCGCCCCCACGCAGACCCGTGAACCCTCGGAGTATCCCGAGCAACTACCCCCGTAACTGCTGTAACCGGGCCGCCGGTAGAGACCCCGGTGTCATGGGAATACCCTACAGGGGTTTGGGCCTTATTACCCCGGTTGGGACGACCCATGACACCACACTGTTGTACGTGGCGACCCGGGGCGGGCGGGTGAAGCATCCCTTCCCAACCGTCATGCACGGGGGCAGTACGGCTCACCATCAGGCCGGCACGCCCTGTCACATCGCGTTGGCTGTCATACGCCGTCTGCCATCACCGCACACTCAGGCCATGAGGACAGTGCTTCTCAGTTGCCACCCCCGCCGCTGCGTCCAGCATAGGGACGGTGGTAAGCGCACCCACATTTCCCACACTCTGTCAAGCTGCATTACCCCCGGCCCCCACCGCGCCTTCACCATGTCCTCCGGGGTGCCACAACCAAAGAACCCGCGAGTCACCTTCCAGAGCTGCCAACCACAGCAGCAGGGGTAGGGCTGCCGTCGGCGCATCAGGGCATCTCACCCCTTCCACCCGGACGCTCCTCAGGTCACCCTGAATCGCCTTCCAGGCACTTGAGGTCATCTGTCCAGAGTGCCGCAGCGCCCATCTTGCGTTAGGCCACCCCCTACTGGCACGCTCACGACACGTCCCGCAGAGTGGGGCGGAGGAACATTGATGAACCCGAACCGGCGTCGTCTCCCTGCACTCGTGGCATTGCTGTGGGAGCACGGACCGCGACGGGACGCAGCTATCATCACAGCACTGCTACCACAGGTCCTGCCACACATCATAGCTCACTTCCTGGAGACGGAGCAAAGCACCCGCCAGCGCGCGTGCAGTGGCACAACTAAGCGGGATGCGCCTCGCTTCATCCCACGTGGAAACCCGGCGGAGTATCGGCTGTCCATTGGACATCACCGGTAGGCTCTCAAGCAGCCGGGGCCACCACGCTACCTCGGGGCCGCATGTGCCATGCGTCAGGAGCTCCCAATCATATTCCCGCACGATCTCCCCGATGACATCAACCCCGTCCAGCCCCGGGCCCCTGGCGGACACTAGAACCAAGCGTTGTCCTCCCATCCGAGCCTCGACGACCGCCGCCAGGGCCAAGGTATCGAGGGTGTGACGGCCATTGGCAGCCACATTCTTGTCCCCCTCAGGCAGAGAGAACATGCCCTCCGTGACGTGGCCCTGCACGTCATCTCCCTGTACTCGTGCCAGCTGCTTGGAGCCCACCAACACGGCCATGGACCGTCGCTCCTTCACTGCAGGAATGACTCGTCGCAGCTGCCGGTGATACAGCCACAACGTCCCCACGTCGAGCACAACAGCTACCGCCAGGACTGGCAGGTTGCACAGAGGCTGCTGAAAGACCGGCAGCACCTCGCGAGGCCAGCCCATGATGTTCCCCACAGCCGGATGGTCTGCGTACACCTGGAGCCAGGGATCACTCTGGCCGTCAAGGCCCCTCACCATGGTACCACGCACCGTGGCCCACGACTGCGCCGATACCACGCGGGACCACTTCGGGAACGCAGGGTAGTCCCGAGTCATCCAGGAACTGATCCACTGGCTGAAGGCCTGCGCCACTGCCGCCATCCAGTGGGGGAACGAGGACATGGCCTCCTCGTGCGCAATGTACAACCTGGGCACCAACAGCGCATGCAGCGGTGCCCTCTGAAAGGTCGCCTGCGTGTCGTTGGGGAGGCCGTCGAACGGGTCGCATGGCGGATGCCGTCCGACCCTCCCTGCCTTAGGGCAGAACAGTGTGTCACCTCGCAGGAAGGCGTACACTGCCCTCCTTCGATCTTGCATCGGCAGCTGCATGATCTGGCTGAGCCGATGGTTCCTGCGGGGATACACATCTTCCTCAATCTGGATCATGTCCTCCACAAAGAGCTTGGCCTTCGCAGGGGCCCGGGACGACGCCGCCCGCACTGCCGCGAACAGCCGCTTCAGGTCCCCGGGGACGACACCCGCCATCAGGGATTCCGTCCACGTGCAGCCGTGCTCCTTCACGCCAAGAACTCCACGGCCCTGTCCGTCAGCGGAAGTTCCGCTGTGAACTCCTCCACACGCCTGCACAGGAGTCGTGCCACCTCCTCGTCTCGCGTACACAGCAAGCGCATGTGGCCAATGTCCTCCTCCGGCCGCCCGCGGAAGATACAGGGGTGGGCCGGTATCGCCACACGCGTGAGCTTCTGCCTCCACCGTCGCATGACCTGCATGGTGGACAAGCGACCGTCACGTGCCCGCAGCATATTCCTGTGCGTCGGGCCGTGGTGTACAGCTCCTAGGGGCAACGCCTCACAGGCGCTAGCCAGTGGCGTGTGGGCCCTGGTGCGCGCCGCCAGCGATCGCCACTCCATCTCCCTGACGAGCTGAAGGGCTTGCATGGAGGGTACACGCGGCTCGAGCTCTCCATCATCTCCAGGCACCAAAAGGATGGCGCGCTCCTTGGGCAGGACGAGATGAACAGGCGGGGCCATTGCACGGGCTGCAGCAGAGTCCGGCGCTTCAAGCGGGACTGCCGCCAAGTGCGAGCTCTGCCGCACCACCCAATGGTGTGGCCCCCCTACTCTGCGTGGTAGCCGCCGCACCCCCTCCACTATCCAGCTCAGTGCGTGCTGGTTGATCAGATGCGAGGTGGGCCCCTTGATGCCACGGTACAGGGCCTCCTGCGCCCTGCGCAGGTGCGCTCCAATGATGGAGGCATCCACCACGTGCACTGTGCATGCGGACGGGGGCGTGTGCAACAGGTATCCCGCCGCGCCGATGATCTCCGCCTCCGGGACCGTGCCGTCGATGGGCCCCCTTCAACGTAGGGCTCCCATGGCTGGCCACTGCCACATTGGTGGCTTCGTCCCTGTGGGGCGACACGTCAGACGATGTGACTTTGGTTGCCTCCGGCACCCAACAGTACTGGCAGGGGTTCTAGCCATGCCACGTCGGAGTGGGGGCTCTGCGTGACGTTTCCCAGGGACGCCGCGCTGGAGGCCGTGAGCTCCAGGGACAGGACCACTTTCGGCTGATACACCGCATGCGGCCTCCAGGCCAGGTCCCATCCGCAGACAGACTTGATGGCGTCAAGGGCCGTGGTATACTCTGCTCCCCACACCGTCCTGGAGCAGGAGGGCCTGTACACCACCACAGAGCCCTGTTCCACCGCTCCGCCATCAGGCAACGACGTGACGGCGACATGCGGGTCGTGTGGCACGTTGGACATCCAAACCACCTCCGGGACCGAGCACTCATCGGCGTCCGGGACGGGCCAGCTGGCAGCAGAAGGACGATTGCCCACTCGCTGCACCTACGCACCGCCGCGCACGCCCTGGAAAACGCGGGCCGCCCGTGCACAACCCACAGGGGCGATGGGGTTTATGCCGCCCCTGGCATGTGGTGTGAGCAGGGGTACTGACGCCGGATTGTCTTGCTGTCGGTAACCTTCAAAGACATCCCCCAGCAGGAAGAGGAGGGAGGACAGCGGGACAAACGGCATGTACTGCCCCGGGTTCGCCGGGTCCCATCCTTCCTCCCTGTACCCACCCAGTCCCCCGTAGTGGACTGCCTAGTGCGTTTGCTGGCCTTCTTGCGGCGCACCGGGTGAATTAGACGGTGAGTCGGTGGACCAGGCAACTGCGACTGGAAGACGCCGCGGAGCCCCGTGAACCACACGTGGTCCAGCTGATTGGGCCCCACTCCCGCGTGAGGAACGTGCAGGTGGTCGTCATGACACTCCTGGAGCTACACGGCCCACTGCCCAGGCACAGGACAGGGGAGCTGCGCATGCAGGAGGTCATTTGCGGGATCAGTCAGGGACTGTACCGTCGCGTCCGTGCGGGGCCCCGAGAGAACGCAGATGTCCCTACCCTTTAAGGTGTAGGACAGGGATGCCCACTTCCGTCCCGCCCACTGCACCTGCAGCAGATGGGCGTGTACGCCCGAGTACACTTACGATGGCATGAGGAGTCCTACACGCAACCTCTCCATGGCCCGGAGTACTCTGTCCACCCACGTACTGCCATCGTGCGTGCCGAACGGCGCAGAGGGCATCGGGAACTGACCGCACACACCGTACTGCAAGTGCATGTCTCGAAGCATGGCCCGCAGCCTCGGTCCGGACTTTTGCTGACCGGTGGTGCGTGAGCTGAGCCGAAGTCGCTACGCCGAATTTGCGGCAGATAACCTGGACATCAGTCGTAATCCATGACCAGACCGCACCGCCACGTTGGACAGGTTCTTGGGCACCTTCTTGAATTGCAGGGCCGCAACCTTGATGGCGGCATTCAGCTTGACCACCGCCTCCGCCCTGTCGGACAGGTACGGAGCCGTGTACCGCAAGATGCCTCCAACTACAGCCGCCATCACCGCATGGGGAACCAACGCCGGCCCCGGCGTGTTCTTGCACCACCTCAGCAGAGCTTCACACCGGAGTACATGTTTCTCCTTCATGGACGCTATCCCCCTTGGATCAAGGCGTAGGCCCAAGTAGGGCACCGTGCCCTTGGCGCGCAAGCTAACCCATGGAGCTGCCGCGTTTCCCAGGTTTGGGCACACCATGATCGAAGCGATGCGAGCAGTGTTGGCATAGGCGCACTTGCTGACTTTGAGGGACATGCCCATGTCCGTCAGGTCTTGTGCAATCGCTGCCGCGTACCCCGGGAATTGTGGCAAGGAGTGCGCTATCAACAGGAGGTCATCACAGTACGCTTGCACCAGGGGCGGCACGGTATGGCGAGCATGTCCCCGTGCCTTGCAGGCAAGGCTCCTCAGGAGAGTCTCCAAGAGGATGAGGTAGAGCACAGCACTCTCCGCACTGCCCTGCCGCAGGCCCCTGTGGAGCCGAGTGCTCAGCGTTGGGCCGTGCGCAGTGACGATGCACACCAGAGACCCGCAGCTGAGGGTATGGAAGAGCCCGATGAGCTCCTCCGGGACCCCCATGTGGCGCAGGAGGAGCGCCAGCGCCCCATGCGGGGCTGTGTCAAATGCCTTGGATACGTCGAAGGCCAGGACGTGGTTCTCCTCCTGCTCACGCTGCAGCCTGCGCTGGGCCAGGAACACCAGGGCACCCGCCGTGGAGCCTGGCATGGCCCCGAACTGCCAGTCCGCAGCCAACCCCTTGCGTGCTAGGACGGCCATGAACCTCCGCATGAGGGGGGTCATGAGCATTTGCATGTCTTGCTGCCCTAGCGCTATGGGCCTGTAATCGTCCAGGTTGCCTGTGGCCGTACCCTTGGGCATTAGCCAGATAATGGCCTCGTGCCAGGACTCCGGGACGTCCGCACCTCGCAGGAAGGCTCTGTACGCGTGCACCAGGAGCCCCTGCACCGGCTCGCGCAGCTCTGCTACGAGGGCAGCCGTGACTCGGTTGGACCCTGGAGCCTTGTCGTCCGCCACGGCCTGCTTCACGGCGTCTTTGAGGTCCAGCAGGGTGTAGTCCTGCACCGAACTCCATTCCTCCGGCACCCCCCGAGGGATGTGGGCTTGGACCAGCTGCTCGAAGGCCGGCAGGTTCACTGGCCTCTTGGCGTACAGCGCCTCCCCGTACCTCTGGACCTCGCCGATGACGTCCGAAGCCTCCAAGAGCACCTTCTCTGACTCCCAGACGCGTACGGACCACAGCACTGACAGGGCATAGTTCACCACGTTAATGGCCCCCCGTATCGCCGTCCATTGGAGCTGCAGGTCCGGCACCCTGCCCCGCTAGTAGTCCTTTAGGGACCTACGCCTGTTGCTTCGGGGACATCCCTCAGCTCCTCCACGCGAGTCTCCAGCTGGTGGAGCTGCAGGTCCAATGCAGCGCGCAGGTCCTCCACCGTGGCGGGGGACAAGTCGGGGTCCACCTGTCGGAGGTGCCGCAGGAAGGCAGCCGCTTCTTGGGAGTGGAGCCCGGTCGTTGCCGCGTCGCATTGCCACAGCTCATGGGCGTGCCAGGCCAGGGCGTGCTGATCCGAGAGGATGTGGGCCAGAGACGCCTCCGTCTCCGCCTGCCCGTACGGGTACTGCGGGTCCATGCCTGACGGCATTCGCACCCCCGTGACCCCGGACACGTCATCGCGGGAGGCGTAGAGTAGGTCGAAGACCGCTTGCACCTCCGACGTGCCCATGGTGGCAGTGTCCTGGTCCGACGAGAGCCACGCCCGCAGCGTCCGATCCTCGCGGGCCTTCTGCAGTACCGCCGCCGCCGCCTCACGAACCCCCGGGGGTTCCGGGCGTATGGCATGCAGCCTGCTTTGGCGCGTGCGAGTAGGCCATCTTGGTGACCCTCTCTTTGCCGGCCACCGCCAGCGGCATGTCGAGGACCATAGGGCCATGATCAGACCCCAACGACGCAGAGGACTGTCCCGGCGCCTGCATACATACATGCATACATACATACATACATACATACATACATACATACATACATACATACATACATACATACATACATACATACATACATACATACATACATACATACATACATACACACATACATACATACATACATACATACATACATACATACATAGTCATAGTCATAGTCATAACCACCTATCATGCCGTCTACTGGAGGTACCGGGCATCTTGCGCCGACAAGTGGTTCCTGCCTCGCTCAATCCTGTGGGTCCCAGGGCTGCCTGAGGTGGCCCACAGCATGACGGAGGGCCGAGAGGACCGGGGATACCGGTCAACCAGGCTTTGGGGGCAGTGGCAACTGCAAAGCGATAGCATTAGCAACGGCGACGGACGCTGGCCTGTTTGTTCTCCGAGGGTAAAGGGGCAAGGCACAGCAATGCAGCAGCATAGCAACAAGCAGAAAGCAAGGGCTTCTCTGTCCGGCGCAAAGCGGCAAGCAAAACACAAAGCAGCACGCATACGGCGAAGCAAGAGCGGACTCTCCGTTGTTCGCGTACCCCCGCCACCGTGGAGACGTCCAGTACCCGTGACCCCACGTAATCCATTGCCAGATGCGTACTCGTAAATGCCCACCATCCCTGACTCCACATATCCCGCTGCCAGCACGCAATAACGCGTTCATGCACAGCGCAGACTTCTGGGAGGCTCCAGTCTAGCCTGGCCCTCAGCCTTCATCGCCCCCATGTCGCCTCAATGTACGCCGCCGACCCACCGCACCAGTCCCCTAGTACAGTACAGACACACGGTACCCCTCGCTGACCGTCCTCTGGCGTAAGCACGTCGCAAGCAAGGCGCAGGCACGAGGCGCGGCACTTGTCCCTCTGCAGGGGGGGGGGGAGGGGGCTTGCTGTGTGGCTCCCGTCGTCGCCCTTCTTCCCCTGCGTTCGCACCCCCGGTGCCCCCCCCGCTGGGGCTTGCACGGCGCGTGCTTCCTACGGGCACGGTCCTGTGGTCTGTCCCGCACCTTCTCTCCGCTGCGTCCCCACCTTGCCGCTTTGTCCTCGGGGGGGGGGGGGGGGGCGCTGTCCGCCCCTCCCTTCCTTCATCCCCCACCCTTGGGGGGGCGGAGGTGTGTGGGGGGGGGAAACCTACATACATACATACATACATACATACATACATACATACATACATACATACATACATACATACATACATACATACATACATACATACATACATACATACATACATACATACATACATACATACATACATACATACATACATACATACATACATACATGATTTGATTTGTCTTGATTTGAAATATCCGCTTTGTCTGGGTTCGTACCAGTCCCCTTCCTATTTCCACAGCAAGACTCCCCTACAATCTACACACAAAACACAAAGCAAATCAAATCTCTGAACGAATGTGACTTAGCAAGGATGTGACTGTCGACCCAGGCCACTCCTTTCTGAAAGCACGTGTTATGTCGACTTAGTACATGTGTTTTCCCTTGCCTTTGCCACCCTGCTTACCAATGGATCCTCCTTTGCTTCCCTTAGACCCAGAATAGGCATAGTGGTATGACCCATAAGTCGTGCTGGGAGCCGATGTCCATCTGTGCCTCCCAGAATCTGGCTGATACCTGTTCGCACGCACTGAAGGGAGACGGTTACCAAATTTGCATATCTAGAACAGGTTTCAGCACAGGCGGGGGAACACCACGGGAGTGAGAGGCATCAGAAATAACCCACCCCAATGACAGACACGACTGCTCTGTCCGCACCATAAAACGCCACAGCTGGAGTCCCGAATACTGGCGAAGCCCCTCCCATGGCCATTGCACACCAAGGAGGCACCAAAACACACCCTCTTCCCCAAGTCGTCTCCTCATTGCCTCTCTGACGACAGAATGAAGGTTCCCTTGGCATTCGCTGATCCATACGGAGGGGACCTTCGAGTAGCAGACCGTCATCTTAAGTGTCCCCTTGCAACTCACCAGAACATGCCCTACGTATCCTTTCCCCGGCACAGACAAGAAAAGAACCCAGAGCAGGTTGAAGGGAGTGTGACTGTCGAGATGTGCAGCTGGCGTCTGAAACCCCAGCAGCACACCTGAGTTCATTCCTGCAGTCCACTGAGAATGAAACAGAGGGCACGGAAGCCGGACATTATCTGTATCGTACCCACCGTGTACCATGGCATACCCGCTCTCTAGGACTTGATAAATAAGGATATGTGGATGACTGACACCCAATTTGGAGAGAACCAGCGAAATACCCCTAATTGGGCCTAACCCCAGCCATGTGGGCCACACAGCCTTCACTGATTTCGAGGAATCAGATATGGCAGCTCCCTTCGCAGGATGACACCAGACAATGAACAGACCTGAATTTCCCAAAATCTCAACGGCCCCCCATCAAAGAGCGATACGGTCACGGGGAATGACCGCAGCCCACAGAATTTCGCAGACATGTCCAGACCAAGCAAGAACCCGCACTTTAGTAAATACACATTCGTGGAATCTATGCTGTGTTACCGAGTGGCACCACATCGAGCACAGTGAACATTCCGCTTCTCTGTTCTGCCACTCCCACTGGTCTGCTGACGCATACACATTCCAAGCCCTTATGTGTCCCCAATGCTCTATTCCTAATGGCTGCAGCTGCACCCAGCACTTGAGCCCTGAGATCGATTCGGGTAGCACCATGCGCCATGATCTCTCCGGAGGGGTGGGTGAGCAAGAGGAAGAGACGCTGAGGAGAGCATCATCAGATTGACTACGCAAATGTCGTTTGAGGTCGACAATCAATCTGTCACCTTGAAATGGAAGAATGGAATCTCTGTCCAGCCATACATCAAGGACTGAGACCTCCTGACGCTCACCGCGGGCACCAGCTTTCGCTTCAAAGTCCATTTCTGAGTTGAACGATGATATCCAGTCATCAAGTTCCGTGTCGTGCTGTGCTGGCACCCAACCCATCTGAACCGGAAGATGCGTCAAGACAAAGTGCGCAACAACCCTGTCCATGATTGATGCAGTTTTGTCCGCCATTTCTCTGGACTGAAGAGACTGCATAGCTGACAAACAGTCAGACGGCACCCAGATTTCTTTTAAGCACACGCCATGGGATGAGACAAATTCGGCAATGGCAACTACCGCAGAGACAACAACAGAGGCTTCTACCAACTTGGTGCTGAGACCAATAGCAGAGAGGGATACACTGTATTCCAGCCACACATGACCCTGACCGTGCACAACTTTTGCCGCTCCCCCCCAGCAATCCTTGAGGCTTGCATCACCAAAAACATACAAAACCGTAGGAAAAGCAACCCCCCGAGGCAGTTTCACACACCACATAGCCCCTTGACCTAACCCGAGTTTGCGAAACTGAATGCCCAAGCTTTGGAGCCTGGACTGAATGCGCTGAGAGTTGCTGTCAAAGCGATGCAGGCACGGGTTCGACCAGTGTGCCCACGCAGATTGGGCCAGCAGGGCGTTGGGCCCATTTAGAGACTTAAACAGTTCATTGATGACTGTGACCCAAAGGACATGATCTGGGGCGGCTCTTCCTAGAATGGAAACTATGCAGGCACTTGGAGTATTGGGAGCCAACCCAAAGACCAGTCGGTACACCCTGCATATGGACCCTGTCACTGAACTGATTTGCACGTCCGTTGGCACATTCACACAGCAGCAAAACACAAGCCTGTTGACTACAAGTCCTTCTATCACAGTGTGTGCCACACCCACCGACACGGGCCACCCTCGCAGCCTGCTGATGACCATTTGAGACCACCTTGTAATGACTTTTTTAATGGTAGGGGACCCTCCTAAAATATTAGCGTTTCCCCCCAGGAATTTTATGTGTTGGTGTCTACTGGTGGACCACACTGGCTTGTCGTACGAGACGATCAATTTGCTGATACTGCAGACTTAGCCTTGCTTGACCTGAAGTACTTGAACGTTCATTTTGAAGCTATTGTTGCGTTGTCCGAGGCAGTCAATAATAACACAAAGGTGGTTGGCCACTCGCTGTCCGTCGACTATGATAGAAAACCCCACTGTGTCGTCAACATAGCCCAGAGAAGCAATCATTTCTACCGAGGGAGGAACACATACCGGAACCCCAACCCCCAGTTGACGCATGGCAAGATGTATCAAATTCACCGCAAGTATGTAAAAAAGTGGATCTCAACCCCCCCCTCGAAGGACACCCTCCACTTGACAATACGACTCTGATAGGCCCAGGGCAGAAACCACGTATTGCCTGAAGGACATGTAGTGATGAACCACTTCATGCACAATTCCACGTAAAAACGGATACATATCAGCAACCCTCAGAATGGCTTGCCTGTTGATTTCATCAAAGGCACCAGAGAAATCCAAAAACATCGTCGTAACATCACCTCGCACCGCCAGGGATTTGGTGATCACTGTGTGTAGCATGCGGCGCAGAGCATGTGCGGAAGACCCTTTAAACCCTGCATACTGTCTACAACCAGACTCACTTGGTGCCGTGGCCAGCTGAATCAAAGGGGCATACAGTTTAGCCTGTATGCGAAATAGGGCTGAGAGAAGTTGAATAGGCCTAGTATTGACATTGACATTGTCACCCGCAGATTTTTTTAGTGTAAGGTGTAGAGCCGAGAATACCTCCAAAGGCCACTGATCAAAGGGAAGTCTGAGTATCTGAGTCACTCGGAAGAGGGACGCCAGCCCCATCAATTTCACTAGATGTGGTATAAAACCATCAACCCCTGCCGTCGCACTGGTCACTTTGTGCCGGATACGCAACAGGGACTCTACTGAGACCTGCATCACTTGTGAGAGAATCAGGTACCTGCGGGCCTCGATTGCAACAGGGGTGAGGTGCAGCACATACCTGTGGCGCATGACAGACTGAACCCACTCAGGAGGAACATTAGTGGAGCGCACAGAATATTTCAGGACACACTCCCTGGGCAACACCTGCAGGATGTCCCTACCTGTCACCAGAGATTGAGAGGATGTGTCCGTTACCTGATGTAACTCAATGAACGGGTTTGCTGCTTGTAACTTCAGCACCTTCATGGTTCGCCCCGTGAGACCTGTTCCTGACACAGCATTCCAGTCACTAATCGCCGTAGACCAGTATTTGGAGGACAATCTGAACTCTAGGGAGCGCTGCACTCCCCAGCCCTGGCCGCTAGTAATGGCCTTGAGAGACGCAACTACTGATTTCAGCTCCGAGTGGACCTCTTCAGATTTAGGACTACTCACCACATGGTTGACGACTGAGATACACTCTCTATAGGCCTGCAGCCAGCTAGACGCATCACTGATGCCGAGACTCATGGCTTCCATGAGATTGGAAAAAATCACTCTGCTGTCATGGTCCCAATTGCGAGGTTCAACTGGGCGCATCAAAGATCCTGTGGCTCCTGCCTTTGCTGTGTGACATCCTTGAATCCAAACAACAGGGTGGTCGCCAACCTCTCTGAGCCACATACCACCGGATTGCCCCGAGACTCCTTTCAGAATGCAAAAGTCCTTGGGGAGATGAAGCCCTCCCCTGCATGAACGCAACTCGGGCACCCAGAAGCTTAGGAAGGGCAACTGGGGGGTGACTGGAATAGAACATCCGCACGCATACATTGTCAGTTGCCCTTCTTTTTTTTTTTTTTTTTTTTTTTTGCTCTGGGAGCCACAGAGCAAAAAAAAAGAAGGGCAACTGACAATTTCTGCGTGCGGATGTCCCTATTCCAGTCACCCCCCACGATGAGCCACGACACTGGTAGCTGTTGGAGACCGAAAATCAGATGCACCAACTGTTGATTGTATAACAGTTTGTCAGACCTCTGTGCCATGTGGACGCTACCCAGGACCCCCAAACCCCAGGCATTGTGGACCACCACAAGAAAAGAGTGGTCAGTATCCAGAAGAACAGTTTTGAACTGTGCCCAGGATGACAAAACCAAGAGTTCTAGGTCTTTACCAACATCGCAGTGAGCAGAGGAGCGATGCCAAAAGCCAGCAATGTGTCGCCTGTGTAGCTTTTTCACTGAGCCACAGGTTTCTTGAATGAACAACACCCTGGCATCTGGGGTGACACACATCTCAACCACTTCATCCCACTTGGTCCTGCGTATTTCAACTGACCTATTTAACCCCTGAACATTAGCAGACAGGCAGCCCCACGGCAAGGCAACAGGGGTGGCAGACTCAGGAATAGGAATGGAGCTCCACGCTTGCACTTCATAGTACTGCAACGACCACTGAGGGGGGGTCCAATTGAGCCAGACATGTAACATCATGACACATTCCTGCGGGACGCATCGACACAGATCTTTTTCTGTCCGCCATCCCCGAGACAGAGGATCCCACTCAGTCACTCTGCAGACATCCTGCCACCACCCAGCAGTGTCATCCACAATGTCTTTGCGGTGTCTTGCCACTGCCTCTCCTGACTTGACCAGCACTTGGTGCTGTCGTCCCCATTGTAAAGAAATGACCTCCACCCAAAGGGCAAGAACACACTCCGCTTCAACAAAATTCACAGGGACTGGGGCCGCCAACAGGCCCATCCTGCCCAAAACAACTGCATTGGTACACATGTGAAATTTAGTATTGCCACACGCCATGCTTGCTGATCTTACGAGGGTAGCATCCGCAGGTGATGAGGGAACACCGAGCAAAGCCACGTGTCTGGACCCCACCGTTTCTACCTTCTTAGTTAAGCCTGTCCATTGAGGACTCATGATGCGGCAAACTGACACTTTCTGATCATGACATATCAAAGCCTGATGGTGTTCAGCATCACTGCGCTCAACATTAGGAGGGGGAACCCCGTCACTGGCCCACCGACCCCACGATGCGTCAAGGCCTAGGGCAATTGAGGACACTTCAGAGTAGTTCCCCGTTTTTAGCTTCTTACGCACTTTGCTGACCTTGGTAAGCGTTTTGCGTCTTGAAAACTCCACAACCGCCCATTCAGGCACGTCGTAGAACCTATGATCTCTGTGTTTCACTGCTAGTTCTACACACTCCTTAGCAGAGACCCAGTGTTCCGGCGAGTCGTCATCCTCTCCTATCACGGTGGATTTTACTGCGGCATCGTAAACCTTGGACAGACCCCAGATGGCGTGAGCAGACACAACCTCCCTGAGTTCATCAGGCATTCCAGCCGGGGGAGAATGGAATCTAACGATCCCCCCTAACTCTTGTTGAAAGCCCCAACCCCACATGGATATGAAGGCATGAGAGGGGGAGAAGGGCGGAAACAGACACCACACCAGGGATTCCATTTTAGACGGCGAGAGAAACAGACCTGAAACAGGTGTACTCACAGGAGCTTCTTTGGCAGGCGCAGGCTGAGGAATATGAGAGCCAATTTTTCGCAGTCCTTCAACCAGTTGTAATTCCTTCACCTCAATGAGGTCTGAGCGGCCCAATGGGTCCCTGGATGCTCTGATGCGCAAGCTGTCGCGGTACTTGCCTCCCAGGATGGGATCTAGTCTGCTGGACGGAACAAACATGACAACCTCACCAAATTGGGACAGCATGTCCCGATAGACTCTGTAGTCGAGAGACAACTGAGCGAAGGCAGCTTCACAACCCAAAAAGGAGTCAAGGGCATCAGTATGTTCAAACCCAGTGAGCAAAATAGGTTTGAAATGATCCGTGGTGGACTGCGACTTCTCAACAATAACTCTGCCCAGCCCAGACCCAGCTTGCCATTGTTGTACCGGCGGTGCAACATTATCAGAGATGAAGGCACTAGCCTGTCGTGGCCCAGAGGAGTTATTGCCCTGTGCAGTGGAAGCCGTTTCATCCAGCGTTAGTGCCCTGACTACTCCCTCTACCCCCGGTTTCTTGGGGTTTTTAGACTTGGACGGAGAAGGCTTGGACGCATTTGCACCTGAAGAAGGACTGGAAATAACGTTGGGTTTTCTATTACTCTCTGCAGCTAGTTTGGCCTGCAGGCGATGCCCTTCCTCTTCTGCCTGCCTAAGAGGACGCACCCACTTGAGTAACGCTACAATGACACCCTTCCAGAACCTGCCTCGACCGGTGTGGCTGACTTCAACCTCAACAAAATATTACTCCCGATCCCCGAGGCTGCCAACTGCAAAACTTCAACAGGAACATCCTCACTGTAAATCCCAGCAGCCAAGGACTGAAGTTTATCTTCCTCGTTGATCTAAAGATCATCAACGGTGTTGACCAGGGAGATGGCACCCAAGTCATCAGTGGACTCTGAACCCTGTTCCTGTGGGACTACGTCTGTGGGTTGATCTGGAGCTTCTGAGAGAGCATCGGGTTCACCAAAATTTTCTTGTAAAAGGCTGACCAGATAGAGCGAAGTTCGGACTTGGCATTGACACAGGCAGCGCTCCATTCGGTAAGCATGCGTCTGTCTGAGACTTTTGCAATGGTGGCCAGCATAGCATCCAAAAGGGAGGATTTTGAGGAGATGATTGAGAAGTTTTCCGGTACTCTCTTGGATTTGACAACCTGGCGGCAGATGTGCTTCTCAGCACCATCCGTTAACTTGCCCACCAGGCAACTCCAGGTATTAGTCTTGATATCGGGACGCAGTTTGAGGACCTCATCCAACACAGTGTTGTGAATGGACCCGGCCAGAATACATATTGTCATGATGCCGGCCCTAACGCTATCTGGTTGAACCCACAGGCCGACTGGTTCTTTCACAGGGTCCCCCTGAGAGGGTAGCCATGGCAGATTTGTAGGGGTGCCCCCTTTTTGAATGTGACCAAACTCCAGAGAAATAGTTGTCATGGGGCTGAACATGTGGAGTGGAGAGAAAACCAAAATGATTACCTCTGTGGGACTGGTACAGGCACCGATACTCACTATCTGCATGCCCCTGGGCCTCAGGCAGTTGCGCTCTGTCTGGCATACCCCACTCTTCCCACAGACGCCGATACTCACTATCTGCGCGTCATAGATGCTGTCATTGTCGGGTGGAATTACCCTGCGAGTGATGTCAGCTTTTGTCATTCTGGTACGTCGATACTCACTATCTGCACGTCACGACAAATCAGAATGGTAACAGCTTGACTATGATTCAATCACACACGGCCCCCACTTCCTAGTTACCTCCTTTCTTGATTCGTGTCCCATACCTCCATACCTTGCCCTCCCAACAGCCTAACGGCGGACGCAGACAACTGATGACCGACAAATCAGAATGGTAACGGCTTGACTATGATTCAATCACACACGGCCCTCACTTCCTAGTTACCTCCTTTTCTGGCTGACGCCGTCTATGTCATCACCGCATGAGAAACCAGAAGCAGTCTGGAAACTGTTCCCAGTGTCCGTAATAGGTGCAGCAGCTCGCAGAAAAAAAAATACGAGTTGTTAACGACTCCCTGACCTGTCACAGTCAAATGTGTGGAAGCCGACGCTAGGGGGCAGGCAAGGAGGGGGTTGCCTTGGCAGGGAGGGCAGAGAGGATCAAACTATTTTTTTTTAGAACCCACGACGCTCTTTCAGACCTCTTGGTTGCCTTGGTGTCCTCTCTTCCCCCCCCTGTAGGGCTGAAACTGAACCCTGGCTACCCGGGCACCCAGCCTAAAGGCGTCACACTTTAACTCAGAAAGAATGGTCCCAGATGAAAATAAAAACGAAAATTCTTTAAAGCGGCGTTGCCTGCGGCCCCCAGAAAATAGAGAAATTGTGAGATACTCACCTGGGGAAGAGGTCAAGAGCGTGTGGGGGGTTAAGGGGACTTTTCTGCCTACACATGGTCTAAGTCTCCGGGTCCCCCCATGACAGGGGGACCTCTATCCTGATGGAACTGTCACTCTGGAGCCCCAGTCCTCTGTGGATGCAAAATGAGCAGGAAGAGAGGAGGAGACCCGTGATCCTATGGGTGAGAGGGGAGGAGGGGGTAACAAAACTCGAGATTCATCTGCAGAGTCCGACATTGTGTGGCGGACATGTTGCTACAAAAAAAAACCGACATTGCTGTACCGCTGCCCCCAGAGGGGGAGGCCAGCGGTGCTGTACATCGACTGCCGGCGGGGCAGGGGTCACCCTGGTGCCGTCTCCACCTCCAGTGACCCCTGTGATAAATCCGTCTCGAGCCCGGACCCGGACATCTTGGAGGGGAACCTGTCCACCACCCTGATTGTACCCCACCTTTGTGACTTTCTGATCCCCATTGAAGAACCCCAGTTAGTACCCCAGGTTGAATACCCCATTGACGACCTGATACTCCCATGATGGAACCCCAGGGAGATGAACTCCTGCTTGATGGATTCTCCTCTGAGCCCCCCAAGCAGGGAGGCATCCAACTGACTCCTAGTCTCCTTCTGACCTCGTATTCTGTCGAAACCTGAAAAGGAGTAGAAACCGTAGTGGATGGTATCCTACCTACAAGGAGAGAGGAGCAGGAGCCCCTATTATTGAAACTGTACTTGGACCCTTTCTCTGACTACTACCTCTGTCTACCCTGATGGCGTTGATCGATGAACATTCCTACCCTTACCCTGTGAGGCATCGAAGATGTGGAACTGGTTAAGGATTACATACATACATACATACATACATACATACATACATACATACATACATACATACATACATACATACATACATACATACATACATACATACATACATACATACATACATACATACATACATACATACATACATACATACATACATACATACATACATACATACATACATACATACACACATACATACATACATACATACATACATACATACATACATACATACATACATACCTACATACCTACATACCTACATACCTACATACCTACATATAGCGAAGTCCCCCCCGGCGAATCCGAGGTTCTTCCTCAAAGGGGCCCACGAGCCGAGGGAACGCCACCGGATTTTTACGGCCAAGCCGGACGGAGCTTTCACCGGCGACCCCCCCCCCCCGCACATGGGAGGGTGCACACAACAACCGCCAGCCCCCCCCCCCCCCCCCCACAACCCCCCAAAATAAGGGAGTCCGACGCAGAGGGTTGGGGATATAGTCCCATGCCGCGCGGCCATGAATCGACATGGCCCCACACTGAAGCCGGTTCGGACCCACGTGGCCATCTTTGGGTCACTTGGGGTGTGTATCTATGTGCTGGCAAGCCGCCATTGGCTGATATCATACTCTCCCATCCACCTGACCTAACCCGATGTGATAGTGTGATAGGTTTGGCCATTCCGGCTATGAGCGGCCATATTCAGTACCGAGGCGCCGCCAGCGGAGATTTATATATCAGAATATCAGGAATCAACAGGGTTTTTTTATCATAATGTTTCCGTGATTTTTCAGCCTTCCGTTCTGATAGTCAATGTATCGGCGACTTTCAGTTGGCTCGCGATTTTGCGGTAACCGAATGGTTAACTGTTATTTACAGATATTTTGGCGGAAACCCCGATGAAGGGTCAGATTTCATCAGTAAAGGGTTCGTTGCTTCCGCAATCTTGATTTTATATACTCGCAAAATTAATCCGATTTTTTCAGACTTTCAGAATCGGATTTTCGCCTTCGACATCGCCGCACGCGATATGATGAATCCCGAGTGGTCATACATTTTTCCACAATCACGAATCAACCTTCCTTTTATTGTGTTATTCGTTTTGCTTGGAGATATAGGCAAAACAAAATTGATTCGTGAGACCACTTTGAAGTATCATATCCCCGGCTCACGGCGAGGAATATCAATATTGAGAATTGGGTTGGAACTGCCTTGGTCTCAACTGAATTTAGGAAGCATCAAACGCCCTTGGTGTGTACACATGCCCGGTATAGCAAGGGATAAGGCTCGAGAGGGTAGAAAGTGATATATAACTCTTGGACCGTGCAACCGAATATTTTATTGCGACTTTCGAGTGTACCGCATGAGTGTTGGGGTTGCATAGCAACTTTCCTTGGGTTCCTACGTATTTTTAACGTGAAGTTATGTCCATGGAGGGGCATGGCATATCATGGTGGGAGCCACTTTTGAGGGTATGTGTTATATGCATGGTTTATGTCTTGATATGCTCACGCCCATGTTATATATCTTCGTGTGGCCGAAGAGATGGGGAACCACACGTGACAAGGGCTTTGCCCATGTCCCAATTGTGGAATTCAAAGCGCTAGACTAAGTCTACCGTATGTATTGCTCATGGTATCTTTGGCAAAGAGATCCATGAGTGCACCTCCATTTTCATGGGGCATGTAGATATGGGTGGCGAAGGTATCTCCATGCAACTGATTGGGGATCCAAGTGGGGGAATTGTTCGCAAATGGTCCCAATCATTTGTATATTGAACCATGCGCAGATATCATGGGTGAGCATAGAGATATACTATCATGACAACTTTGTATTTGGACATATTTTCATCTTTTTGACCTCATTTGATGCTCATTTTTGTGTTTGTGTCGGCTAACAGTAAAGTGCCTAGAGATCTGTGAACTATGGCATGTTGCTTATATGTTGGCATATGCTTCGGTGTTGTACCTCACCATATGCCGGATCACATGGTCACTTTGGCTTGGCACACGAGGTCTCACAAAATTAGGTCTCAAACTCATGAGCTGACTTGTGAAGCATGTCATGTACATAACCGGAGGGGTTTCGGAGCCATAGATGGGATATTCTTCGGCATGGACTTTTGGTCTATATCACCCTTGTATACTACTTTCCGGTTGGACACATGCATGAAGCATTTGAATATTTGCCGTATGCATTTTTGAGTATATAATTGAATTTTGGGCATTATGGTGTGATTTGCCTGATTTTGCCATGTTGTGAGGTCATCTTCATGGGGCAGTTCTCCAAGCCCATTCAACTCCAAGTGCAACCAAGTCTATGTCAGGGTAGGGCATGATCCTGACTGCCACTCTAGGCCATGACACGGCACCTCCTTCATGGGGCTAGGATCTATAGGCTTGGGAGTGAACACATTTTTGGGGTTTGTGTAGTGACTATTGACATACGGCATTCAGCCATCTCATTTGACCTGGTTCAGGGCAATACGTTGGTGAGTCAAGGGAAGGTCTTGAGTCCAGGGAATGAGGGGTTAATGGTTGTGAATGTGTCTGTTTACCCCTTTCCCCAACTTTGCTTTATTTGTGTTCATATGCCAATCTCAGGGCTTTCTTCCTTGGTGCAATTCTTGTACATGCCCGCCACCGTGAGACGACCGGTGTGCTGAACGGAAGCCCGCAGTGTGGATTGGGTTATTGCTGTATTTGTGGGATCTGGTTGCAGTTCAGGGTTGAAGGAGGATAGTATGTTCTATATGTTTTGGATTTGAAACCCTGGATTTTGATAAATGCAATCGTTGATCAGAAGCAAGTCAGCAGGGGTAACAGGCGGAAGGGGCACAGCGGGGGCCGGTCCTGGTAGGGACCTTCTTTATGGTAGCAGAGGCGTACCTGCTGCCCCTACCTACCGCCGACCTATGAGCCCTGCCCGAGTAAGCCCCGGGTGCGTATTGTGGACTCGGTGGAGACCACGCCGGAGATAGGAGCCAGAGGAGAGCCGAGACGCTCAAGAGCATGGCGAACTCCGGAAGTTGAAGCCCGAAGAGAAGTACGACATTCGGAAAGAGGAGGACTTGACATGGAGGACATGGTCTCCATGTGCGAGCGTTGCTGCCGCAGGGCATGCAACCTCCGCTCCGCCGCGGAGGACTCTGAGGAGGCTTGCCATTCAGGCAGCAGTGGAGGACGGGTCCGGCGCTACGGGAAGCGCGGGTCACCCAAGCCCGCGGCAGGGGACGCCAGGGCTATGGATACGGACCCCAGCCCGGTCAGGCTGTGGGAATCCGAGGGGCACTCCGATGGCTATCGGACTTGCTTCCCCTCGGAGTCGGAGGAGACGCCCGCGCCGATCGCCAGGGCGCATACGGCCCCCGACGCCGCCCTGAAGCACGACGCCGAGGGCTTGGAGAGGCCAGCCAGAGCCCGGACGGCACCTGTGCCCCGGCACACGGGACCAGAGACGGACGCCATAGGCGATACGCCCATGGGCGATGAGTCTGAGGCGCCGGGAACCGCGGGATGCGCTGGATCAGGCGGAAAGCACGCCGCGTGCCACTGCGAGCACGTGTCCTTCCTCATGGGCAAGTACCCGAAGATGGGGATGGACGCCATCGTGCACCGCCTCGACAGCCTGGACAACGCGAAGGACGGCCTGGAGGAGGACGTCGCCGGGATCCTGGATGACCAGTCAGCCGCGGAAAAAGACATGGAGGAGCTGCGAGCGGAACGAGACCGGTACCGGGAGAATCTGGAGCTGGCCCTGGAGAAGCAGCAGCGAGTGGTGGACAGCCTCCTCCACCTGGTGGAGGACATGTCGGGACGCCTGAAAAGGCTAGAGGAGCTACAGCCCCTCGCCTCGGGTCCGCAGCTCCCGGCAAAGCCGGCAGCGGCAGAGCTGGTGGAGCGGGTTAACACCCTCCGGAGCGCCATGGATAAACCCATGGGCGGTCCGGCAGAGGCACCCTACGCGCCTCCGCGTGTTGACCCGGGTGCGCTGCCGTTTGTTCCCATGTTCAGCGAATCCACAATGCTCGGGGAACACACGGCATCGGCTGGGTCCATGCGGGAAGGGTACGTAACCACGGACCCGAGGAGCCTGACGGTACAGATGTCCCACGCCGCCCAGGATCTACCGATCACTACGACTGCCCATGCAGTTTATGCGGAAGAGGAGATCCAGAGCCAGACCATGCAGGGGCGAACCATGGGAAGCGCCGACGGACATGGTCGGGGTCATCCAGGCGAAAACCTGTGGGCGAAGGACCCCAATACGGGGATATGGACGGCCGATGGAGCAAGTCCTTCCCGCAATCCAAAGCCCATGGGTTCAGGCCCAACTGGACCGCACTCCATGGAGGAGAGAGATGTACGGGGAGTGTACTCACACCCCCCGGCCACAGGTGGTATCCGTCTCGGTGGAGTGGTGGCTGGGGAAGTCGGAGACGCCATCAGGATTGACGACCTCAGGGGAATCAAAATCCCCTACTATGATCGCAACCCCTCCAACCTGGACGACTTCATCCTGGATTGGGAGGACTTCGCCGAGGAGGTCGTCGGCGAGATGCGGGGAGCGCCGCGGGACAAGTTGGTATGCCGGGCATTCCCACACCGGCTGGCGCAGGACCTGAAGGAGGAGCTGTGGGATCAGATCCGGGAAGGACTGATCCGTACGGAGTAGGCCTGCCTCCAGTGGTTGGAGGATGAGGAGCGGGTGGACGCTCCGAACCAGAAGCTGGAGGACTTGTGGTCCATCCCGCTGCCGCTGGACCGCGGTGAGTTGCGGGTCCGGGAGTGGAACCGGTATCTGCTGAAGTAGCGCAGATGCCTCAAGTTGGTGGAGGACTGGAACGAGGCCAGCAAGATTCGCCACCTGCTGAAGGACGTCCTCCCCGGCAACTGGAAGAGGAGAGTGGAGGACGAGGAGAAGAAGCGAGCCAAGAAGCGGGTGGCGGTGAGGATCATGGCGGCAGAGGATACCCATGCGGGTATCATGGAGTTCTTCAGGAGGAACCTGGGCGAGCCCAACCGGATGTTGGGACTGAAGAATGCCGTGTACGTTGAGGTATTTGGAGACTCCATCGGGCAAAGGTTGCTGCGCCTCAACAACGTGGAGTGGAGGCGCGGGGAGCCGCTGAGGATGCAGGTCATCTCAGCCCGCATGAGCCTGGACGAGATCGTGAAGTACATCACGGTGGAGTTGAAGCTCAATGCGAAGAACGAGGCCCACGTGCAGGATCGACATGGTCATGGACAACGAGGCCACCGAGAAGACCGCCATCATCGGGAGATCCAGGAGGACACGGCCAACTCCGCGGAGGATGGTAGTGGAAGTGGCCAAGACCACTGGTCCCGGGAGGATCACGAGGAGGCCCATTTCTTCGCGTTTGTGGCGCACAACGTGAGGGACCATGGGCAAGATCGGTCCAGATGGAACCGGGTGGGACCCAAGAAGGGCAAAGAGCCAAGGAGGATCGGGAACCCACCGCTCTCGTCCCGGGAGTACAGGTCTCAGCACGACGGGTGCTGGGTCTGTTATGGCAAGGGAAACAATCATGCACACGACCACTGTCAGTGCAAGGTGTATGAGGCGGACAAGAAGGCCTACTTCGCCGCCCACCCCGAGAAGAAGCCCAAGGAGCAGCGGATTTCCGATTGGAAGGCGAAGGGCGGAGACGGGGGAAAAGGCCAAGGCAAAGGCCAAGGAAAAGGCGGAGGAAGAGGCTATGGTGGTGGACCTGGCCAAAACCGACGAGTGAGGTCGATCGAGGAAGTTGCTGAGGACATGTTGAGGACGTTGGAGGAACTCAAAGCCCAGCAAAGTGGTGGACAAAGTCCTGGCGGATCGCAGCCGGAAGAGGCTGCGGGAAGTCAAGTCTAGAGGAGCCCCCACGGGAGTGGGACCTCGGAGGTCTCTCCTCCGAAAATCAGTGGAATCCCTGAGGAATCAGAGGCACATCGGGTGCCGAAGAAGGCTCCGGAAGAGCCAAAACAGCTGAGTTTTGCCACTCCCAACCCCTGGAGCGCCCTGCCAAGGGAAGTACATGTGGGTATGGGACATGGCAAGAAGGAAGGAGCGACCACGGAGAGCCCCGTGGACGGGCAGGACCAACCCAAGATCTACACCATCCGTGACCATACCCTTGAGGTCCTGATGCACCCGGACGTGCTAGGGTTGCATGCGGTGAGGGTCGTCCATACACCTCATGGCGACGAGCGGCAGTTGCACTTGAAAGTGCGAGTACGGTGCGGACGAGAGGAGAAGGTGGTGGATGTGTTGGTGGATACGGGTGCCCAGGTGAGCCTGGTCCGGAGAGGGTTGTTCAAGGAGGAACTCCTGCAGCCCAGCCGGAGACCGGTCCGCCTGAAGGTCGCCAACGGAGAGATCATTGGTGGGGGCACCCATGAGGCCACTATCAGTATGGAATTCTGGGAACATGAGCGCTTGAACCGCCCTGATCTGGCGAAGAGAAGCACTCTATCCGGGAACTTCTATGTGGCCGACATTACAGATTGGGATATGATCATGGGGTATGACTTCATAGTGGCAAACGCCATTGGAGCCCTTCCCCATCGTGCAACGCTGGTCCGGGAGGATGATGAATGCCTCACATGGCTGTCCACGGACTATGCATGCGGATCATCCCAATGGAATGCTGAGGAAGAAAATCGGATCGTCCGAGCGGTGCAAGCTGTGGGTGCCAAGTCCAGAGGAGACCGTGGAGTTCAGCTCACGGAGTATGGAATGGCGCCGCAAGTGTATGCCAGAATGATCCAGACGCTGGGAGCCGGAGCGCCCGAGACGGACGTCTTCGCTTCCCGGGATGCCCCACTTCTGCGGAAGTGTAGGAGGCATTGGCATCGAGGAGACTCAGCCTGGCACAGGCAGTGGGGTTTGAAGGGGTGGGGGCCCATGTATTGGCATGGCTCCCTGGATAACACCAGACGTACGGTGGAGAAGATCGTCGCGGATAGGGCGAAGGGGATCCTGGTCATAACCGGCATAGGATCCACCCCATGTCCGCTGGAAGGTCTCAAGTCGACGCTGAACTCCATCACCCTGAACGAGATGTCATTCGGGCCAGAGGAGGAGTTGTTCATCTACGCCAAGGGTGTATCAATGCCCTCCCCGGGTCAAGCGTGGGGTACCAAGGCTTTCCTGGTGGATGGGGCGCAAGCCCAGCCCACGGGTGATGAAGCATTCATCTGTAGGGTGGAGGCGGTGCCCATGAAGGTCATGTTCGAACCCAAGGAGGGGACAGATCAGCCCATTGATGGCATTGACGTCCTGTCCCATGCCGAGATCGACGACGTCGTCAACTACATGCGGATGGGGATGCACGACCGTGTGGCAGCCAAGAAGAGGCGGGCGATGGTCACATCTCCGCATTGGTGGGATGACAAGATGTTGTTCACCGGCAAGTACGAGAAGGATGAGTTCGTGGCGAGGGTCATGGATCACATCGCGGACCAATACGATGGTCCGGTTGGGTCGGACCCGCCGACGTGGGATTTTCCAAGAATGGGGGCCGATAGCGACAATAACCAGCCCGACGCCGCAAATTTTCGAAGATTTTCGGTGGGAAGTGCACCCCACGATGATGAAGACGGCATATCGGACAAGGAGAAGTCGGATTCGGACCCGGAAGAGGCCTATACCGCAGTGCGTTCGGTTGTATCGATACCGAAGCAAGCGGCTGAAGAGGCCCAGGAGAACCCGAAGGTCGCCGAGCTGAAGGAGAGGCTGATCAAAGCCTATCCGCGGCTATTCAGTGGCGTCGCCAACAAGAACCCTCCAGATCGTGGGGGGTTTGGCACAGCGAGGATCAAGCTGAAGCCGAACCCCAAGATCTATCGTCATCGGGAGTACCAACTTCAGGGCGATCGGGCTGAGGCCATGAAAAAGCTGTTGGCGGAATTCATTGAGCGGGGATGGATCGAACCCTCAGACAGTGAGTGGGCCAGCCCAGCCTTCATCGTGCCCAAGAAGGAGAAGGGCGAGTGGAGGTTGGTGGTTGATTACAGAGGTTTGAACGAGCAGACCGAGCACGACTCGTACTCGCTTCCCCTGATCGACTCCATCCTCCAAAAAAAACAGAAAAAGCGGATTTTCACGGTGTTGGACCTGAAACACGGTTATCACCAGATGCCGCTACACCCGGACTCCAGGCCCTGCACAGCGATGTCGACGCCGCTGGGGCCCATGCAGTGGAAGGTGGTGCCTATGGGCGCCAAGAATGGCAACGCCGCTTTCCAGCACATGATGGAGGACCTACTCGGTCCTGTCCGGGACTGTGCCGATCCCTTCGTGGATGACATCATCATCGGGTCCGGCACGGAGAACATGACTGAGGACGAGCTCATCGACGCGCATGAGAAGGATCTGCGCCGAGTGCTCAGCGAGTTGGACAAGCACAACATGGTGTGCAAGCCCACCAAAGCCTCACTCTTCGTGAACGAAGTGGAGTTCGCGGGTCACGTGGTTGGTCATGGGCAACGCCGTCCCATGCCTGGGAAGCTGGCGTCCCTGCACCACTGGGAAAAGCCCCAGACCATCAGCGAACTCCGATCCTTCATGGGGTTCTGCAACTACTATTCGGGCTATGTCCGAATGTATGCAGAACTGTCGGGGCCGCTGCACAAGATGCTGCAATTCGGCAAGTTCGATGGCCGGAAGGGGAGCAAGAAGAAGGTTGCCCGGAGCCCTGAGGCCGAAGATGCGTTCAGCCGCCTGAAGGAGCGACTCCTGGGGCAGCTGGGACTATTCTTGGTGGCCCCGGACAAGGGATTCGTGCTACGGACGGACGCCTCGGACTATGCTGTAGGGGCAGTCCTCGAGCAGATCCGGGACGACGGGTCACACGTACCCGTGGCGTTTTGGAGTCGGATCCTGGCCGAGGGCCAACGCCGCACCAGGACCGCGAGGGAGAAAGAGACGTACACCATTGTTTGTGCGCTCAGGAAGTAGTCTGGCCACATCAGATTGCAACAGGTGGTGGTTTGCATGGACCATCAGTCCTTGCAGAGCTGGCACAAGGAGCACGTCGATACCCCCTCGGGACCGGCGGCAAGGAGGGCCCGATCGCATGAGACGTTCGCCAAGTTCGACCTCAGCGTCGTATACGTCCCGGGGAAGGACAACACTGTGGCAGATTGCCTCAGTCGATGGGCCTACCCCGCGGGCAAGGCTTGGATGGACATATCCAGCCATGGGGACGCCGAGGAAACCGAGGAGGCCAAGCGCATCATCGAGATGGAGAAGGCCATGGAGCAAGAGGGGGTCAAGTGCTTTGTGGTGATGGCAGACCGTACGGACCTGGCCAAGTTCCGGGGTGCCCGCGTCCAAGCTATTCGAGAGGAAACCCTCGAGCAATGGATGGTGGCCCCTGTAGAGCTAGTCAGTTCGGTGCTCACAGAGGACTGGTCGGATGACTACGCGGCATCCGAGCACTGGAGCAAGTACTGGAATGCCGTGAGCGCCCCGTCGGACGACGAATGGCCTGAGGGCTTGACCGAGGATGGCGACAAGTTGTTCCTCAAGGACAAGCTGCTGGTGCCCGAGAACCGAGTGGAGGAGCTCATTGACCATTGGCACAACCCCCAGCTCATGCACCCTGGCCGAGACAAGATGCAGCAGGACCTGGAGTGGCGTTTCAAGTTCCCTCCAGGGTACTACGCCGTCCCGGATAGGTACTGCAGCGACTGTGCCGTGTGTCGTGCCACGAAGAGCCCCAACCACTCCACAGCGGGCAATCCGGTGTATACTGCTATACCGGAGGCCCCTATGCGGTCCGTTGCCATGGATGTGTTCGCCATGCCTGAGGTTACCGTGGAAGGAGAGACCTACGACTGTGTCATCCTGGCGGTGGATAGGCACAGCGGGTATATCGTGGCAGTCCCTGGCAAGAAGTCCAAGAAGAAGGACAAGAAGGACAAGCATGGAGAGGGTTTTCAGGCCAAGACCGTCGCTAACGCCATGATCAGGCATTGGCTGACGATTTTCGATGTCCCGGCTGTCATCTGCAGCGATCGGGGCAGTGAATTCGTGGGGACGTGGTTCAAGACGATGTGCAAGCACATGGGCATTTGGCACGCCAAGACCGTGGCGTACCACAGCCGGTCAAATGGCTGGGCTGAGTTGGCTGGGCGGCAGATGTTCGAGAAGTTCAGCCAGCTGCACATCGACGAACCGGGCCGGAATTGGTATAATTCGCTGTGGAGGGTACTCCAAGCGTATCACGACCTTCCAGGACCCACTGGACTGTCGCCCCATCGCATCCTGTTCCTACGGGATCGAGTGTCACACACTCTCCCGTGGATGAACCATGGCAAGGTGGCCAGGGATGCGAATGCTATGATGGCTGAGGCGGACGACACGGCGGCCAAGGTGTGCAAGGCACTTCAGGACGAGCATGACAAGAGGGCCAAGTACTTCAAGCAGGGAAAGGTCCAGAAGTATGCTCTCCAAGACACCGTATGGGTGGAGCGGCACCACAAGGATGTCCTGTCCAGGCATCGGCAGGCATCTTGGTATGTGCCGGGGGTAATCGTGCGGAAAGTCGGGCAGGATGTGTATGCGGTTCGTGTGGGGGATAAGAAGATCCTGGACCGCGACCATACCCAGCTTCGTCCCCGAGCACCGGACCCCAGCGGACGTCCCGTCACCTTCGAGTTCACGGCCGGCGATGTGGACTCGGACGACGAGGGTGAGGACGACGACTTCACCGCCGAGAGGATCCTGGCAGACAAGCCAGACCCGGGGACGCCTTGGGGGAGGCTTTAGAAAGTCCGTTGGAAGGGATTCACCGCATCCAGGGATTCGTGGGAGCCTCCGAGCAGTTTTGTGCCGAGGTACACCACGGTCTGGATGGACTATCTGAAGAAAAAGAACATTTCTTTGGATTTCAAGGACTTGTTGGTCCATTTGGTGGCTGCTGTAGCACCGTAATGGATCCCCCTTGGCATTTTGTTTGTTTCTGTGCTTGGGGAGACGGGTGAGGGCGTTCATCCGGGGATTTTTCGGCCTTGAGTGGCCATATACCCCCTTCACTCGATCTCCACGTATATATTTCATCGTGGTATACGTATTTAGATCGATCGACGACGTTTCTCTATCTTTGATCCCCTTGGTCCATGTTGTAGATCAAGAGGAGACCGGATATGGCGCAGTGCACCGATTATTAGTGTCCTCAGCCCTCGCTTGGGGCGTGGGGGACGCCTACGACGTGTGTGGGGACTCCATGTGTCCTTGGGACATGGGGGGGGGGGTTGGAGCCCATTGGGGTCCTCCCGTCCTCTCTTCAATGACTTCCGAGCGGTAACAACGCTCTGAGAAGGGGGATGAAGCCGGTTCGGACCCCCGTGGCCACCTTTGGGTCACTTGGGGTGTGTATGTATGTGCCGGCAAGCCGCCATTGGCTGATATCATACTCTCCCATCCACCTGACCTAACCCGAGGTGATAGTGTGATAGGTTTGGCCATTCCGGCTATGAGCGGCCATATTCAGTACCGAGGCGCCGCCAGCGGAGGTTTATATATCAGAATATCAGGAATCAACAGGGTTTTTTTATCATAATGTTTCCGTGATTTTTCAGCCTTCCGTTCTGATAGTCAATGTATCGGCGACTGTCAGTTGGCTCGCGATTTTGCGGTAACCGAATGGTTAACTGTCATTTACAGATATTTTGGCGGAAACCCCGATGAAGGGTCAGATTTCATCAGTAAGGGGTTCGTTGCTTCCGCAATTTTCATATTATATACTCGCAAAATTAATAAAATTTTTTCAGACTTTCGGAATCAGATTTTCGACTTCGACATCGCCGCACGCGATATGATGAATCTCGAGTGGTCATACATTTTTCCACAATCACGAATCAACCTTCCTGTTATTGTGTCCTTCGTTTTGCTTGGAGATATAGGCAAAACAAAATTGATTCGTGAGACCACTTTGAAGTATCATATCTCCGGCTCACGGCGAGGAATATCAATATCGAGAATTGGGTTGGAACCGCCTTGGTCTCAACTTAATTCAGGAAGCATCAAACGCCTTTGGTGTGTACACATGCCCGGTATAGCAAGGGATAAGGGTCAAGAGGGTAGAAAGTGATATATAACTCTAGGACCGTGCGACTGAATATTTTATTGCAACTTTCGAGTGTACCGCATGAGTGTTGGGGTTGCATAGCAACTTTCCTTGGGTTCCTACGTATTTTTAACGTGAAGTTATGTCCATGGAGGGGCATGGCATATCATGGTGGGAGCCACTTTTGAGGGTATGTGTTATATGCATGGTTTATGTCTTGATATGCTCACGCCCATGTTATATATCTTCGTGTGGCCGAAGAGATGGGGAACCACACGTGACAACGGCTTTGCCCATGTCCCAATTGTGGAATTCAAAGCGCTAGACTAAGTCTACCGCGTATGTATTGCTCATGGTATGTTTGGCAAAGAGATCCATGAGTGCACCTCCATTTTCATGGGGCATGTAGATATGGGTGGCGAAGGTATCTCCATGCGACTGATTGGGGATCCAAATCGCAAATGGTCCCAATCATTTGTATATTGAACCATGCGCGGATATCATGGGTGAGCATAGAGATATACTATCATGACAACTTTGTATTTGGACATATTTTCATGTTTTTGACCTCATTTTATGCTCATTTTTGTGTTTTATGTGCTCAACTGGTCGGCTAACAGTAAAGTGCCTAGGGATCAGTGAACTATGGCATGTTGCTTATATGTTGGCATATGCTTCGGTGTTGTACCTCACCATATGTCGGATCACACGGTCACTTTGGCTCGGCACACGAGGTCTCACACAATTAGGTCTCAAACTCATGAGCTGACTTGTGAAGCATGTCATGTACATAACTGGAGGGGTTTCGGAGCCAATAATGGGATATTCTTGGGCATGGACCTTTGGTCTATATCACCCTTGTATACTACTTTCCGGTGTGACACATGCATGAAGCATTTGAATATTTGCCGTATGCATTTTTGAGTATATAATTGAATTTTGGGCATTATGGTGTGATTTGCCTGATTTTGCCATGTTGTGAGGTCATCTTCATGGGGCAGTTCTCGGAGCCCATTTGACTCCAAGTCCAACAAAGACTATGTCAGGGTAGGGCATGGTCCTGAGTGCCACTCTAGGCCATGACACGGACCCTCCCTAATGGGGCTAGGATCTATGGGCTTGGGAGTGAACACATTTTTGGGGTTTGTGTAGTGACTATTGACATACGGCATTCGGCCATCTCATTTGACCTGGTTCAGGGCAATATGTTGGTGAGTCAAGGGAAGGTCTTGAGTCCAGGGAATGAGGGGTTAATGGTTGTGAATGTGTCTGTTTCCCCTCTTCCCCGACTTTGCTTTATTTGTGTTCATATGCCAATCTCAGGGCTTTCTTCCTTGGTGCAATTCTTGTACATGCCCGCCCCCGTGAGACGACCGGTGTGCTGAACAGAAGCCCGCAGTGTGGATTGGGTTATTGCTGTATTTGTGCGATCTGGTTGCAGTTCAGGGTTGAAGGAGGATAGGATTTTCTATATTTTTGGATTTGGAACGCTGGATTTTGATAAATGCAATCGTTGATCAGAAGCAAGTCAGCAGGGGTAACAGGCGGAAGGGGCACAACGGGGGCCGGTCCTGGTAGGGACCTTCTTTAACACCGGGCGATACACGCCCTCCCCCCCCCTCGCTCAAGAGGAGCCCCCGTCATCCCCCGGGCAGGGAGCACCCCCCCCCCCCCTCAAGGAACCGCCGCCCTCGGGAGCCCTCGCCCAGCCCCCGGGGGCCTCTCGGGGTTCGCCCCCGAGCCCGCCCGGCCCTTCCACGCCCCCCCTCACCAGCCGCAGCCCGGAGGCCCGCCCGGTCTCCCCTGCGCCGGCCCACAACCACCAGGGACCCGGGCCCCGGAGCCCCGGTGCCAAGCCCCGCCCGCCCCCCCGGTATCCATCCAGCGGGGCCCGTCCCGGTCCGGTTCTGACGCGAGGGGACGGCGTGGCGCTCCCCCCCGCCTCCACCAGGATTCGCCCCCGTGGATGATGCTCGCTGGGATTCGTCCCCGCCGAGCGGGGTGCGGGCCCCACCGCTGACCGCGGCCCCCGGGCTCTCCAGCCGACTTCGGCCAGCCCCAGCCGCTCCTCCGCCCGGTCGGCCGCACGGTGACGCTCAGCGGCTGAGCTCACCGCACCCCCGTCCCCCTCGCGCGCGCATCCACCCACCAGCCCACAGCCCCCCCCCCCCCCCCAGACGTGCTTGCCGTGCCCCCACCGCCCCCCCACTCTCCCGCCCCTCCTCTCTCAGCTAGCGAAGCCCCCGAGGTGGGCTGCCGCAGCCGCCGACGGACGGCCGCGTTACGAACAAGAGGACCCCCCGCACGCGGTGGGGGTCCAGGCCTTGCACCCCTTCCCCCTGCCACACGCATCATGGCGTTTCATGTGTCATACCTCCCTCCCTGTGCACCATGTGTCATGGCCGCGAGTGGCCTTTGCCTCCCCTCCCCCACACAGAAACCGCACGGGGGGGGGCGGAGGCCCCTGGCTGGGGCCCCCAGAACCCCTGCAGCTTCGCCTCCCGACTGGAGGCTGGTGGGGCCCGCCGGTGCGCGTTACGAGCCCCCGCCACCCTCCAACCGCCTGCCGCGACCCCCTGACCCCCCCCCTGTCCCCCCCCCTGTCCCCCACCCTGGCTGGGGCGGCGCGGCCCACGCGTGCGGTACGAGCCTGCGCCGCCCCTTGTTGCATAATACGGGCAGTGCGGGCCGCCAGGAGAGCGGAGGGGCCCCGCACTGCCCCGAGCGCCCCCCCCCCACGGCAGCTGGCGCTAAAGGCCAACCGGCGCCTGGCGGGCTGTTGTGCAGGGGGGGCGAGGCGACCAGGCGCTTCGTACCCGCCCCAAACAGAGGTCTGTACCCACGGCACCGGGCACAGACACCCGTTGGGAGGTAGGCACACCACCACCCACCACAGCACCACGGCCACGGGAGGAAGGGAATAGCCCCGGGCAACGGCCTCCCCAAGGCCGAGGGAAGGTGCCAACCGCCACGCTCATCCTGGCCCCCCATTTCCTCCTCATTGCCAACCCTCTTGGCCGTCCCGGCCCACAGTCCCCGCGGCGGGTAAGTTCCTGGGGTAGAAGCCTAAGAACTGGGGTGACGGAAACACAGGTCGTAGTTTCGCACCCGGCCGACGTGGGGAGCCTCCGCCCCCGAGGGACCCCAGGGCACCCCGGCCATCGCAGCCAGGGATAACCCGCTGCCAGCGCCCAGACCCCCATCCCCAGGCTTTCCGTCCTCAGTTCCCCTGCGTCTTCCTCGCCACATCCTCGTAGTGAAAGGCTAGGTAGCAGGCCACACCCCCACACCACCCCACGGCACGCCCCCCACGCACCCCACGCCGCCCCCGACCGCCCACCAGGGGCCCGACTCTGGACTGTTGTCTGTCGAGCAGGGCCCCAAACCCCCCTGCCGCCCTCACGCCACCCCTTCCTCTACCCTACACGACAGTCCCACGCCGCTGCGCCCCTGCGCAGCCCCACACTGCTGCGCCCCTGCGTTGCCCCGCGCTGCTGCGCCCCTGCACAGCCCCATGCTGCCGCTCCCATGCGCAGCCCCATGCTGCGCCCCTTTGCATCCCCACGCTGCTGCACCCCTGTGCAGCCCCACGCTGCAGCGCCCCCGCGCGGCCCCGCGCTGCTGCGCCCCTGCACACCCCTTGCTGCTGCGCCCATGCGCGGCCCCACGCCACTGCGCCCTCGCGCAGCCCACACTGCCGCGCCCCTGCGCGGCCCCACGCTGCTGCGCCCCTGCGCAGCCCCACCCTGCGCCCCTAGGCAGCCACATACAACACCTTTGCGCAGCCCAACGCTGTTGCGCCCCTGTGCAGCCCCACACTGCGCCCAAGCGCAGCCCCACGCTGCTGCGCCCCTGCGCAGCTCCGCGCCGCGCCCATACGCGGCCCCATGATGCGCCCCTGCGCAGCCTCTCACCACTGCGCCACCGCTCGCTGCGCCCCTACGCAGCCCCACGCTGCTGCGCTCCTGCGCGGCCCCACGCTGCGCCCCTCCACGGCCCCGAGCTGCCCCCCGGTGCTGCTCCGCGCTGCGTCCCTGCGCAGCCCCACGCATATAGATATGGGTATCATGGGGCATGTAGATATGGGTGGCGAAGGTATCTCCATGCGACTGATTGGGGATCCAAATCGCAAATGGTCCCAATCATTTGTATATTGAACCATGCGCGGATATCATGGGTGAGCATAGAGATATACTATCATGACAACTTTGTATTTGGACATATTTTCATGTTTTTGACCTCATTTTATGCTCATTTTTGTGTTTTATGTGCTCAACTGGTCGGCTAACAGTAAAGTGCCTAGAGATCGGTGAACTATGGCATGTTGCTTATATGTTGGCATATGCTTCGGTGTTGTACCTCACCATATGCCGGATCACACGGTCACTTTGGCTCGGCACACGAGGTCTCACACAATTAGGTCTCAAACTCATGAGCTGACTTGTGAAGCATGTCATGTACATAACTGAGGGGTTTCGGAGCCAATAATGGGATATTCTTGGGCATGGACCTTTGGTCTATATCACCCTTGTATACTACTTTCCGCTTTGACACATGCATGAAGCATTTGAATATTTGCCGTATGCATTTTTGAGTATATAATTGAATTTTGGGCATTATGGTGTGATTTGCCTGATTTTGCCATGTTGTGAGGTCATCTTCATGGGGCAGTTCTCGGAGCCCATTTGACTCCAAGTCCAACAAAGACTATGTCAGGGTAGGGCATGGTCCTGAGTGCCACTCTAGGCCATGACACGGCACCCCCCCTATGGGGCTAGGATCTATGGGCTTGGGAGTGAACACATTTTTGGGGTTTGTGTAGTGACTATTGACATACGGCATTCGGCCATCTCATTTGACCTGGTTCAGGGCAATATGTTGGTGAGTCAAGGGAAGGTCTTGAGTCCAGGGAATGAGGGGTTAATGGTTGTGAATGTGTCTGTTTCCCCTCTTCCCCGACTTTGCTTTATTTGTGTTCATATGCCAATCTCAGGGCTTTCCTCCTTGGTGCAATTCTTGTACATGCCCGCCCCCGTGAGACGACCGGTGTGCTGAACAGAAGCCCGCAGTGTGGATTGGGTTATTGCTGTATTTGTGCGATCTGGTTGCAGTTCAGGGTTGAAGGAGGATAGGATTTTCTATATTTTTGGATTTGGAACGCTGGATTTTGATAAATGCAATCGTTGATCAGAAGCAAGTCAGCAGGGGTAACAGGCGGAAGGGGCACAACGGGGGCCGGTCCTGGTAGGGACCTTCTTTAACACCGGGCGATACACGCCCTCCCCCCCCCTCGCTCAAGAGGGGCCCCCGTCATCCCCCGGGCAGGGAGCACCCCCCCCCCCCCTCAAGGAACCGCCGCCCTCGGGAGCCCTCGCCCAGCCCCCGGGGGCCTCTCGGGGTTCGCCCCCGAGCCCGCCCGGCCCTTCCACGCCCCCCCTCACCAGCCGCAGCCCGGAGGCCCGCCCGGTCTCCCCTGCGCCGGCCCACAACCACCAGGGACCCGGGGCCCGGAGCCCCGGTGCCAAGCCCCGCCCGCCCCCCCGGTATCCATCCAGCGGGGCCCGTCCCGGTCCGGTTCTGACGCGAGGGGACGGCGTGGCGCTCCCCCCCGCCTCCACCAGGATTCGCCCCCGTGGATGATGCTCGCTTGGATTCGTCCCCGCCGAGCGGGGTGCGGGCCCCACCGCTGACCGCGGCCCCCGGGCTCTCCAGCCGACTTCGGCCAGCCCCAGCCGCTCCTCCGCCCGGTCGGCCGCACGGTGACGCTCAGCGGCTGAGCTCACCGCACCCCCGTCCCCCTCGCGCGCGCATCCACCCACCAGCCCACAGCCCCCCCCCCCCCCCCCCAGACGTGCACGCCGTGCCCCCACCGCCCCCCCACTCTCCCGCCCCTCCTCTCTCAGCTAGCGAAGCCCCCGAGGTGGGCTGCCGCAGCCGCCGACGGACGGCCGCGTTACGAACAAGATGACCCCCCGCACGCGGTGGGGGTCCAGGCCTTGCACCCCTTCCCCCTGCCACACGCATCATGGCGTTGCATGTGTCATACCTCCCTCCCTGTGCACCATGTGTCATGGCCGCGAGTGGCCTTTGCCTCCCCTCCCCCACACAGAAACCGCACGGGGGGGGGCGGAGGCCCCTGGCTGGGGCCCCCAGAACCCCTGCAGCTTCGCCTCCCGACTGGAGGCTGGTGGGGCCCGCCGGTGCGCGGTACGAGCCCCCGCCACCCTCCAACCGCCTGACGCGACCCCCTGACCCCCCCCCTGTCCCCCCCCCTGTCCCCCACCCTGGCTGGGGCGGCGCGGCCCGCGCGTGCGGTACGAGCCTGCGCCGCCCCTTGTTGCATAATACGGGCAGTGCGGGCCGCCAGGAGAGCGGAGGGGCCCCGCACTGCCCCGAGCGCCCCCCCCCCCACGGCAGCTGGCGCTAAAGGCCAACCGGCGCCTGGCGGGCTGTTGTGCAGGGGGGGCGAGGCGACAAGGCGCTTCGTACCCGCCCCAAACAGAGGTCTGTACCCACGGCACCGGGCAAAGACACCCGTTGGGAGGTAGGCACACCACCACCCACCACAGCACCACGGCCACGGGAGGAAGGGAATGGCCCCGGGCAACAGCCTCCCCAAGGCCGAGGGAAGGTGCCAACCGCCACGCTCATCCTGGCCCCCCATTTCCTCCTCATTGCCAACCCTCTTGGCGGTCCCGGCCCACAGTCCCCGCGGCGGGTAAGTTCCTGGGGTAGAAGCCTAAGAACTGGGGTGACGGAAACACAGGTCGTAGTTTCGCACCCGGCCGACGTGGGGAGCCTCCGCCCCCACGGGACCCCAGGGCACCCCGGCCATCGCAGCCAGGGATAACCCGCTGCCAGCGCCCAGACCCCCATCCCCAGGCTTTCCGTCCTCAGTTCCCCTGCGTCTTCCTGGCCACATCCTCGTAGTGAAAGGCTAGGTAGCAGGCCACACCCCCACACCACCCCACGGCACGCCCCCCACGCACCCCACGCCGCCCCCGACCGCCCACCAGGGGCCCGACTCTGGACTGTTGTCTGTCGAGCAGGGCCCCAAACCCCCCTGCCGCCCTCACGCCACCCCTTCCTCTACCCTACACGACAGTCCCACGCCGCTGCGCCCCTGCGCAGCCCCACACTGCTGCGCCCCTGCGTCGCCCCGCGCTGCTGCGCCCCTGCACAGCCCCATGCTGCCGCGCCCATGCGCAGCCCCATGCTGCGCCCCTTTGCATCCCCACGCTGCTGCACCCCTGTGCAGCCCCACGCTGCAGCGCCCCCGCGCGGCCCCGCGCTGCTGCGCCCCTGCACACCCCTTGCTGCTGTGCCCATGCGCGGCCCCACGCCACTGCGCCCTCGCGCAGCCCACACTGCCGCGCCCCTGCGCGGCCCCACGCTGCTGCGCCCCTGCGCAGCCCCACCCTGCGCCCCTAGGCAGCCACATACAACACCTTTGCGCAGCCCAACGCTGTTGCGCCCCTGTGCAGCCCCAGACTGCGCCCAAGCGCAGCCCCACGCTGCTGCGCCCCTGCGCAGCTCCGCGCCGCGCCCATACGCCGCCCATGATGCGCCCCTGCGCAGCCTCTCACCACTGCGCCACCGCTCGCTGCGCCCCTACGCAGCCCCACGCTGCTGCGCTCCTGCGCGGCCCCACGCTGCGCCCCTCCACGGCCCCGAGCTGTCCCCCGGGGCTGCTCCGCGCTGCGTCCCTGCGCAGCCCCACGCAGCTGCGCCCCCGCGCAGCCCCACGCTGCGCTCCTGCGCAGCGCCACAGTGCGCCCCTGTACAGCCACACGCTGCGCCCCTGCGCACCCCCATGCCGTCGCGCCCCTACACAGCCCTCCCACCGCTGCACCGCCCCACACAGCTGCTCTGAGCAGCCCCACGCTGCTGCACCCCTGCGCAGCTCCGCGCCGCGCCCATACGCGGCCCCATGATGCGCCCCTACGCAGCCTCCCACCACTGCGCCGCCGCTCGCTGCGCCCCTGCGCAGCCCCACGCTGCTGTGCCCCTGTGCAGCCCCACGCTGCGCCCCTCCACGGCCCCACGCTGCCCCCCAGGGCTGCTCCGCGCTGCGCCCCTGCGCAGCCCCACGCTGCTCCGCCCCGGCGCAGCCCCACGCTGCGCCCCTGCTCAGCCCCACGCTGCGCCCCTGCGCAGCCCGGCACTACTGCGCCCCTGCGCAGCCCAGGGTTACGCCCCTGCTCAGCCCCGCGCTGCGCCCCTGCGCAGCCCCACGCTGCGCCCCTGTGCAGCCCCGCACTGCACCGCTGTACAGCCACACGCTGCGCCCCAGCGCACCCCCGTGCCGCTGCGCCACTACACAGCCCCCCCCACCACTGCGCCGCCCCACACAGCTGCTCTGCGCAGCCCCACGCTGCTGCGCCTCTGCGCAGCCCCACGCTGCCGCAGGCCTGCGCAGCCCCACGCTGCTGCACCCCTGCGCGGCCACACGCTTCTGCGCCCCTGCGCAGCCCCACGCTGCGCCCCTGCGCGGCCCCACGCTACGCCCCCGCACTGCTGCGTCCCTGCGCAGCCCCACGCTGCCCTCCGGCGCAGCCCCGCGCTGCTGCGCCCCGGCGCAGCCCCACGCTGCCCTGCAGCGCAGCCCCGAGCTGCTGCGCACCCGCGCAGCCCCACGCTGCCCTCCAGCGCAGCCCCACGCTGCTGCGCCCCTGCGCAGCCCCACGCTGCCCTCCAGCGCAGCCCCGCGTTGCTGCGCCCCTGCGCAGCCCCGGGCTGCAACCCAGCGCAGCCCCACGCTGCTGCGCCCCTACGCAGCCCCAGGTTGCTGCGCCCACGCTGCTACACCCCTGCACAGCCCCACGCTGCTGCGCTCCTGCGCAGCCCCACGCTGCACTCCAGCGCAGCCCCACGCTGCTGCGCCCCTACGCAGCCCCACGCTGCACTCCAGCGCAGCCCCACTCTGCTGCGCCCCTACGCAGCCTCACGCTGCACTCCAGCGCAGCCCTACGCTGCGGCGCCCCTGCCCAGCCCCGGGCTGCTGCACCCCTGCGCAGCCCCACGCTACTGCGCCCCTGCCCAGCCCCGCGCTGCTGCGCTCCTACGCAGCACCACGCTGCTGCGCCCTTGCACAGCCCCACGCTGCCCTCCAGCGCAGCCCCAGGCTGCTGCGCCCCTGCGCAGCCCCAGGTTGCTGCGCCCACGCTGCTACGCCCCTGCACGGCCCCACGCTGCCGCGCCCCTGCGCAGCCCCACGCTACTGAGCCCCTGCCCAGCCCCAGGTTCCTGCGCCCCTGCGCAGCCCCACGCTGCCCTCCAGCGCAGCCCCACGCTGCTGCTCCCCTGCACAGCCCTGCGCTGCTGCACCCCTGCGCAGCCCCACGCTGCCCTCCAGCGCAGCCCCACGCTGCTGCGCCCCTGCACAGCCCTGGCTGCCGCGCCCCTGCCAAGCCCCATGCTACTGCGCCCCTGCCCAGCCCGGGGCTGCTGCGCCCCTGCGCAGCCCCACGCTGCTACTCCCCTGCGTGGCCCCACGCTGTTGCGCCCCTGCGCAGCCCCGCGCTGCACCTCTGCGCGGCCCCACGCTGCGCCCCTGCGCAACCCCGCGCTGCGCCCCTGCAGCCCCGCACTGCTACGCCCCTGCGCCGCCCCAAACTGTTGCGCCCCAACGCAGCCCCACGATGCGCCCCTACGCGGCCCCACGCTGCGGCGCCCCTGCACGGTCCCATGCCGCGCCCCGGCGCGGCCCCACGCTGCTACGCCCCTGCGCAGCCCCACGCTGCTGCGCCCCTGCGCGGCCCCGCGCCGCGCCCCTGCACGGCCCCATGCCAAGCCCATACGCGGCCCCACGCTGCCCCCCTGCCCAGCCCCGCGCTGCGCCCCTGCACAGCCCGAAGCGGCTGCTCCCCTGCGCGGCCCCATGCTGCTGCGCCCCTGCGCAACCCCGCGCTTCGCATCTGCGCAGCCCCACGCTGCACCCCTGAGCAGCCCCGCACTGCGCCCCTGCGCAGCCCCGCACTGCTGCGCCCCTGCGCCGCACCACGCTGCGCCCCTACGCAGCCCCACGCTGCGCCCCTACGCAGCCCCACGCTGCTGCGCCCCTTCACGGCCCCATACCACGCCCCGGCGCAGCCCCACGCTGCTGCGCCCCTGCGCAGCCCCACGCTGCGTCCCTGCGCAGCCCCACGCTGCTGCGCCCCTGCGCGGCCTCGCGCCGCGCCCCTGCACGGCCCCTTGCCGCGCTCCCGCGCAGCCCCACGCCGCGCCCCTTCACGGCCCCATGCCACGCCCATACGCGGCCCCACGCCGCACTTCTGCGCGGCCCCACGCTGCTGCGCCCCTGCGCGGCTCCGCGCCGAGCCCCTGCACAGCCCCTTGCCGCGCCTCCGCGCAGCCCCACGCTGCGCCCCTGCGCAGCCCAAAGCTGCTGCGCCCCTACACAGCCCCCCGCTGCGCCCCATTCGTAGCCCCTCGCTGCACCCTGGCGCAGCCCCGCGCTGCTACGCCCCGGCGCAGCCCCACGCCGCTGCGCCCCTGCGCAGCCCCGTGCTGCTGCTCCCCTGCGCGGCCCCACTGTGCTGCTCCCCTGCGCAGCCCCGCGCTGCGCCCCTGCGCAGCCCCACACTGCTGCGCCCGGGCGCCGCCCCACGTTGCGCCCCTGCGCAGCCCCACGCTGCGCCCCTACGCGGCCCCACGCTGCGCCCCTGCGCAGCCCCACGCTGCTGCACCCCTCCACGGCCCCATGCCGCGCCCATGCGCGGCCCCGCGCTGCGCCCCTGAGCAGCCCCACGCTGCTACGCCCCTACGCAGCCCCGCGCTACGCCCCTGCGCAGCCCCACACTGCTGCGCCCCTGCGCCGCCCCACACTGCTGCGCCCCTGCGCCGCACCGTGCTGCGCCCCTGCGCAGCCCCGCGCTGCGCCCGTACTCAGGCCCCACGCTGCGCAGCCCCATGCTGCTGCGCCCCTTCACGGCCCCATGCCGCGCCCCGGCGCAGCCCCGGGCTGCTGCGCCCCTGCGCAGCCCCACGCTGCGCCCCTGCGCAGCCCTACGCTGCTACGCCCCTGCACGGCTCCTTGCCGCGCCCCCGCGCAGCCCCTTGCTGCGCCCCCGCGCAGCCCCACGCTGCGCCCCTGCCCAGCCCAGCGCTGCTGCGCCCCTAGGCAGCCCCCCGCTGCGCCCCATTCGCCGCCCCACGCTAGGCCCTGGCGCACCCCCGCGCTGCTACGCCCCTGCGCAGCCCCACGCTGCTGCGCCCCTGCGCGGCCCCGCGCCGCGCCCCTTCACGGCCCCATGCCAAGCCCGTACGCGGCCCCGGCCTGCGCCCCTGCGCAGCCCTATGCAGCCCCACGCTGCGCCCCTGCGCAGCCCCACGCTGCTACACCCCTCCACGGCCCCATGCCGCGCCCAATCCTAATGAGAATTCCAATTTTGGAATATTTTCATGTTTGGGGGGGGGGTTTTCAACCCTAACCCCATATCCATGAATAATGTCATTTTTGTGTCCATAGGATTGTTTTGGCTGAGGAGGACCCTACCTAGGGTCGTAACGCGTACTTGACATTGGAAGTCAGTGGACTTTGTTTGACATTCATTGTTGTGAGTGTTGCCGGGTGCATTTGTCTTGGAACTTAACACAAGTGGAGTTTGGACAATTTTACCCGAGGGTTGCTATATCCGACGACGATTTTTATCTTTGGGAGTGAGTATACCCGTCATTTTGGAATACCTCAAAACAAAGCTGCCCGATTCGATCTTTCCAAAGTACCCCAAGAGCTGAGGAAGCCGGCCCTTGAACATTTATTGGCATATCGGACGTTCAAAGACAAAGAAACGGCCCATAAAAAACTCCGCCACCAAATGGTGAATGATTTTCGCCCTAAAGAAAGCACCTTCCGAGATGGCACGGTGACCATTAAGCACGTAGTGGACGAAGACTTGCAAAACGCTTTGCACCAAAATGAATGCGAACTACGACTCCAATTTCACCAAAAAGATCTCGATGCAGCGCAAGATAAGCACAAAGCAACACACGAAGCATTCAATGAGGCGATGAAATCCTACTATGATGCATACACTTCGCTAAGCACGGATTACAAAGTGGACCTTACCGAAGTCGACACGCAGGATGCACTCATGGACCTCGGTGATGGCAACAACTTCCACCCCATCGTGGACGTCATGATGACCACCGCACGTCAACATGTGCAACACACCGTGGAGGCCATGGTTACGGCACAGCGTCGCATTGATCTTGAGGCCGAGGCGAAGCATGCAAAGTATTTGGAGCATTTTGACAAAAAACTCATTGAAAGAGCTACACGTGTGCAGAACGGGAAGGTGAGAGAGGAGGTGCACAAAGCTATGGCAGCGGTACGCCAATTGATGGTGGACAACAAACAACAACATGCAGAAAACGGTCGAAGACGTGGTGGTGGAAACAACGGCGACAAAAGCGAGTGTGGGCGTCCAAAGAAGTTTGGCAACAAGACACCTCCCACGCCCAACACGCCTCGCGTCCGAACACCTCGCACAGGGTCCAATACACCACGCCGCACCCGAAGCAACGCGGGGAACAACTCTACTCAACCAAGAGCTCCTCGCGGCAACACACCTCGTGGAAAACGGAAGAGGGAGACGTCGTCCGGCAAGAAACGCGCAAACAAGCGTGGCAGAAGCAACGGCAGCGCCAAAAAAGAGAGCAGCACATGAATGTACGTGAGGGGCACATGCACAACACGCATGCAATCCAGACTTTGGTGAATGATGTGGTGGAAACACCACCGCCATATTTGTGCCTCCTTTTAAAGCTTGGCCCCAAATATGTCCCTCACCCCAACCCCAAACGCTTTGTCCCTAAATTGAATGTTTTACAACATGAATGTGTGGATCTTTGTCGTGTGTGGGGATGGTCGGCGTTCTTTGCGAAACAAAAGCAAGATGACCCGGCGTCGTGTGTGGACTTGAGGGGAGGCCTTCCCTACTATAAACTATACCGTTCCTCCGGTGCGGAGTTGCCGGGAAATGTGATCGCTAAGATAGCGTCCGTTTACGGTGAGATTTGCACCGCCACGAAGCATGCTTCCGACCATTGCTTGTTGTCTATCTCCCATCTCAACAATGTTCCTTTATTTTGTCGTGGAGTGACGTTCAAACCGTCACTTGTGGATGAATACCTCACCAATCATGTTGTGGTTCCGGCGGACAAGGATGGTAGCTCGGTTATCATGCGCTTGTCTACCTACCAAACGGAGGTACAAAACCACATGTCTTCCCCGGTTTATCGCAAACTTGATGGCACGGTTGAACAATGGGAGCAAAAAGCACAAGGATGGATGATGAGCCTACCCGTATTCACGTGCAACTTTCTTCCCGGATCGCTTACCAAAGTGTTAGGAAATTTTCTTGCACAAGCAAAGAAACCCGTCATGGCCAAGTTCCACCTTTCTTGCAAAACACACAAGTCCATGCATCTATCCCCACAAGGAGGATGGGCATCGCGCCCATTAGTGGGATTGTATAGATGGTGCACGACAAGTGTCTCCTATTTGTTGGCGGTTGGTGGCTCTATCCTTCTCAAGTTGGATCCCTTTCCGTGATCCGGTGCAATGTGTATTGAAAGACACTTCGGATGCACTCGCACGGATGCGCACAACGGAGGCAACAAAATTTGTTAAGGTATCCACCATTGATTTTGCGTCATTGTACACTACGATTCGCTGGACGGATGTCTCCCATGCTCTTCGATTTTGGCAAACGTGGTTTGTGCTCAATGTCGATGGGAGCAACATCTCGGTGCAAGAGAGAGCTTTTATGGGAATGTTGTTCCACTCCGTACGGAAGGAGGAATTCGACTTCCTATGTGCTCACTTCCCTTTCTTTGCTATGCAATACTCGCCCGATTTGACGGTGGGGGAATGTCTTCTACATATTGTGTTTTTTCACATCGTGTTTGAGACCCCCGATTTTGGAGTTTTCTTGCAACTTATTGGTTACCCCATGGGAACAAATTGCGCACCGACATGGGCCAACCTTGTGTTGAGATTTTATGAACGGCTACGTCCAATGACGGATATGTTGCTCTTCCAGTTCATTGATGATGGGTTAGTGTTACACCAACCCCAAGTGGATGAGAAACAATTCTTGGAGCGTATGCAACGACCGTACCTCTCGCATTTGCGTGTTGGCATTGAACATTTCAACAAGGAAACAAACATCCCTTTCATGGAACTACTCATTGTGAGGCTCCACCCTTTGAAGACTAGTGTGTACTTCAAACCCACCAACACATGTTCCTACATTCCGTGGAACTCAAACACGCCACGGCATGTGAAAGTGGGATGGATTACGGGGGAATGCATTAGATTTTTGAGGTTATGTTCCGAATGAAGAGTATTTTTGGATGTGTTGGCGAAGGTTGAAAAGTGCACTTGTACGTTTTCGTTACCCGCATCATGTTTATGCCAAGCCTCCACGCATGTGGGCGGATCGTGATCGCTACTTGAAGCCCAAGGCGCGCACTACGGGGGTGGTGCATGTCGTATGTGTGCCATTCCATGCATCTATGCCTATCCCATGGACTGCCTTGTTCACACCCATAAGGAGCAAGTTCAAGAAAGCAATCCCTGACCTGCAGGTGCGTGTTACATTGAAGCCGTCGCCTAATCTACGCTTGTTGTTCCACTCGCGCCGAATGCGTGCGCTTCGTCGTGAGGACTAGTGCAAACGTGACTGAATCTTCAATCCCACGATTTAGCCGGACCTAATGGTACAGTTCGATGCCATTTTTCGCGAATCGGCCATTTATGTGGCCCATTGATCGTCTTTTTCGCAGATTCTATATTGTCTCTGTGCTGCACATGTGACCTGCGACAGGCGCCGCGACGCGCACGCGACAGCAGAAGCGGCAGCGAAAAAATGCAGCTCCACAAGCCTGTCTTTGACAGACTGTGGCACACCGTCAAGTCCGTAACCAATCCTGATGAGAATTCCAATTTTGGAATATTTTCATGTTTGGGGGGGGGGTTTTCAACCCTAACCCCATATCCATGAATAATGTCATTTTTGTGTCCATAGGATTGTTTTGGCTGAGGAGGACCGTACCTAGGGTCGTAACGCGTACTTGACATTGGAAGTCAGTGGACTTTGTTTGACATTCATTGTTGTGAGTGTTGCCGGGTGCATTTGTCTTGGAACTTAACACAAGTGGAGTTTAGACAGTTTTTCCCGAGGGTTGCTATATCCGTCGACGACTTTTATCTTTGGGAGTGAGTATACCCGTCATTTTGGAATGCCTCAAAACAAAGCTGCCCGTTTCGATCTTTCCAAAGTACCCCAAGAGCTGAGGAAGCCAGCCCTTGAACATTTATTGGCATATCGGACGTTCAAAGACAAAGAAACGGCCCATAAAAAACTCCGTCACCAAATGGTGAATGATTTTCGCCCTAAAGAAAGCACCTTCCGAGATGGCACGGTGACCATTAAGCACGTAGTGGACGAAGACTTGCAAAAAGCTTTGCACCAAAATGAATGCGAACTACGACCCCGATTTCACCAAAAAGATCTCGATGCAGCGCAAGATAAGCCCGAAGCAACACACAAAGCATTCAACGAGGCGATGAAATCCTACTATGATGCATACACTTCGCTAAGCACGGATTACAAAGTGGACCTTACCGAAGTCGACACGCAGGATGCACTCATGGACCTCGGTGATGGCAACAACTTCCACCCCATCGTGGACGTCATGATGACCACCCCACGTCAACATGTGCAACACACCGTGGAGGCCATGGTTACGGCACGGCGTCGCATTGATCTTGAGGCCGAGGCGAAGCATGCAAAGTATTTGGAGCATTTTGACAAAAAACTCATTGAAAGAGCTACACGTGTGCAGAACGAGAAGGTGAGAGAGGAGGTGCACAAAGCTATGGCAGCCGACGCCATCGTGCAAGGACAAGCAGAGCAAATCAAGATCCTGACGGAGGCGGTACGCCAATTGATGGTGGACAACAAACAACAACATGCAAAAAACGGTCGAAGACGTGGTGGTGGAACCAACGGCGACAAAAGCGAGCGTGGGGGTCCAAAGAAGCGTGGCAACAAGACACCTCCCACGCCCAACACGCCTCGCGCCCGAACACCTCGCACAGGGTCCAATACACCACGCCGCACCCGAAGCAACGCGGGGAACAACTCTACTCAACCAAGAGCTCCTCGCGGCAACACACCTCGTGGAAAACGGAAGAAGGAGACGTCGTCCGGCAAGAAACGCGCAAACAAGCGTGGCAGAAGCAACGACGGCGCCAAAAAAGGGAGCAGCACATGAATGTACGTGAGGAGCACATGCACAACACGCATGCAATCCAGACTTTGGTGAATGATGTGGTGGAAACACCAGCGCCATATTTGTGCCTCCTTTTAAAGCTTGGCCCCAAATATGTCCCTCACCCCAACCCCAAACGCTTTGTCCCTAAATTGAATGTTTTACAACATGAATGTGTGGATCTTTGTCGTGTGTGGGGATGGTCGGCGTTCTTTGCGAAACAAAAGCAAGATGACCCGGTGTCGTGTGTGGACTTGAGGGGAGGCCTTCCCTACTATAAACTATACCGTTCCTCCGGTGCGGAGTTGCCGGAGAATGTGATCGCTAAGATAGCGTCCGTTTACGGTGAGATTTGCACCGCCACGAAGCATGCTTCCGACCATTGCTTGTTGTCTATCTCCCATCTCAACAATGTTCCTTTATTTGGTCGTGGAGTGACGTTCAAACCGTCACTTGTGGATGAATACCTCACCAATCATGTTGTGGTTCCGGCGGACAAGGATGGTAGCTCGGTTATCATGCGCTTGTCTACCTACCAAACGGAGGTACAAAACCACATGTCTTCCCCGGTTTATCGCAAACTTGATGGCACGGTTGAACAATGGGAGCAAAAAGCACAAGGATGGATGATGAGCCTACACGTGTTCACGTGCAACTTTCTTCCCGAACCGGTTACCAAAGTGTTAGGAAATTTTCTTGCACAAGCAAAGAAACCCGTCATGGCCAAGTTCAACCTTTCTTGCAAAACACACAAGTCCATGCATCTATCCCCACAAGGAGGATGGGCATCGCGCCCATTAGTGGGATTGTATAGATGGTGCACGACAAGTGTCTCCTATTTGTTGGCGGTTGGTGGCTCTATCCTTCTCAATTTGGATCGCTTCCGTGATTCGGTGCAATGTGTATTGAAAGACACTTCGGATGCACTCGCACGGATGGGCACAACGGAGGCAACAAAATTTGTTAAGGTATCCACCATTGATTTTGCGTCATTGTACACTACGATTCGCTGGACAGATGTCTCCCATGCTTTTCGATTTTGGCAAACGTGGTTTGTGCTCAATGTCGATGGGAGCAACATCTCGGTGGAAGAGAGAGCTTTTATGAGAATGTTGTTCCACTCCGTACCGAAGGAGGAATTTGTCTTCCTATGTGCTCACTTTGTAATGGGACTGCAGGGACCCCCTCAGGATCACATATATTTGAACTCTCGGTGGGGGAGTGCACCCCCAGAAATCTGACATCAATGAAATTGTTAGATAACAAATGATTAGAGAGTCAATCAGTAGTAGATATCATGTCAAATAGTATTTGCCTTATTCTGGCACAATGATCGCCTGCGCAGAGAGTTGCCATTATGCAACTGAAGTAACTGTTTTCTACAGCGCATCATTTTCTCATTTAACTGTTTTTTATTATTGTTTTTATTGTAGATCTGAGTGCTTGAATTCATTTTTCGGCATGCTGTATTTATTTTTCAAACAGGCATGCTTTAGATCACTTGGCAGTGATCAATGTTTGGAGTTGATTGATTTGCTGCATGCCTTGGGGATCAATGGGAATCAGAGATAGACCCCGATAAGTTTTCACAAAACTTATTACAATCTAAAAGCTGTACGACATTTCCATCTCCAAGGTCAAGTGGATCGCCGAAACTGCCGAAGAACTGCGTCGAGCTCTGGACCTATTGACAGCTGCCAGCCCAATCTGGAACAACGGCATCTACATGTTCTGTCGTCTGACCGCCAGCGATGCTGTTGAGCGATGCGTTATCAGTGCTTTCATTCTCGCCGATGCAGCTGACGACACTGCCACAGAGGAACTGCTTTGGAAGCCAGCGACGAAGCAGCTGTGAACGCTGTCATAATAGGTCCGTTTCGCAGGACCAATGCTGCCCATGGTTGCCGTTAAGATTCCATTCACAACGGCGCCGTAGCGAGCGTCCAGCGCTGCGCGCAGCGGCAAAGAACAGCGCCGCCATCACCACCATGAGCAGTGTTGTGGCCGCCGTCATTAGCGGCACTGGTCAGTGTTGCAAAGAGGCTACACGATGATCAACAACCTTGGCGCCGCTGAAGTTATCGCCGCTGAATTCGCCCGTCAAAGCATTGACGACAAGAACGGCCTATCGACGAGCCGGAGGAGATATGCAAGCTGCAGCTAAATGTTGGGTGTTCCAGATAATTTCGACTGTTGCGATTATTAGTATTAATATTCTTATCGCTTTGTGGTGTGTTACTTTTCCCTGGTGCCACAGAGAACAGTGCTGTTAAAGGCATTGCTACTCTGTGAATACCTCAGCCCTTCTCTTGGCACCTGGCGTCTGAATCCGTGAACAGCGTCCGCTGCCAATCAGAACCGGTGAATTTCGCCTCTGTTGAGCATCGAGGGAGAACCCGGGGACGGAGTCTCTGAGGCGGACTACCAAACGAGGAAGCATCAAATTCTCAAAACTTTACAAGGTTCTGCAAGGTAGTAGAGTGCAGGCTGGAGGGTAGGATACTTTTGTCAGCGATTTTGGTTCGCTGTTTGATTATCTGTTTTGTCTTGTCTGATTTTATTTTTACGTCGTGTTTAAGGTTGAATCACTGATTTGATGTGAGATGCTGATGAATTCCTTGCATGCTTGCTTGCAGACGGGCCCTGCGTGTTTTGCGGTCCGTCTACTATCAATAATGCAGCCCTGATTTCATACAGGAGCTGAGGTTTTTTTTCCTTGTACCCTCCCATCATTGATTTACTTGAGCTTGTCATTTGTTACTTGAAGGATTGGTTTGATTTGATTGCTTGTATTGGATCTTGACTTGAATGTTTGTGCCAGTGGCTCTGATGTAGGGCCTGATTGTCTTGCTTGTGGTGATTGCATGATGTTGCTTGCTGGATGCTTGCATGCTGAGCTGTGAATGAGTTTGGCTTTTACTTGTTGTTGGCGCTGTTGCGTCCAGTTTTTGCTGGAAAGGTGGCTGCCTTTCCCTGTTGCTGACGCTGTGTTGCTGTATAGTTTTTTGGCTTGTGAACGCCGGCTTGGGGTGTTCCGAGCCAGAACAGATTACCATATTATTATAGAGCAGCTCTTGTAGATAGGGGCAGGTGGACACGTCAGACGTGACGCTGTGGTAACTGATCACTACCCCCCCCCCCCCGGCAGAACAGGACAGCAACGGTGTCAGCCGAGTGCTAAATGGAGATTGAATTTTTTTGACAGATCTTATTTTTTTTTGTCTGAGTGTCTATTCATCTGCAGTTTTGGTTGTGTTGTTTTGGTTATTGTTTACTTTGGTATTGTATGTACCCAGTATCATTTACCATGCTGACGTACCAGTTCATACTCTTTTACATGCAGATACAAATACCAGTCAGGACAGGGACACAGCAGCTGGCAACTGAAATGCCACTGCACATGTTACCATACAGTATGGTGCTCTGTGTATGTTCTGTTGTAGTTGATTGCTGATACTGACTATTGTTGCAGGGGTGTCTATTGTATTGTCTGCAGTTTATCGAATGTTTCTTCTTCTACGCTACACATGCATGTTGTATTTGCATGGTTGTTGTTGTCTACGCTTCTCAGGCAAACTCAGCGTGGTCGATCTCTGATGGTGGACGGAAGTGGGGTATCTCAGTGGACTTAAGTAAAGATGGCACACGAAGACGACGGGGCTGTGTACATTGCATTTACGTTTTGCCGAACTGATTTTTTTTTTTGTCAGAGAGCAGAACTCCCCTTCAGTCTTTGCCTACTTTGCTTTGTGTTGTCCCGCCCACCCACCCATTGTTTTTGTTTTCGCGAAATGGGGTATTTTAAGGATTCCTGCAGCCCATTAAACATTTTTCAGCTGGGCAAGCCACTTCTGCTAGGCGTGGCTTACAGCTTGGTGGGGGAGTGTAATGGGACTGCAGGGACCCCCTCAGAATCACATATATTTGAACTCTCGGTGGGGGAGTACACCCGCAGAAATCTGACATCAATGAAATTGTTAGATAACAAATGATTAGAGGGTCAATCAGTAGTAGATATCATGTCAAATAGTATTTGTATTCTTCTGGCACAATGATCGCCTGCGCAGAGAGTTGCCATTATGCAACTGAAGTAACTGTTTTCTACGGCGCATCATTATCTCATTTCACTATTTTTTATTATTGTTTTTATTGTAGATCTGAGTGCTTGAATTCATTCTTCGGCATGCTGTATTTATTTTTCAAACAGGCATGCTTTTAGATCACTTGGCAGTGATCAATGTTTGGAGTTGACTGATTTGCTGCATGCCTTGGGGATCAATGGAAATCAGAGATAGACACCGATAAGTTTTCACAAAACTTATTACACACTTCCCTTTCTTTGCTATGCAATACTCGCCCGATTTGACGGTGGGGGAATGTCTTCTACATATTGTGTTTTTTCACACCGTGTTTGAGACCCCCGGTTTGGGAGTTTTCTTGCAACTTATTGGTTTCCCCATGGGAACAAATTGCGCACCGACATGGGCGAACCTTGTGTTGAGATTTTATGAACGGCTACGTCCAATGACGGATATGTTGCTCTTCCGGTTCATTGATGATGGGTTAGTGTTACACCAACCCCAAGTGGATGAGAAACAATTCTTGGAGCGTATGCAACGACCGTACCCCTCGCATTTGCGTGTTGGCATTGAACATTTCAACAAGGAAACAAACATCCCTTTCATGGATCTACTCATTGTGAGACACCACTCTTTGAAGACTAGTGTGTACTTCAAACCTACCCACACATGTTCCTACATTCCGTGGAACTCAAACACGCCACGGCATGTGAAAATGGGATGGATTACGGCGGAATGCATTAGATTTTTGAGGTTATGTTCCCATGAAGAGTATTTTTGGACGTGTTGGCGAAGGTTGAAAAGTGCACTTGTACGTTTTCGTTACCCGCATCATGTTTATGCCAAACCTCCACGCATGTGGGCGGATCGTGATCGCTACTTGAAGCCCAAGGCGCGCACTACGGGGGTGGTGCATGTCGTACGTGTGCCATTCCATGCATCTATGCCTATCCCATGGACTGCCTTGTTCACACCCTTAAGGAGCAAGTTCAAGAAAGCAATCCCTGACCTGCAGGTGCGTGTTACATTGAAGCCGTCGCCTAATCTACGCTTGTTGTTCCACTCGCGCCGAATGCGTGCGCTTCGTCGTGAGGACTAGTGCACACGTGACTGAATTTTCAATCTGACGATTTAGCCGGACCTAATGGTACAGTTCGATGCCATTTGTCGCGAATCGGCCATTTATGTGGCCCATTGATCGTCATTTTCGCGGATTCTATATTGTCTCTGTGCTGCACATGTGACCTGCGACATGCGCCGCGACGCGCACACGACAGCAGAAGCGGCAGCGAAAAAATGCAGCTCCACAAGCCTGTCTTTGACAGACTGTGGCACACCGTTAAGTCCGTACCCAATCCTAATGAGAATTCCAATTTTGGAATATTTTCATGTTTGGGGGGGGGGGTTTCAACCCTAACCCCATATCCATGAATAATGTCATTTTTGTGTCCATAGGATTGTTTTGGCTGAGGAGGACCCTACCTAGGGTCGTAACGCGTACTTGACATTGGAAGTCAGTGGACTTTGTTTGACATTCATTGTTGTGAGTGTTGCCGGGTGCATTTGTCTTGGAACTTAACACAAGTGGAGTTTGGACAATTTTACCCGAGGGTTGCTATATCCGTCGACGACTTTTATCTTTGGGGGCAGCCCCCCGCTGCGCCCCATTCGCGGCCCCACGCTAGGCCCTGGCGCAGCCCCGTGCTGCTACGCCCCTGCGCAGCCCCACGCTGCTGCGCCCCTGCGCGGCCCCGCGCCGCGCCCCTTTACGGCCCCATGCCAAGCCCGTACGCGGCCCCGGCCTGCGCCCCTGCGCAGCCCTATGCAGCCCCACGCTGCGCCCCTGCGCAGCCCCACGCTGCTGCACCCCTCCACGGCCCCATGCCGCGCCCATGCGCGGCCCTGCGCTGCGCCCCTGCGCAGCCCCACGCTGCTGCGCCCCTGCGCAGCCCCGCGCTGCGCCTCCGCACAGCCCCACACTGCTGCGCCCCTGCGCCGCCCCACAGTGCTGCGCCCCTGCGCCGCACCGCGCTGCGCCCCTGCGCACCCCCACGCTGCGCCCCAACTCAGCCCCACTCTGTGCCCCTGCGCAGCCCCACGCTGCGGCGCCCTTTCACGACCCCATGCCGCGCCCCGGCGCAGCCCCACGCTGCTGCGCCCCTGCGCAGACCCGCACTGCGCCCCCGCGCAGACCCGCACTGCGCCCCCGCGCAGCCCCACACTGCTGCGCCCCTGCGCCGCACCGCGCTGCGCCCCTGCGCAGCCCCACGCTGCGCCCCTACTCAGCCCCACGCTGCGCCCCTGCGCAGCCCCACGCTGCTGCGCCCCTGCACAGCCCCACGCTGCTGCGCCCCTGCGCAACCCCGCGCCGCACCCCCGCGCAGCCCCACGCTGCGCCCCTGCGCAGCCCCACGCCCCGCCTCTGCGCGGCCCCACGCTGCGCCCCTGTCCAGCCCCGCGCTGCGCCCCTGCCAAGCCCCACGCCGCGCCCCTGCCCAGCCCGACACTACCGCGCCCCTGCGCAGCCCCACGTTACTCCCCTGCTCAGCCCCGCGCTGCGCGCCTGCGCAGCCCCACGCTGCGCCCCTGCTCAGCCCTGCGCTGCTGCGCCCCTGAGCAGCCCCACGCTGCGCCCCTGCGCAGCCCCACGCTGCTGCGCCCCTGCCGAGCCCCATGCCGCGCCCATGCGCGGCCCCGCGCTGCGCTCCTGCGCAGCCCCACGCTGCACCCCTGCGCAGCCCCGCGCCGCACCCCTGCGCAGCCCCATGCCGTGCCCATACGCGGCCCCATGCCGCGCTCCTCCGTGGCCCCACGCTGCACCCCTGCGCGGCCGCACGCTGCACCCCTGCACGGCCCCGCACTGCTGCGCCCCTGCGCCGCCCCACACGGCTGCGCCCCTGCACCGCAACACGCTGCGCCCCTGCGCAGCACGGGCAGGGAGCAACCCCCCCCCCCCTCAAGGAACGGTCGCCCTCGGGAGCTCTTGCCCAGCCCCTGGGGGCCTCTCGAGCTCGCCCCCGAGCCCGCCCGGCCCTTCCACGCCCCCCCTCACCAGCCGCAGCCGAGAGGCCCGCCAGGTCTCCCCCGCCCCGGAGCCCCGGAGCCCAGCCCCGCCCGCCCCCCCGGTATCCCTCCAGCGGGGCCCGTCCCGGTCCGGTTCGGCTGCGAGGGGACAGCGTGGCGCTCCCCCCCGCCTCCACCAGGATTCGCCCCCGTGGATGATGCTCGGCGGGATTCGTCCCCGCCGAGCAGGGTGCGGGCCCCACCGCTGACCGCGGCCCCCCCGACACCTCGAGCGCCCCGGGCTCCCCGGCCGACTTTGGCCAGCCCCAGCCGCTCCCCCGCCCGGTCGGCCGCACGGTGACGCTCTGCGGCTGAGCTCACCGCACCCCCGTCCCCCTCGCGCGCGCACCCACCCAGTAGCCCACAGCCCCCCCCCCCCCCCCTCCCAACGTGCACACCGTGCCCCCCCCGCCCCTACGCAGCCCCACGCTGCACCCCTGCGCAGCCCCGCGCCGCGTACCTGCGCGGCCCCACACCGCTGCGCCCCTGCGCCGCCCCGCATGGCTGCGCCCCTGCACCGCACCACGCCCCGCACCCCCGGCGCGCCCGCCGACACCATGGAGTGGGGCTCTTAGGGCCGCCGCCGGCCACCGGCCAGTCGACCTGTTCCGCCCCGCGGCCGCCACGGGCCCCGCACCCGCATGGCGCCGCCTCCGCCTCAGCCGCCCGCCGCTACCCACGCGCCCGGCCCAGGCCTCGGCCCCCAGGCCACGCTTCCAGCTTGCCGCTGGTCCCGCGGCCCGCAGTGGGGCCCGCATCGGGCGAGCCAACGCCCTTGCACACGCGCCCCCAACGACCAGGCCTGCGCGGCACGCGTGCCCCCGGCGCCCCCGGTGACCCCATGGAGTGGGGCTCTCAGGGCCACCGCCAGCCGCCAGCCGGTCCGCCCACACCGCCCCGCGACCGCCACGGGCCCTGCACCCGCATGGCGCCGCCTCCGCCTCGGCCGCCCGCCGCTACCCACGCGCCCGGCCCAGGCCTGAACCCCCCCGCCGACCATGCCGCGCGGCCTCCCGCACACGGGACACAGGGACGGGCACCAGGGGATAGACCATACATAGTCCCCGCCCCCTCTACCCCCCTTACTTCACCTCCGCACAGGACGTAGCCCCCTCCCCTGTCGCGGGGGAGTGGCGGCTGGAAGCAATGGGGACAGGGGCCCCGCGGGTCCCCGAACAGGTGGTCCCTGCATCCTGCCCCCCATCCCGCCTCTGTTTTGCACAGGTGCGCACGCCCTCCCGCCACGGCGGGGGAGGGAACCAGGGTCACACGGACAGGTGGTCCTTCTCACAGCGACGCGCCCCCCCCCCCCCAGACAGAAGGCGGAACCCCCCCCCCCCCTCGGTCGTTGTCGGCACACGCCCGGCCAGCGCGACGCCGGTCGACTGCTCCCTTGCGCCCTGCCCAGGGAGAGCGTGTCTGGCAATTTCTCCCGCCGGCACGTGCTGGGTGCCACAACAACAACAACAACAACTACATACCTACATACATACATACATACATACATACATACGTACATACATACATACATACATACATACATACATACATACATACATACATATAGCGGAGTCCCCCCCGGCAAATTCGAGGTTCTTCCTCGAAGGGGCCCACGAGCCCAGGGGATGCCACCGGGTTTCACGGCAACGCAGGACGGAGCTCCCACCGGCGACCCCCCCCCCGCATGGGAGGGTGCACACAACGACCGCCCCCCCCCCCTCAGCCCCCCCGAAAAAGGGACTCCGGCGCGGAGGTTTGGGGATATAGTCCCATGCCGCGCGCCCATGAATTGACATGGCCTTACACCGGGCGATACACGCCAGCCCCCCCCTCTCGCTCAAGAGGGGCCCCAGTTGTCCCCCGGGCAGGGAGCACCCCCCCCCCCCCCCTCCTCAGGGAACGGCCGCCCTCAGCAGCCCTCGCCCAGCTCCTGGGGGCCTCTCGGGGTTCGCCCCCGAGCCAGCCCGGCCCTTCCGCGCCCCCCCTGACCAGCCGCAGCCCAGAAGCCCGCCCGGTCCCCCCCGCGCCGTCCCACAGGCACCAGGGACCAGGGCCCTGGAGCCCCGGTGCCAGGGCCCGCCCGCCCCGCCGGTATCCATCCGGCGGGGCCCGTCCCGGTCCGGTTCGGCCGCGAGGGGATGGCGTGGCGCTTTCCCCCGCCGCCACCCGGATTCGCCCCCGTGGATGATGCTTGGCAGGATTCATCCCCGCCGGGCGGGTTGCGGGCCCCTCCGCTGACCGTGGCCCCCGGCACAGCGGGCGCCCCGGGCTCCCCGGCCGACTTTGGCCAGCCCCGGCCGCCCCTCCTCCCCGGTCAGCCGAACGGTGGCGCTCGCGGCTGAGCATACCGCAACCCCTCCCCCTCGCGCGCGCGCCAACCGGCCCACGCCCCCCCCCCCCCCTCCCCGCGTGCACACCACGCCCCTCCTCCCCTCCACACCCCCTCTCCTTCTTCACAGGTTGCGGACGCCACCGAGGTGGGCTTCCGCAGCCGCCGACGGGCAGACGCCTGGCCGACGAGGGGTCCCCCCATACGCGTTGGCGGTCCAGGCCTTGCCCCCCCTTCCCCCTGCTGCATGAATCATGGCGTTGCATGAGTCATACCTCCCTCCCTATGCACCATGTGTCATGGCTGCGAGTGGCCTTTGCCTCCCCTCCCCCACACTGAAACCGCACGGGGGGGGCCGAAGGCCTCTGGGTGGTGCCCCCAGAACCCCTGCAGCTGCGCCTCCCGACTGGAGGGTGGTGGGGCCTGCCGGTGCGCGGTACGAGCCCCCGCCACCCTCCATCCACCTGCCGCGACCCCCTGACCCCCCCCGTCCCCCCCCTGTCCCCCACGCCGGCTGGGGCGGCGCGGCCCGCGCGTGCGGTTCGAGCCTGCGCCGCCCCTTGTTGCATTATAGGGGCAGTGCGGGCCGCCAGGAGAGCAGAGGGGCCCCGCACTGCCCCGAGCGCCCCCCCCACGACAGCTGGCGCTAGAGGCCTAGCAGCGCCTGGCGGCTGTTGTGCAGGGGGGGCGAGGCGACCGGGCGCTTCATACCCGCCCCCAACGGGGGTCTGTGCCCACGGCACCGGGCGCAGACGCCGGTTGGGGGGTACCACACCACCACCCACCACCGCACCACGGGCACAAGGGAGAGGTAATAGCCCCGGGCATCGGCCTCCCCCAGGCTGTAGGAAGGTGCCGACCGCCAGGCTCATCCTGGCCCCCCACCTCCTCTTCATGATCATCCCCCTTGGCCGTCCCTGCCCACAGTCCCGGCGGTGGGTAATTTCCTGGGGTGGAGACCTAAGAACTTCGGTGACGGAAAAACAGGCTGTGGTTCCGCACCCAGCCGACGTGGGGAGCCTCCACCCCCACGGGGCCCTAGGGCACCCTAGCCCACCCAGCCGGGGATAACCTGCCGCCAGCCCTTCATTCCCCAGCTCAAGGCTCTCCGACCTCAGTCCCCGAGCAGTCTTTACCCTCATCACTTCTTCGTAGTAGGACACCGGTAGCAGGACACACCATCCACCACCACACGCCACCGACCCCAAGAGCCCAGCCCTGGACCGCCCATCCCAACCAGCCCCCCCCACCCCAACCAGCCCCCCCCACCCTCAGCACGCACCACGACTGTCGCCCACAGCCGTCAACGGACCTCCCACCTGCCGGCACGCCGTGTGTCGGACCCTCCCTTGTAGCGCTCCCCGCAGGCACCATGGCACACCCATTCTCAGCTCTGTCCCCCGACCTCCAGCGCGAACAGTTGACGGCGGCCGACGCCTGGCCCCTCCTGTCCATCGCCCTGGACTCCCAACAACCCCCAGGCCTGCTGGCCTCTACGCGCCACATGCCGGCGAATGTGGACGTCCTCTCCAACTTGCTCGCCGGCTCCCTCATCGAAGCCAGCCCCCTCCTCTGGTGGTTCGCCTTTACCGAGCAGCTCACCGAGAACGAGATCTCCCTCCTCACCACAAACCACGACGCCTCGTGGCTCCCCTACGCCTCCTGCATGAGCGCCCTTATCGACTGGGGCGCTTGTGCCTGCACCCTCGACCGAGTTACACCGAGTTGAACCATCGGAAGGATGATGGTTCAATTGGCCCCCCAAACATCTCCAGTGCCATCACCGCAGCCGCCCGCCGCGCTAACCCGCAGGCAGAAGACCCCCCTGCGGGGCCCGGGGTCCCCGCCCCCGCCGCCGCCCCCGCACCCCCCGACGCTTCGCAACCCTTGTCCCAGCTTCCCCCCCGTCCCCACCCCCCGCAGCCGGCCGCACCACCCCTGTCAGACTGGGAGACACTCTTGCAGGCTGGCCCCACCCCGAACTCCCAGGACACGCTGACCTTATTCGATGGCCTCTCCTCCGTCCCCGAGGCCAACGCCCACCACACGGCGATGTGCATTGTGGCTATGGGCAAGAACTGCCACCTGCCCCCCACGACCGTGCAGCACCTCTCGGTCTCCACGTCCACCGCCAGCCTGGTGCTCGCCGCCAAGGGTGCCTGGCACTCCTGCCCCGACCTCCACAAGCCCACCCACGCCTCCACCTCAACAAGCTCCTCACCCTGGTCTCCCAACGGTACGGAGCCGCCGCCTCCTCCGCGGCCTCCCTGCCTGCCCTCCAGGCCATCCAGCCCCTCATCACAGCCGCTCAGGCCCATGCCGACACTCCCTGGCTGACAGCGGCCTTCACCATTGCCAGCGTCCCCTCCTTCCCCATAGATGCCTACCAGGACCTCCAACACGTCTCCTCCGCTGACACCCTCCGCGCAGCCATCGCACGGCTGTGTGGCCGTCTATCGACCCCGGCCCAGTTCCAGGAACTTATCTCCTACACGAAAGCTGCCCTCCCCCCCCGCTCCACGGCGGACCTGGACTGGTTCCGCCTTAGCTCCTCCGCACCGCCAGCGCCCTCCCTGCTAGCCCCTGGCGCCGCCGCCCCGCCCGCGCCACGCTCCGCCCCACCCCTCTTTGGCCAGCCCCCCCTCCCGGGCGCCCCCGCGCCCTCCGCCACCGGCGCGGGCCCCGCCTCCTCTGTCCCCACCTTCGCCCCCGTCGGCTCCTCGCCAGCCAGCACCGGCATCGTCCGCGTCTCAGGCCTCCGCCTAGGCCCACACCCCTCCATGGCAGTCACCCTCACCCACAACCTGCAGACCGTCGTGTACGTCACTGACGCCGACGCCTGCCGCGGACACGCGTTTGCCTCCATCGCCCCCGCCCTGCACACCTCCCTCTTCACCTCGCTGCCCACGCGCGTCATCCAGCACGCCGAGGGCTCGTCCCTTACGGTCCAGGGCAGACGGGACGATGGGCAACCTTGGCACTCCCCCGCCGCCACACTCAACACCCCCCCCCCCCACCGCCTGCCCCTCCCGGGCGACCCTCAGCCCCCTCCCGCCAAACACAGCCGCCAGCAATCACCCCCCCGTTCCTCCCCCCGACGCTCCCCGCGGCACCATGGCCGCACAGCGCCCTCGGCCCCCACGTCAGGCAGCGCAGTCCGCGGCGCCATGTTCCCCAGTGCCCGCAGACACAACTGACTCGCCCTGCCGGACACTCTCCCCGCCTCCAGCGCTCCCGACCTCCCGACCCTGGCCTGGGCGACGTTCCTCGCCTCCAACTTCCCCCGCCCACTCGACGCCCACCGCGCCGCGGCTGACCTCCTCTCCCGCCCGGAGCCCCGTCCCCAATCCCACGCCCGTGGGACCCCCCCCCGCGCACCCGCTACACCACCGGCCTCCGCCCCCCGTATATGCCTTCACTACGGCACGCTGCGGCGCCCGGCCCTAGCGCACTGCCCCGTGTGCACACACTCTGCTGACCTTCTCCCCCTTGGCCTCCCCCGGGCCGCCAACCTCCCCCCGGGCCCCTTCCGAGACCTCCTGCACGTTGCCCAGGTCTCCACATCGCTACCCCCCTCGCTCCTCGCCTCCTTCCCCCGCCAGCGCCGTGACCTCTCCTTCTGGATCACCCCTCCCCTGCACGCTGACGCCAAGTGGACCGCCTTCTGGGACACCGCCCACTTGCCGTCAACCCCCCTCCCCCCGTCCCCAGCGTACACTCGCTCGTCAGGCCCGACCTCAGCGTGGGTGCTACACCCCGCCCTCCCTGACGCCCCGCTTGCCCCGACTGTGGACGCCCCACGCCTCACACCGCCTTCGTCGACCTCCCCGCATCGCTGACCGACCACTGGCCTCACTTCTTCTGCACCTCCCCCCACAAAGCCCCGCCCGTGTGCACTGGTGACACCGCCGCCCGCTGTGTGGTCGGCTGCAGGGCATGCTACTGCCCGGGGCTGTCCCCGTCTCCTCCATCCCCTGGGCCACCCCCTGCGCCCCCCCTCCCGACCGCCTCCTCCAGCTGACCCCCGTCTTCGTCCTCTCCCTCCCCGACCTCCGTGACAAGGCGTCCACCCCCCTCCGCGACAAAGCCCTCACCTTTCTCACGCACAACTGGGGCAGCATCGCCGGCCAAGTCTCCCTCGCCCGCACCTGGCTCGAGGCCCTGTCCCCTGACGTGCTCGCCGAGCAGGAACTCTGGGACTTGGCCGCGGCCCGCCCCGCCCTCCCACCACGGTACGAGGCCCACTACAGAACCGCATCCGGCCCAGGCTCAGGCCTCTGCACGGCCTGGCTCCGGTCCCTCCGCGCCCCCTCCCCGCCCGCCGACCTCGTCTACGGCAGCCCGCACTGGATTGCCTCCTCGGTCCCCCTCTCGCTAGGGGGCCCTGCCCTCCTGTTCAACGCCCACCTCCCCCGACGCCTCTCGTACTCCGAGTGGGTTTCCGAGGTCAAGCTCATGAACCACCTCCGCTCCTGCATACGTCCCGACCTGTGCGTCCTCACGGGCGACCTCAACAGCACGGGAGCCCCAGGCACCCCCCTGGCCTCCGCGCTCGGGGCCCTAGGCCCGCTCTCGGCCTGGCACCGCCTGGTCCCCCCAGCCACTCCCACCAACTTCACCACCCGCCACGGCTCCCCCCAGTCCACCGCGATCGACCACATCTTCGCCACCGGTCCCATCGCCTCCCACACTCACCAAGTCCGCCCCTGCCACACCTCACACGCCATGGTGCTTGCGCAGGTCACCCTGCACCACCGCTCCTGCGACGCCCACTCGTGGCGTCTGTTCCGATGGCGCCTGGCAACTATCGAGGACATGGACTCCCTCTCAGCCGCCCTTGACCTGGCGTGGGGCTGGCTCTCCCTTACCCCCTCCCTCCCACACCTATGATTTTACGCGCCACGCAAAACGTTGCGCCGCGCGCAAATTTCTGACCAGTTATTTGGGATTTCGCCAACTATGTCGCGATTCCAACGGAAGCGACCAGCCACAGCACCTTTTTTTATTCCGTAGAATGTCCCTCTCTCGCAAAAGTGTTGTTCAGATATCCAGATGTGAACTCTTAAAACGACCTTCACGTCACTTCTGCCCCTGGAGGCTTCCCAGCGACCTGGGAGCCTCAGACTCTTTTTGTCGTCCATCAGTGCACCAAACCATGTTCCCTTGCTTTGAGATCTAGCCTCCCCTCAGGCTGCAGCCCACTACAAGTGCAGTTCTGGACCTCCCCGGTGTAAAAAGGTGGTGGTTGGGCCCAAAACCACGCCGAAATGGTCATCCTGTGTGATTTCGAGGGTCGTGGCCTCCTGGGAGGCTCGAGGCTGTTAGAATGCACCGTAATTTGGTCTACGGAGCTGTTTTACAAAAGGTCTGAGGCTCCCAGGGCACAGAAACGCGGCGCACTTGCAACTCTGGAGCAGAAAAAGGCACTTCTTCTACTTTTTTGCAAAAAAGAGGTCCAGGTGTGTGACTTTGCTGGGTTGTGGGTTGTGCCAGATTTTGTGTGACCAGGCAGATACCACTGGACCACCACTGTGCACTGCTATATCAATGCTCAGGGACCATGTAGGGACCGAGGGACGAAAATCTTTTTCAAAAATTGAGCAATGTTTTACGTTTACACATGACTGCAATTATTGAGCAACCATAAGGAAGGTGTGATGGGGGTCTGGGACTGACATCCAGGGCACTGGGAGCCTGTTTTACGATTTGTTGGGATGTCTTCGCCGATTTGGGGGGGGGGGGGTTGCACATCACGTTTGGCAACATGAATGGATTTGTAGGGTGGCTGTTGCCCACCAAATGCCAGGGCTATTTCTGCAGGATTGATCTGCGATAAGGAGGACAGCTACGTTTCTTTTCATAGTGTTGTGGGTCAGTTTTTGCAAGAACAACATTAACATTTCTTCGTGACATCTTCAAAAAACGTTACTCATTCTGATATGCTTGGCAAAAGGGCAGAAGGATTTCATTTCATGTAATTTAGGTTGGCAACCACAACACAATTGGAGTTTTTTCACATTTTAGGTCAAAATTATTGTTCAAAAAAGTTTTTTTTCAGAAAAAAAAATTTTAAATTTTTTTTTAATTTTTTTTTCCGTTTTTTTTGTGGCGCATAAAATCATAGGTGAAACCACTACATCGCCGCCCACCATTCCCTCGCGCACCAGCTGCTCCCGCACCCTCCTGACACCCCCACACTACTACGGTCCCTGGCCCGGTTCACCTTCCCCCTCTCCACACATCACCTTGCCGCCCAGTCCTCTGCCCTCCAGGAGGCATCGGCCGCCCGCTGCTACGTCTCTCGCGCTGCCGTCCTCTCCTCCCCCTCCATCACCTTCGCCACTCGCACAGTCCTCTGGCTGCCCTCCCCTCCCCTGGAACCGTTCCAAGGCATCCTCCCCGACCCGGGGGCCACCCTCACGACCCGCGAGGAACGGCTCACCGAGGTCACGGCCCAGTCCCGATCCCAGACGCCCAACCGGCACGTCTCCGTGGACCACGCCTTCTTCGCCGCCCGCTGCACCCCGGACCCCTGGCTCCCCCTCCTACACCCGCCCACCGACCTCACTCTCCCCCTACTCCGCGACGCCCTCCGCGCGAACGCCCGACCGAAATCCCCCGCCTCTCTCCGGGCGTATGCCCTCAACCACCAGTCCCCCCCCCTCATCACCACCGCCTCCCTCGCCCACCGCCGCATGGGCAAGCGCTCCCTCGCCGTGTCCACTGACAACGTGGCACGCGCAGCGCTCTTCCGCAGCGGCGGAGGCGTCCACCTCGGAGTGCTGCACCTCCTCCTCCAGCTCGAATCCGGCACCCCGGGCGTCTCCAACCAGAGGGTCCGCTACGGCCTCTACAAGGGGAAACCCACCAAGCCACCCCCTCGGCACCTCACACGCTCCTTCCGCCCCGTCAACGTGGAGTCGCGCGTCTCCGGCGCAGCATCCGGCATCGCCACGACCCGCCTAGCCGCCGATCTCGAGCTCACCTCCGTCTACACCCCCGCCTCCTTCACCTACCGCCCAGGCCACTCCGCCCCCGGCCTCGCCCTCGTGGCCCGCGCCGCCGCCTACACAGCCCTCTCCACCCACGGCACCTGCGCCATCTGCGACTGGGATGAGTCTGACGCGTACCTCAGGGTACTGCGCCAGGACAACTCCCGCCTCTGCTCCCGCCTCCGCGCCACGTGGGACTTTGGCCCCTGGGCAGACGGCTTCTACAGCCGCCTGGTCATCCGCGTGGCCACCCGCGAAGGGTTCGCCGACCCCTTCAGTACCGGGGAGGGGGGCAACCAAGGCGACGGGTTAGCCCAACTCGACTACCAGGCCCCAAGCCTGGTCATCACCAGGGCCATGCGCCCCAACACTTCCATCACCCTCCCCCTCACCATCCCCGGCCACTCAGCGTCCCTCCCCGTGACCCACCTCTTGTACAGCGACGACCGCCGCTTCATCACCCCCTCCTTCACGGACGTGGCAGCCATGGCCACTGACTGCCGCAAGTGCTCTCGCCGCGCCGGCCGCATCATACACCCCGACAAGCAGGAGTTCTCCCTCATCGACTCCCGCCCAGGCCGGCCCATCCTCGTCACAGCCGACGTCCCGCAGCACACCGGCACCACCACCACCGCACCCCCGGAAGTCGTCGGCATCCCCATCCTCCCCGAGCTCCCTCTCCTCCGCGTCATCAACAAGTCCCGCGCGTCCCGCGACCGGGCGCGCAAGGCCAGCCGCAACCGCGAGGCCTGCCCCATACTCCAGCTCCGCTCCCTGCACGCATTCGGCCCCTCCCGCCCCGACTACGTCACCTCGGGCGTCCTCGCCCCCCCCCCCTCCCTCCGCCCCCATCAGACCGCCATCAACAATGCATACCGCCACGCCTTCCGTCTGCCCCCCTGGGCACACTCGGCCTTCCTCCACCTCCCCCTCAAGTAGGGTGGTCCCAGCGCCCCCCTCCTAGCGTACCGGGCCCCCCTCAACCTCCTCCGCACTTACCTCCGCGCCTCTTGGGGCCCCAACACCCTCGCAGTAGCCGCCACGGCGTCCCTCATCTCTCCACGCCACCCCACCCCCTGGCTCACCGAGGGTCCTGCCCTGGCACAGGCGCTCGCCCCCCTCAACATCACCGTCCACCTCCTCCCCTCCTCCCACGTACGCCCCGCTCCGCAGCACCACACCGGCTCGCTGGCCCTCATCCGCTCCCTCCCCTATGTCGTGGTCGCATGCGACGGCAGCCAGGAGGGCACCCGCCTCGGCGCCGGCTTCCTCCTCTGGCACCCCCACCACGGCACTCTCTACCGCGGCTGGCTCGGCCTCCACGCCCTCGCCGGCCACTCCACCGACGCAGAGTGGATCGCCAAAATAGCCGCCATGTTCGCCCTCCGCGGCTGGTCCGGCGAAGCTCTCTTTGCTTCAGACTCCACCGCCTCCAAACTCTGCATCTCACCCGCGGCCCGCCCCCCTCCTCCGCCCTCTCCATCCCGTACCGGGCGGCCCTCCTCTCCGCCTCCTTCCGCATGCACGAGGCCTGGCCCCCGCGCAACACGACTCCGGCTCCGCCAGCCACCTCGCCACCCTCAACGCCGAAGCCGACAGCCTAGCCCGCCGCGGGCTCCGCGCTGCCTCCCCGTGGACCCTCCCCTGGTCCGCACTCTTCCACGGCCGCATCGTGGCGCTCCATGATGGCGCAATCCTCCTTAGCCCCCCGCGCGCCGCAGAAGCAGCGTATGCGGCCACCACCGCCCGCACCCACGCGCTGCACCTCCGGCCCCTGCCCCCAGGACTGGTCCTCCCACCTACTCCGCCTCGCGTATGAACGCGCCGAGATCCCGGCGCTGGCCCTCCACCGCATCATGCACTTCCGGCTACTGCACTCCCAGGACCAGCCCCCCGGGTACGGAGGCGTGACGTGCCATTTTGTCACCGCCCCTACCCGGACTCCGCCGCCCACCTCCAGTACCACTGCCCCCCCCACTACGCCCTGCAGTTACTCCTCGCGTGGCGCCTGTTCACGCACCCGCCCATCCCACTCCCCCCGCCTGGTGACCCCTTTAGAGCTCCGCACGGCCACCACCGCAGTGTACCTCTCCGAGAACCTCCCAGCCGCCCCGCGACCCGGCCCCCCGACGCAGTTGGGGTTCAGTCTGCTTGGCATGTGGCACTCCTCCTCCCCCCTCGGCGCCCCCCCTCAGCTGGACAGCGCCGGCCGGGAGGAACTCCTCCGCGAGCTCCTCTCCACCATCAGCACGACGCACACGTCGCTAGCGTCACTCCTCCGTCGTGCCCCCTCCCACGTCACCACCCCGCCCCCCCCCCTCCCACCGCACGTCCCCACGCCGCCCTGCACCCAGCCCCACACACTGCGCCACAGCATCGCCCTAGTCTGGCTCCTCCGCCATTGCGCCACTTAGCGCCCCACAGTAGACCGCCGGCCTGTGGTCCTGCTCCCCCCGGCGCAACTCCCGGGGCCGCAACCGGCCCACGTCGTGTTCACCCTGACGTCGCGGGCCGCGGACATGCTCCCACTCCTCGCCGCCAGCCCCCCCCCGGCAACGCATACTGCTTACCGCCAACCCCTCGGTCCTCGGTGAGGTCCTCATCGGCCACGCCGATGCCCTGCACGTGCGCCCGCTGTTGACCGACCTGCACGTTGCGCACGCCCCTGGCACGCCCGTCGACCCCTCTGTGAGGGACTCTCAGTGAGGCCACTGGCTACTGGCCGGCCCGCATGCACCGCCCCGCGCTTGCCTCAAGCACTCGTGCCCGTGGACGCCGCTACCCAAGCGCCTGGCCCCGGCCCCAGCCCCCGAGCAGCGCTTCCTGCCAGCCGCAGGCCCCACGGCCCGCAGGGGGCCCCCAACAGGCACGCCGACACCCTTGCGCGTGCACCCCGCACAGCTTGGCCTGCACAGCGCGCTCTTCCCCGGCACGCCCTCCGACCTCACAGTGTGGGGCTCCTTGGGCCTCTGCCGACCGCCGGCTGGGCCGCCCGCGCCTCCCAGCGACCGCCACGGGCCCCGCACCCGCTCGGCCGCCCGCCGCTACCCATGCGCCCGGCCCCATCCTCAGCCCCGAGGCAACGCAACCTGCTCACCGCAGGTCCCTCGGCCCGCAGAGGGGCCTGCAGGGGGCACGCCGACGCCCTTGCGCACGCGCCCTCCGCAGCTTGGCCTGCAGGACGCGCCCTCCCCCGGCACGCCCACCGACCCTACTGTGTGGGGCGCTCAGGGCCACTGCCGACCGCCGGCTGGACCGCCCACACCCCCCCGCGACCGCCACGGGCCCACACCCGCATGGCGCCGCGTCCGACCCGGCCGCCCGCCGCTACCCATGCGCCCGGCCCGGCCTCGACCCCCCGCTGGCTGTGCCGCGCGGCCTCCCGTAAGCAGGACACAGGGACAGGCACCAGGGGACAGCACCTGAACCGAACACAACACGCCAACCACTGTAAACCCAGGTTTGTGCTCTTGTGCTCCCGCCCTTGTGCCCTCCCTCCCCTGTGACCGACGCGCGCGCGCGCCCGCACTACCGGGGACGAGGCGGCCACACCACAGCTCCAGCAAAGGTGACTAGGCGCCGGCAGACAGCAACTCCGAGGCTTCCCCTCGCCCCCGTAGAAGGCTAGAAGCACGGGCCACACGAGGAACGGCCACCTCGGCGGGATGTTCGGGCAAGGCGTGGGATGTCCGTGGACCCGGGCGTGCCTTCCCCACCCCAAGGTCACTGCCCCGCCCTCCACCCCCACCACAGCCGCGTCGCACAGGACGAGTAACTCTCCCCCCGCGAGACGGGAGAGGGCTCCAGGGTGACTTCCACAGGTGGCCCCACCCTCCTCCACGCGCCCCCCCCCCCTCCACTCCACGCCCCCCCCCCCCCCCCCCCCCCCCCCCTCAGTCGTTGTCGGCACACGGCCGGCCAGCGTGACACCGGCCGACTGCTACCTTGCGCCCTGCCCAGGGAGAGCGTGTCTGGCAATTTCTCCCGCCGGCGCGTGCTGGGTGCTTTCACAACAACAACAACAACAACATACATACATACATACATACATACATACATACATACATACATACATACATACATAAATACATACATACATACATACATACATTCATACATACATACATACATACATACATACATACATACATACATACATACATACATACATACATACATACATACATACATAGATACATACATACATACATACATACATACATACATACATACATACATACATACATACATGCATACATACATACATACATACCGGGGGGGGGCGCAAAAAAAATTTGCGGTATCACCGGTTTTTCGTACCCCTTCCCCCTAGGGGGGGTACGGCCCGAAAAAAAATATTCCACCCCTATGTGTAAAAACGTTTCGCAACCCCAATTTTTTTCTAAAGAACACCACTAGTTGCTTTTACATATTGTGTAAGCGTAGCCTACGTGATGCTTTGAGGACCCCAAACATTCCCTATTTTGCCGGCACAAATTTGGTACCCCTACATATCCCTGTGGGCCCAAATTTCAGCCACCACAAAGCGAGGATGCTGGCCGTGGGGCTCCAAGAGTTTGGCTTGGGGTAAAATTGGTCAAAATGACCTTCCAGGTTTTCTAGGAATAGTAGCAATAGCACAGGTAGCAGACTAGGTGTGGCAGAGGTGAGGGTGAGTTGAGGGAATCCCTCCTTTGCATGCCATACTTCTTCATACCGTTCCCTTGTTGCAGGTTTTTTTACGATCCCAGTTGAATTGGCAACGTTTCAACTTGTTTTGTGCACAAGCAATGTTGAACCCCAATGTGGGCTTGTTGGACATTGGTGGCGTGCAATGTAGTAGTGTTGTGAGCCCATTTAGCGTGCTGGACCTTCCCGTTTTGGGCGCCACTACCTCATACAGGACTTCTACAACGTTGTTGACAACGGTATTGTCCTCAACATCTATGCCGGTAATGGGTACACCCTCCTAGAGGCCATTTGTGTGCTATTGGGGCGGAAACCACTTGGATCACACGAGGTGGCGGGTTGCGTGCTAGTTGCACTTGTAGATCATTTCAAGCCCTGAAGTTGTTGCATTTCACCTCCTTTGAAGACACGGAATGGATTCCTTGGAATATAGCCAAGGAAACCTTGCTCCGCCTTGCAACCACCCCTCTTCCACCAACCGCGCGCATTTGCTTTTTGATGGAGTACGATGGTTTCTTGATTGGTGTCTGGAGCAGGAATGACCGATGGTTTTATGTTAATGTACAAGGATCTTCCCGGGCTCCAAGTGGTGGTGCACTCTATACCGAGTTATCCACTCTTGCGGACCTTGTCGACATTGTGCTACTTCCCAATGAAGCCCAAGCGTGCCGAATTTGGACAGTTACGGTTATAGCCACAGTTACAGTTACTACAAAATCTGAAAACAAATGTGAACTTTGAATGTTCAAAATTTTTCTTTGAAGTTCAAAAAATAGAATTTGGGCAGTTCTGCCCGTTCTTTAACGTTTTTGGAAATTTGAATATTCAAATTTGAACGACTAGATAGCGAAACGAAATAGCTACGTGTTCGTGCAAACCATACTTGCAGGTTGTCCTTCCATATGGCACCCAGTTAAGCCATATCCTTGTCACCGCAGACCGCCATCCCGATGACGCAGTAGTAGGCCGGATTGGCGGGTGCGGGCACCATGGTTGGCCAACGCAATGCGCAGGTGGCTCAAGCAGCCCCACGTTACGCCCCTGCTCGGCCCCGCGCTGCGCCCCTGCGCAGCGCCACGCCGCGCCCCCGCTCAGCCCCACGCTGCTGCGCCCCTGCACGGCCCCATGCCGCGCCCAAACGCGGCCCCACGCCGCGCTCCTCCCCGGCCCGATGCTGCACCCCTGCGCAGCCCCGCGCCGCGCCCCTGCGCGGTTCCGTGGCGCGCCCATACGCGGCCCCACGCCGCGCTCCTCCGCGGCCTCACGCTGCACCCCTGCGCGGCCGCACGCTGCATCCCTGCGCGGCCCCACACTGCTGCGCCCCTGCGCGGCCCCACACGGCTGCGCCCCTGCACCGCACCACGCTGCGCCCCTGCGCAGCACGGGCAGGGAGCAACCCCCCCACCCCCTCAAGGAACGGCCGCCCTCGGGAGCCCTCGCCCAGTCCCCGGGGGCCTCTCGGGGTTCGCCCCCAAGCCCGCCCGGCCCTTCCACGCCCCCCCTCACCAGCCACAGCCCAGAGGCCCGCCCGGTCTCCCCCGCGCCGGCCCACAACCACCAGGGACCTGGGCCCCGGAGCCCTGGTGCCCAGCCCTGCCCGCCCCACCTGGTATGCCTGCGGCGGGGCCCGTCCTGGTCCGGTTCGGCCGCGAGGGGACGGTGTGGCGCTATCCCCCGCCTCCACCAGGATTCGCCCCCGTGGATGATGCTCGGCGAGATTTGTCCCCGCCGAGCGGGGTGCGGGCCCCACCGCTGACCGCGGCCCTCTCGACACCTCAAGCGCCCCGGGCTCCCCGGCCGACGTTGGCCAGCCCCGGCCGCTCCTTCGCCCCGTCGGCCGCATGGTGACGCTCTGCGGCTGTGCTCACCGCACCCCCGTCCCCCTCGCGCGCGCATGCACCCACCAGCCCACAGCCCCCCCCCCCCCCAAACGTGCACGCCGTGCCCCCACTGCCCCTACGCAGCCCCACGCTGCGCCCCTGCGCAGCCCCGCGCCGCGCCCCTGCGCGGCCCCACACTGCTGCGCCCCTGCGCTGCCCCGCACGGCTGCGCCCCTGCGCAGCCCCTACGCAGCCCCACGCTGCGCCTCTGCGCGGCCCCACGCTGCTACGCCCCTGCACGGCCCCACGCTGCTACGCCCCATACCGCGCCCCTGCGCGGCCCCACGCTGCGCCCGTGCCGCTGGACCCGCAGCCCACAAAGGGGCCCTCATCGGGCGCGCCGGCGCCCTTGCACACGCGCCCCCTGCAGGCAGGCCTGAGCGGGGCGCGTGCCCCCGGCGCGCCCGCCGACCCCATGGAGTGGGGCTCTCAGGGACGCCGCCGACCACCGGCCGGTCCGCCCGCGCCGCCCCGCGGCCGCCACGGGCCCCGCACCCGCATCGCGCCGCCACCGCCTCGGCCTACCGCCGCTACCCACGCGCCCGGCCCCGGCCCCGGCCCCCAGGCCACGCTTTCAGCTTGCTGCTGGTCCTGCGGCCCGCAGTGGGGACCGCATCGGGGGCGCCGATGCCCTTGCACACGCGCCCCCCACAGACAGGCCTGCGCGGTGCGCGCGCCCCCGGCGCGCCTGCCGACCCCATGGAGTGGGGCTCTCAGGGCCACCGCCGGCCGCCGGCCGGTCTGCCCACACCACCCCGCGACCGCCACGGGCCCCGCATCCGCATGGCGCTGCCTCTGCCTCGGCCGCCCGCCGCTACCCACGCGCCCGGCCCAGGCCTGGACCCCCAGCCGGCTGTGCCGCGCGGCCTCCCGCACACGGGACACAGGGACGGGCACCAGGCGATAGACCATACATAGTCCCCGCCCCCTCCACCCCAATACTCTACCTCCGCACAGGACGCAGCCCCCTCCCCTGTCGCGGGGGAGTGGCGGATGGAAGCAAGGGGAACCGGGGCCCCGCAGGTCCCCGGACAGGTGGTCCCTCCATCCCGCCCCGCATCCCGCCTCCGTTTTGCACAGGTGCGCACGCCCTCCCCCCACGGCGGGGGAGGGAACCAGGGTCGCATGGGCAGGTGGTCCCTCTCACAGCGACACGCGCCCCCTCCCCCCCACAGACAGAAGGCGGAACCCCCCCCCCCCTCGGTCGTTTTCGGCGCACGCCCGGCCAGCGTGACGCCGGCCGACTGCTCCCTTGCGCCCTGCCCAGGGAGAGCTTGTCTGGCAATTTCTCACGCCGGCACGTGCTTGGTGCCCAAACAACAACAACAACAATAAAACATAAATACATACATACATACATACATACATACATACATATATACATACATACATACATACATACATACATACATACATACATACATACATACATACATACATACATACATACATACATACATACATAGATACATACATACATACATACATACATACATACATACATACATGATTTGATTTGATTTGATTTGAAAAATCCGCTTTGTCTGGATTTGGACCAGTCCCCTTCCTAGTTCCACAGCAAGCCTCCCCTACAACCTACACACCGAACACAAAGCAAATCAAATCTCTGAAGGAATGTGACTTAGCAAGGATGTGACTGTTGACCCAGGCCACTCCCTTCTGAAAGCATGTGTTATGTCGACTCAGTACATGTGTTTCCCCTTGCCTTTGCCACCCTGCTTACCCATGGATCCTCCTTTGCTTCCCCTAGCCCCAGAATAGGCATAGTGGTATGACCCATAAGTCGTGCTGGGGGCCGATGTCGATCCGTGCCTCCCAGAATCTGGCTGTAACCTGTTCGCACGCCCTGAAGAGAGACGGTTACCAAATTTGCATGTCTAGAACAGGTTTCAGCACAGACGGGGGAACACCACGGGAGTGAGAGGCAGCAGAAATAACCCACCCCAGTGACAGACACGACTGTTCTGTCCGCACCATAAAAGGCCACAGCTGGAGTCCCGAATCCTGGCAAAGCCCCTCCCATGGCCATTGCACACCCAGGAGGCACCAATACACACCCTCCCCCCCCAGTCGTCTCCTCATTGCCTCTCTGACGACAGAATGATGGTTCCCTTGGCATTCACTGATCCATACGGAGGGGACTTTCGAGTGCCAGACCGTCATCTTAACTCTTCCCTTGCCACTCACCAGAACATGCCCTATGTATCCTTTCCCCCTGACAGACGAGAAGAGAACCCAGAGCAGGTTGGAGATTCTGACTGTCCAGATGTGCAGCTGGCATCTGAAGCCCCAGCAGCACACCTGATTTCACTCCTGCAGTCCACTGAGATCGAAATAGAGGGCACTGAAGCTGGACATTATCTGTATCGTACCCACCGTGTACCATGGCATACGCGCTCTCTAGGACTTGATAAATAAGGATATGTGGTTGACTGACACCCAATTTGGAGAGAACCAGCGAAATACCCCTAATTGCGCCTAACCCCAGCCATATGGGCCACACAGGCTTCACTGATTTTGAGGAATCAGATATGGCGGCTCCCTTCGCAGGATGACACCAGACAACGAACAGACCCGGATGTCCCAAAATCTCAACACCCCCCCATCGAAGAGCGATACGGTCACGGGGAATGCCCGCAGCCCACAGAATTTTGCAGACATGTCCAGACCAAGCAAGAACCCACACTTTAGTAAATACGCATTCGTGGAATCTATGCTGTGTTACATAGTGGCACCACATGGAGCACAGTGAACATTCCGCTTCTCTGTGCTCCCGCTCCCACTGGTCTGCTGACGCATACACACTCCAAGCCCTTATGCGTCCCCAATGCTCTATTCCTAATGGCGGCAGCTGCACCCAGCACTTGAGCACTGAGACCGATTCGGGTAGCACCATGCGCCATGATCTCTCCGGAGGGGCGGGTGAGCGAGAGGAAGAGACGCTAAGGAGAGCATTATCAGATTGACTAAGCAAATGTCGTTTGAGATCAACAATCAATCTGTCACCTTGGAATGGAAGAATGGAATCTCTGTCCAGCCATACATCAAGAACTGAGACCTCCTGACGCTCACCGCGCGCACCAGCTTTCGCTTCAGAGTGAGTTTTTTCTGAGTTGAACGATGATATCCAGTCATCAAGTTCCGTATCTCGCTGTGCTGGCACCCAACCCATCTGAACCGGAAGATGCGTCAAGACAAAGTGCGCGACAACCCTGTCCATGATTGATGCAGTTTTGTCCGCCATGTCTCTGGACTGCAGCGACTGCACAGCTGACAAACAGTCAGACCACACCCAGATTTCTTTTAAGCACACGCCATGGGAGGAGACAAATTCGGCAATGGCAACTACCGCAGAGACAACAACAGAGGCTTCTACCAACTTGGTGCTGAGACCAATAGCAGAGAGGGATACACTGTATTCCAGCCACACATGACCCTGACCGTCCACAACTTTTGCCGCTCCCCCCCAGAAATCCTTGAGGCTTGCATCACCAAAAACGTACAAAACCGTAGGAAAAGCATCCCCCCGAGGCGGTTTCACACACCAGTTAGCCCCTTGACCTGACCCCAGTTTGCGAAACTGAATGCCCAAGCTTTGGAGCCTGGACTGAATGCGCTTAGAGTCGCTGTCAAAGCGATGTAGGCACGGGTTCGACCAGTGTGCCCATGCAGATTGGGCCAGCAGGGCGTTGTGCCCATTTAGAGACTTAAACAGTTCATTGATGACTGTGACCCAAAGGACATGATCTGGGGCAGCTCTTCCTAGAATGGAAACTATGCAGGCACTTGGAGTTTTGGGGGCCAACCCAAAGACCAGTCTGTACGCCCTGCATATGGACCCTGTCACCGAACTGATTTGCACGTCCGTTGGCACATTCACACAGCAGCGAAACACAAGCCTGTTGACTACAAGTCCTTCTATCACAGTGTGTGCCACACCCACCGACACGGGCCACCCTCGCAGCCTGCTGATGACCGTTCGAGACCACCTTGTAATGACTTTTTTGATGGTAGGGAACCCACCTAAAATATTAGTGTTTCCCCCCAGGAATTTTATGTGTTGGTGTCTACTGGTGGACCACACTGGCTTGTCGTCCCGGACGACCGATTTGCTGACACTGCAGACTGAGCCTTGCTTGACCTGAAGTACTTGAACGTTCATTTTGGAGCTATTGTTGCGTTGTCCGACGCAGTCAACAATAACACGAAGGTGGTCGGCCACTCGCTGTCTGTCATCTATGCTAGAAAACCCCACTGTGTTGTCTACATAGCCCAGAGAAGCAATCATTTCTACCGAGGGAGGAACACATACCGGAAGCCCAACCCCTAGTTGACGCATGGCAAGATGTATCAAATTAACCGCAAGTATGTAAAAAAGTGGATCTAAACCCCCCCCTTGAAGGACACCCTCCACTTGGCAATACGACTCTGATAGGCCCAGGGCAGAAACTACGTATTGCCTGAAGGAAATGTAGTGATGAACCACTTCATGCACAACGCCACGTAAAAACAGATACATATCAGCAACCCTCAGAAGGGCTTGCCTGTTGATTTCATCAAAGGCACCAGAGAAATCCAAAAACATCGTCGTAACATCACCTCGCACCGCCAGGGATTGGGTGATCACTGTGTGTAGCATGCGGCGCAGGGCATGTGCGGAAGACCCTTTAAACGCTGCATACTGTCTACAACCAGACTCACTTGGTGCCGTGGCCAGCTGAATCACAGGGCCATACAGTTTAGCCTGTATGCGAAATAGGGCTGAGAGAAGTTTAATAGGCCTAGTATTGGTATTGACATTGTCACCCGCAGATTTTTTTAGTGTAAGGTGTAAGACCGAGAAAACCTGTAAAGGCCACTGATCAAAGGGAAGTCTGAGTATCTGAGTCACTCGGAAGAGGGACGCCAGTCCCATCCATTTCACTATATTTGGTATAAAACCATCAAGCCCTGCCGTCGCACTGGTCAATTTGTGCCGGATACGCAACAGGAACTCTACTGAGACCTGCATCACTTGTGAGAGAATCAGGTACCTGCGGGCCTCGATTGCAACAGGGGTGAGGTGCAGCACATACCTGTGGCGCAAGACAGACTGAACCCACTCAGGAGGAACAATAGTGGAACGCACAGGGTATTTCAGGACACAATCCCTGGGCAACACCTGCAGGATGTCCCTAGCCGTCACCAGAGATTGAGAGGATGTGTCCGTTACCTGATGTAACGCAATGAACGGATTTGCTGCTTGTAACTTCAGCACCTTCATGGTTCGCCCCGTGAGACCTGTTCCTGACACAGCTTTCCAGCCAGCAATCGCCGTAGACCAGTATTTGGAGGACAACCTGAACTCTAGGGTATGCTGCACTCTCCAGCCCTGGCCGCCTGTAATGGCCTTGAGAGACGCAAACACTGATTTCAGCTCCGAGTGGACCTCTTCAGACTTGGGACTACTCACCACATGGTTGACGACTGAGATACACTCTCTATAGGCCTGCAGCCAGCTAGACGCATCACTGATGCCGAGACTCATTGCTTCCATGAGATTGGAAAAAATCACTCTGCTGTCATGGTCCCAATTGCGAGGTTCAACTGGGCGCATGTTTCGCCACTTTAGTTGGCGGACATACAATGTATTTTGGGAAAATGTTTTTATGGTGAAGCACGCACCATAAAGGCACGTGCTGGCATTAAATCGTATGATGTACCTTAGCAGAATGTAGCAAAAGGCTGATGAAGGCACTTGACTGTTGCTATATGGTCGGTATACACCGAATAAGCTTTTATGTCCAGTGGCCGCGGCGTCGATTGACTTGGATGAGGCCAATCTTTTTGATCAGTCTCAAAAGACATTTAGGAACACCACTTTTCACCTGCGACCGCTAGATCGAGCTTACATTGTCGTGTGGCAACGAAGCCTACAGACCTCAAAGACTGCCGTTGAAAATACGTGGAACCTTTACATAAAGATTTTTGAGATATTGATGGTGGCATCTCATCGAACAATGGCTAAATGATGTGCAATACCTAATCAATTCAAGGGAACGCAAGCTTTCCGGAAAGGATCTAGACTTTCGCCTCAACATCAACACATGTCGAGATCAAGGGTGTTCTTCGAAGATATTACCTGTCCCAACTAGGACTACAGGTGGTGCTTGGAAGGTTTAGTACGGTGCGCAGCGTTTTTTGTTTGTGCACATTTACTTCCATCAGCATGAGTTGCCAAAATCCCAGCGGCACCCACACTAACAAAGACAAGAATACACCAAATCGGCTTGAATTGGACATGGGTTTGATATTTGCAGACACTGCAGCACTGCTCCGTGGACTCCTGTGGTGTTTCTGCGGCATGTATGACCTGCCGAGGGCATAAAAGATGAATCTACATGAACTTATCAATCACACACAGCTTTTTAATTATGAGAAAATGAACAAGAATGTAATACGGATGAAGAAAAATGATGTCGTAGCAAAGCATCACAGTCCCTTCACAGCAAAAAGGGGTAAAAGAGGCCCAAATGAAGCTATTGTGGAAGTTGGACATGCTAAGGTCTCCAACGTACAACCTTGGACAGAAGTTCATGAGTCCCTGGGCAAGACAACCGAGAGTGCATTAGGGGTCTGGCACCTGAAGCGTCATGAGTGCAGTGTGGTCTCCCCAAGAAGAATCTCCTTCTCGGTACCGTAGTGTAGAAATACTCCCAGCCCCTCCATGGCCTAGCCTATACTTCTGTAATAGTATAATCTTAATCTACTGGATAACGGGCAGCCTACATATTCTAATATCCATATTCTTCTTGGCCAGATCACACTGTAGCTTTCTATTTTGGCCAAGCATGCATACATGTAACCACCAACGCGTCTAAGGCGCTGCAAATCGGGTGCCAAGCTCGAAGCCCAGACGATATTTGGCTCCTAGAGTGGCCCAACCTCAGCAGAGGAGATAGGGTGATCAGGCTGGTAATGTGGTTGATAAAGTGGCTTGTTGTATATTATTACATGTCGTTCTCCGTCTTACTCTTGCTATGTCTATTTTGGACATGGAAGCCTTCAAGAGTACGCCGGTTTTGCGCCGATTCTTCTAACAAGCGGGGTAAGCCCAACAGCTTGGAGCATGCTTTACATTGTTGCAATTACTACGTAGGCGGCCGAGACAGGTGCACTTTTGTACCGCTGTTTTTGAACGAAAGAGACTGAGAAAGAATGTTGGTTGTTTCAGTGATTTCTCTTTCTTTGGCCCTGATTTTTCAAGAATGTTTTTTTACCAAAAAAGGTACTTTCTTCATGACATTGCAACAGTTTGTACTCTTCTGTATTTCTGCGTATTAAAGTGGCTCCATGCGCAAGGATACTGCACTATACGTCTTGATAAATATAGGGTAATACGCCTTTTTCTGCAACGCATTGCGAAGCCTTGCAATACCTGGATTTCATTTTCATTGTTTGTGCTCTAATTGAATGCATGCAAAATTCGCATATCGGCAATTACTTAGGCGGCACAAGTTGCATGGTAAAAAACGACAGAAAGTGCCCAAAATACACGGCCTGAAAAAACATCAAAAGAACCATTCTTTGGCTTGCAAAAAATCAAGCCGTTTTTGGAACACCAAAAGAACTCTTATGTAAGGAGTTTTGGCCTTTTCTTGGTCCTGATGGGTCCAAAAAATCCTTTTTTGGGGGCAATGGACTGTTCCTTGCGCGAGGCCTCGCGCAAGGAGCAGTCCATTGCCCCTCCAAAGTCAGGTAATGATGGTACAATTGAGGAATCAAGCAGGCTCCTACACTGGAGTGACATTACAGGCACCCTTGACTTGATCACATTGTACAATATGTTTACGCGGGCGGACATTCAGTGCTTCAAACAAGCCTTGCAAATCTAATTGATGACTCAAGAAATGATTTCAAATGTTGTTGCATTCCTAACAAAAGGAGCACATACGTTGGAGGTGTTGCACAGGGTACATCCTTCAGCATTGCTCATGATGCACACCTGCCACAACTTATGGGGAGAGTCAAGCAAAAAAAAGAGTATCACTGGTAACACATGAAGCATGTCCACTGAACAGATGACGCTGAGCTCGACAGGGACCCCCCTTGTAGCTTTGGCTAAAGGAAAATTGATCCTTCTGTTGTTGACTAGAGATCAAAGTGAAATGTGCAAAGAAAATATTAATTTGCCATGCGTGGCACTTTTTTGAGCGTTTGTTTGGGCCAAAAAAACTGATTTTTTGGAGAGTAAAATGCAATGTAGTGCAAACGACACCAATTATCAAGATGATGTTCGATACCTGGAGAAAGAGGGTGCCCTGGGGGAAGCAGTCTGCCAAGCGCAGGGGCTGACCAAGGGCAAAAAGAGTTTTTCCGCCTCCGGGGGGGGCAAGCTTCTGGTAAATCTCAATAACTCAACGACAATTTAGGTACTCGTTGCGTCAGTGAAGGTTGTGCACAAGCGCTATCAGATGAGAACCCATCACAATGGTACAAAGAGTATATTTTCTGGGCCTTTTTTTGCGCGAGGCCTCGCGCAACGAGGAATGCAATGCAGTCCCAGAACTTGAAAGTCACAACCTCTACCTCTTTTTTCAGGCAGTGCAAATCAAAAATCAAACCGTGGGGTGGGTACTAAGACCACTCGACCCTGAAGCCGTCTTTCCAAAGGAAAATGAATCGGGTGAGGTTTTTGGTTTGGTAAGTTATGCGCGAGGCCTCGCGCATGGGGCAGCCCTTGAACCACATGTTGCATATGTTTTGCATTGATATTTAATCCGCCATGCTTCTGTTTTAATGATCTTTGGTCTTGATTGCGCGAGGCCTCGCGCATAGCATTCAATCAATAAATCATTTTACCAGGTATGCAATGAACATGCAGAACACAAAATGATGTTGCAATCATTTTTTCTGCAGACCATGTTCATCCAAAAAACAAGGGGAACACAAAATGTATTTCTTGGCCGATTTCCGCTAAAAGCACATCATTTTCCACTGAAATCATAAGATTTATTTATTCTTTTTATATTTTTTTTTGTTTTCGGCTGTCCGAAAAAAAGCACGAAATGGCATAAATGGTAAGAAAGATACTTTCTTTGGACTAATATTGTGTTTTCAAAAAACAGAGCGGTGAAAAACTATTTTTTTGCATGGTCCAAATTGGGTGCATTTGGTGTGATTTTGACCATGCAACTTGAGCCGCCTAAGAATTACGCCAAATAACCTGGTCCGTCGAACGCAAGACCTTGCATTGCGGTTCGAAGTATCAAAAAGAAATGTAGTTTCGCAAATCGGAATGCGAGACCTCGCAACAATGTAGGACGACACAAAAAAGCGGTAGATGCACCAACTACACAGCATGCAAATTCCCTTTGATGCGGCATCCCTAGTTTTCATGTTGTGGTCACCGCTGACGTCACTGTTCAACAGCAATGTTGGCGCGCCGCAACTCCCTACTGCACTTAGGATTAACAAGAAAAATGTGTGAGTACTTGGAAGTTCCAAGTAACCTAAAATGTGCAGGCGCGACAAAGTGGCACGCAAAAATGGATATGCGCGTGTCGCGTGGGCAGCGCTATACTGGCAAGAAAATTTATTTACGTGTATTGTTGTACGTGCCTTTTTTTTTAATTGTTCAATTCAAATATACATTTTCAATTTTTGAGATAATTGTTGATGCCACGCAACAGTGCGCATCGAGCGCAGAGGGAGTTGGATCGGACTGTCAGGCGCTTGCGAGCTTTCTGTGCAACGGAGCACAAATATACCGTCCCCGAATTCCTATGGGCTGCTGTTGAAAAGAACAATAGGAGAGCTGTTTTCTTCTTGAGTTTTGCGCGCTTGTTGCGACCGAACCGGAAGACGCGGCACTCGCTGCAGAGATTGAAAGGCAGACGAGAGAGTCGAGCGGCAAATCACTTCAAGGAGGAGTTCTTTAACCTATACAAAGTCTTGCGCTTGTGGTGCACACCCCAACACCAGGACGAGGCCACCCCTGGTTTTTCCTCTACCGGGCGGCGGAACAAACGCCGGTCGCGTAGGACAGGACTGCTTCGGCTTTGGAAGGAAACTATGAAGCAACGATCCGCGGCAAGGATGCTTGAAACATGGCATTGGATGGAGAACCCGCAGGTTTGCATCTGGATCGACAATTGTTTCATTAAGCAGTATGGAACGCATCCAAGGATCCAAGATCAGCCCGGAAATTGCAGAGTGATTTGCGGCGTTGAGATTCCGTGCCGGTTGCCGTACGTCTGAGGACACTGAACCATAGACGTGCTCATCGGCAGCATCGGCAATGTGGCTGCAGCGCTGGTCAAAATGAAACGGAGCTTCCACAGGATAGTGACAGATCTCGGCTTGCTTGCGGACAGACCAGCGCCAATACGGAGCATCAGGGCGCCGCTTGACATTGTGCGAGATCCAGTGCCGAATCCTGGTTCGAAACCGCTGTTGCTGACTACGCATCAGGTATCTTCGTACAAGGGCTTCGTTGGGGTATTGGATTACATTACATTGCCGTCGAACCACACGCACCCGATTGTGCCCATCCTCGTTGATGAGAACCTACACAAAAGATGCCTCAACTTATTGTACTGTGACAGAACGCAGCGCCTGAACTGGCACAAAAAACTCAAGAGAACTCCCATCTTGTACGGCTCTTGGCATCCCTATAAATACCTTGTGACAAACTTGTGGCGGCGCTTTCATTCTCTGTTTGTGTACTTCCGCTTTGGCCGCTTAGGAGCAGGGAAAACAGTAGGGTCGTACCCCAAGATGAGCGTCATGGAGAGAACTATTGCTTGCATCCTGAACTGTGCGCCGCATTTCCTGCGGCACTTGCGGCGGAAGTCGAACAGGTTACAGGCTGTTCCCGATCAGTGTGGGATGGCAATGGATCGACTGAAGAGTGTGGTATGTAAAGCTATGGTGAATCTCCTGCAGAACGGGTGTCCACTTGTCCTGTACTGTGGGTTTCTCGTGAGGCAATGCAACTGGTCCGGACGAACCCCAGGATCCGCCATCGACACCCATCATGTTTTGAGACTGGTGTTCGTGGTTTTGACAGGGCCTGGCAGGGCTGCAGCTGACCCTCATACACATAATAATAATAATAATAATAACAGCGGAGCTGGGAATCAACCTGAAACCGATTCTATGCATTGGTAAAGGCCCAGATTGTGTACAGGATGTTCGTTCTCTGCGCATCAGACCGCAGAGTAACCTTGTTATCCATCAACAGTAGCACAACGGGTGAGAAGTTCCGGGGCTGCCGCAGAAATGTGCGCAAAACATCGGTGAACAAAGTCCTGTATGTGTCCAGGTCCGCCTCACTGTAAGGCGCCGAAGGAAAATCCGGATCAGCCACCCTGTGCCTCTCCATACTCGAGCTACTTGATTGCCAAGGACAGTATCGAATTCTCAGGCAGTCCTCAGTAACATACAAGTGCAAGCGCTGTCGGGTCTGTGTTTCAATCTCGGACGACAAACCGCTGACCAGCAGGCGCCTGTTGATTCTGGCAGGACAGATTTGGACCAACAAATCTTCGTTGGGTGTGACAGCCCAGGTGTGTCTGTCTTTCATGGACCCCGGTCAACTGAGCATAACTTTGCCGGACTCTTCACCATAGCACAGACCTGGCAGGGCGCTGTTGAACGCCTGCCAATGCATTAAGGCGATACCGATGGTCCTCGTGACTGGAATGCGAGCCCTCGCAATCTACTCCTGAAAAAGTACGTTTATGAGTAGATGTTCTTGCCTTAATGCGAGGCCGCGCAATACAAAGTAGGTATTTGGGGACAAATACCTGTGTTTTTGAATGCGAGCCCACGCAATCGAACCTTGAATGCATGCCCAATGACACAGTTTTTTTCCTTTTTACAGGCCTCTTTCATCATGGCAGAGAGTTTGACACCAACGAAAGCAAGCAAAGCAACAACCGACGCCTCAAGTACCGTCCACACAGGATACGGATAGGAGTTCTTGAGGTACTACAAGAAGCCCCTGCAGGTGGAGGTCGACGGACGGCCTGGCCAGACACAAAAGGCGCTGTTCAGTGCAAAAAAAGTGGAGGTCGACGTCACTACCCTTGTGATCCATGATCAGAAGATGTACGGCCAGATCCGGAAGTATCAACAGAATCTAGTGGAGGAGGTTAAGAGAAGTCTCATGGCGAACCCTCCTCAGGAGCCTGTGACTGTGACTGCATGGTAATCACCAGGTACGTAACTGCGCCGTAGCGGCAAAATTTCATGCGCACCGTCTCACCAACCTTTTTCCGTCATCAGCCGATGATTGGATCGTCATTGTAAAGCAGCACCGTGTCTGTGCGCCCGTTGAGCTGCGGAGCGAACGTCTTGAGAAATGAAGCCGGTTCGGATCCCAATAGGCTGCACTGTTCTATATTTGGGCGATTTCCGCAATTTCAGCGATCTCGTGTATAATGTCAGGAGAATTCCGCACTTATACTTTTTACTAACCACAGGATGGAGGATCTAACGTTTCGTGTTCAGACCAGGCCTACTGTGTGTGCGTGAGCCCTTCTCGTGTTCCTGTTGGCGTTTGCGTGCTCTCTGTTCTTCAATGCGGGCCGATCGTGTGAAAATTCTTCCCAACGGGTGCTAATAGTGTTAGATTCTCTCCTGTTGCGCAAATGGAAGGGAATCAGAAGCTAGGGCAACTCCAGTGGATGATAAAAGACCCGGAATTGTGATCTGGCTAAATCCTGGATGCGGTGCCTCCGCCCACACCGGCCGGCCTCGTAAAACGAGATGGGTACAGGTTAAAGGGCGCATTTGCTTCGGAAGTTACCACGCCTACGCGTATGGGGGATCACGAGTCCCTTGAAGCTGGAGGAGCCATAGTGGAAGTGAAGTGGAAGTGGATGTGGCTGCGGTAGGCGCACCGGAAGGGAAGAAAGTAGCTTGGTCGTTGCTCCGCCATGAATGTCCTCTACTTCCCTATTCTTTTTCCTTTGTTTGCCTTGCGTGTGATCATGGTATATCAATCTTTGGAGATTGTTTGTGTGGAAGATGTTGTGGGCACGTGCAGTGGGTGAACACGTTAAAGGCGGTGAATCGCACCTATGCCCTGGTTTCTAACCTCTTGTATGCCGTCCCACTTCGTTGACCTTCGGTGAATTCATATCATTCGTCTAACACGGTTGGTGATCCACTACCCCTACTTTGTCCAATTCCAGTATGGCATGAGGAAAGTTCATTAGATTTGGCAATGGGGTGTAGGAGTAATCCTCAAGCAATGTCGGAGATTGTCACTTCCAGTGCATGCATGCTCTCATGGGTCATGCCTAGGCGAAGGTCTCTCTCCATATGCATGCTCCCATGGCTCATGGCTAGGATATGCGCTCGGGATAGGGTTTTGGTGAGGTTATCTCTCTTCGGCCTTGGATTGGTTGGGTTCTCCCTCCTAGGGCATGGATTGGAGAGGGACTCTCTCTCAGGGCAGAGAGTGGGGCGGAAACATCTCTCTTTAGACCTTGATTCGGGCGGGACCATCGCTCTTGGAGGCGGTAGAATCTCTCCTTGGGATACGACATTCTCACCATGTGTCAGATGTGCTCTCATTTAGCCTGGAACATCTCTCCAGGTGCCCTCTCTCTGCGGGCAGGGTCTAGGTCTCTTCATGTGACCCGGGGCATCTTCTTACCCTAGCCCTCTTGCCCAATCTCTCTCCAAGTAGCATGCAGTGAATTAATTCGGTGTCACACGAACATGCAATTAGGCAATATTGGTTTCACATGTCCATGTGTGGATCGTTTCTAATGCACATGACACCTTGTGTTTGCCACTGCCTTCGGTTCCCAAGCAATTAGGCAGCAGGTGATCGTACTGAGCGGCATGTCCAAGCATGTGAGGACATGAGGTGTATGTCATGTGTTGGCTTGACATTTTGTTGGTGCCTTTGATTTGCGATACTTGAACCGCAGGAGCCAAGCAATTGGCATGTAGCATACACCAAACAGGTGAGGTTTGGTGCACTGGCCCTTCTTGATGCCTTGTTGGCGAGCAGCAAGCAGACCCGCCAGGTCTATTCCCTTGCTGGCCATTGTGTATGTTATTGCTAAGTGATAGGCACCCGGCGTCCGGTGTGAAGTACCGAGGCATTGCCAGCATGATGATATATGCAACGTGTCACACATGCCAGGTGTCAGGTATTGCTGTGAGGTCACTCTCCCGACTCATATTTATTGATCCTCACTGCATGCTATGTACATGTGATCATTGGTGATTTATAAGTGTGGACAAGTCATGTATGTGGCCATGCCGTACTTTGTGTTCATTAAGGCCATGGTGTCATGCTTGATCCACGGTGGGAACATTTCGCATGTTTCTCAATTCCAGTTTTGCCGTCTTGTAGGCAAGGGTGAGGATGGGCCATGTGGTGCCACACTTGTGTTGAATCCGATGATGCCATTGTGTCCTGTATCATTTCTTTGTTTTTTTGTCATGTACGATATGGACGTCATTGATGTCATTTTGTCGCGCATGACCCCCGTGAATCAATGTCATTTTTCCTAATGTGTTGAACCGAGGTTGTGTTCGCATGGTGTCATATGTCCGTAGTTCGATTGTGCATGGTACATAAAATTGATTCTTGGAGTAGGGGTGCAACACGGTCTTCCAGGGCTTCACTTCTACCTTTGTTTCTTCCTCTCCCTTTGCCCGACTTTGTCTGATTTGTTCCCCTCTCCATGATCATGTCCATGTATTGATGTGGGTACACTTTATCCAATGTGGTGATCCATTGTTTGGACTTCATTGGTCATTCGAATTCATTGATCAAGTGTTTGGTTCTTATTGCAAGGGTTGCCAAGGGTGTACGTCCGGGATTCGTTTGGATTGTGTTGCCAAGGATTGTACCTGCAGGAATGTTGCATCAAGGGTTTTATAAAGCATGGAAGCATTGCTGAGGTCCAGGACGACGGGAGTCACGGGGAAGAGGGTGGAGAAATCGGGTATAGCCAGTAGAGCTCGCAATAAGGCAGGGGCTGGTCCTACAGACCTCCTTTATGGTAGCAGAGGTTTACCTGCCGCCTACCGCGAACCCGGGAGCTTGGGCCATCATGAGCCCTGCCCAAGTGGACCCCAGGTCACCATTGATGAGACAATGCGAGAATCATCAGTGGAAGCCCGGGAAGAAGGAAAATACTCAGAAAGAAGAATGGGCACATGGAGGACATTGTCACCTTTTGTGAAGGAAAATGTAGAAAACGATGTTATCTCCGAGTACCCGCAGAAAAAATGGACGACGTCACGAGTTGCAGCAGCGGCTCAAAGACTAGGCGCTACCGCAAACGCGGTCCACCAAAACCGTCCAAGGGAGATGCGGAAACCTTGATGGAAATGAACCCGAGCCCCGTCTGCCGGATATTCAGTGCTGCGTCGGATTACGAGGGATATGAAACTTGCTACCCTTCGGATAGTACCGGCATGGAGCCAGATTTCCCGGCGGGCCGGTCGCATACCGCCCAAAAACCTGAACTTGCTCATGAGCCAGAACTGGAATCATTGCCGCAAAGGGGAACCACCAGGAGAGTCCCGAGGCACACGAGCGATGGTGAAGAAGCTGGAAGGATGGACCGTGACAAAACAGGCAACACCGTCATGGGTGGAGGAGAAGAGCGTGGAACTCCGGAAGAGCTCCCACGGGATCGTGAAGGCGATGACCGCTATCCTCACGAGGACACCAAGAAGGCGGCATGCGGGAAAGCTGGAAGTGGCAATCACTGCCATTGCCATTTGTGGACTTCCTCATGGGATGGGCAAAGATGCCCGTATTCGGAAGATCGGCAAGTTGGATGATACCACCTCTAGAATCCTTGAGGACCAGGCCATCTTCGACAACGATCTGAAGACGATTTGATTACATCAAGAGGAGTACAAGCCAGAGTTCGAGAGCATCGTGGTACCACAGCAACGGGTGGTGGACAACATGATGAAGTACTTGGAGACAGTCGAGAACAGGATGAGGGAGTTGGAGAAGCGTGGAGGAGTTGCAACGCTTGTGCCGGGACCAGGCCTCGACCTGCCACGGGATCCTTCCCCTGGAGTTGTTGCTGAGACGGGTGACGACCTTGAGGACAGCGGCAGAAGCAGTGGCGCCCATGGAAGGACCCATGGAGTCGGCGCCTTATGGGCCGCCACGGGTTGACCCCTCGCTATTGAGGGACATCCCACTATTTTCGGCAAGTGTCATGCTGGGGGAGAAGACGCCGGAAAAAGGCTTGGCCATTGGTACACCCAAGCGGGATACCCGTTAGGAGACCGTTGAGATCAACATGAGTAGTCCTCCAGCCGCGGCGACGTTCAACGCCACAGCTGCATATGCGGCACCCGTTGACGAAGAAGCCTCGAGTTCAGCGGCTCACCCGGATGGTTCAAGTGGAGGAGCGAGAGATCCATGGGTGCGGGAATATGGACTATGGGACGTCGGAGCGTGGGAGAAGCTGAGCCCCCGCCGCGTGAAGACATGGAAATCAGGGGTGTATTTTCCCACTCCCCAGGCAATGGGAGTTTGGGAGGAATCTGCATCGGGGGCGTCATCGCTTCGGATGTTGGGGACGCCAGGAGGCTCGAAGACCTTCGGGGTGTGAGAATTCCCTACTGCGACGCCAATCGTGCCAACCTGGACGACTTCATCCTCGACTGGAAAGATTTTGCGGAGGAAGTTCTGGGTGAGATACCGCAGGATGCCCGTGACAAGTGGGTATGTCGCACTTTCCCACACCGTATGGCCTCGGAGCTAAAGGCGGATTTACTTGATCAAATTTGGGAGAAAAGGATTAGTATGGAGGAGCAATGCCTCGATTGGTTGGAGCAAGAAGAGAGGGTTGATGCTCCAAACAAATGTTGCACGATCTTTGGTCAATACTCCTCAACCTGCAGCGTGTAGAATTGCGATTGAGGGATGGCAGGAGGTATCTCCGTAAGTACCGCCAGCTTCTGAAGCAAGTGGAAGATTGGTCCGAATCAAGCGGGATTTGCCATCTCCTGCCAGATGCACGACCAATGTACTGGAAGAGGGGGATGGAAGACATGACAGTACGCATTATGTCGCCGGGAGACCAATATCCTCGTGTCATGGAATACTTCCGGAGAAACCTGGGAGAGCCAGACTGGATGATGTCCATGAAGAATTCGGTCTACATGGAGGTGGTTTGGGATACGGCCGGAGGACGTTTGCTGAGGGGTCAACAACGTTGAGTGGAGACGTGGAGAGAAGGTGAGGATGCAGATGATCCTAGCCCACATGAGCCTGGACTCAATAGTCCAATATGTGAGCGTGGAACTGAAGCTGAATTCCAAAAAAGAAGCTGACATTAAGGACCGTCACGGCCGTGGGAATTTGGAGCGCCGGGAGGATCGGAATTATCGCGCCATCCAAGAAGATCTAACCGTCGCCGCAGACCGAAGTCAAGATCCAGGGTCCGAGGATGGAAAGACGTCGTCCGGCAGGAGGTACATTACTTGGAAAGATCATGAAGATGCACACTTCTTCGCGTTCGTGGCCCATAACACGAAAGCGTATAGTCATTACAAGGCCAAGTGGAGGAAAGCACCACCCTGTCAGGGAAAGAAGCCGCGGAGAATTGGAAATGCCCCGTTGAGCTCTACCGGGTACCGGCATGAACATGGTGGGTGCTGGGTCTGCTATGGGAAAGGTCATTCTCATAAGCACGACCACAGAACGTGCAAGGTGTACTAGGAGGACAAGCGGGCATACTTCCAAGCCCACCCTGAAAAGGTCCCCAAGGAGAAGCGCATTGACGAATGGAAAAAGAGACAAGCTGATCTGGGTCGACATGTGGGATCAAGCCACGGTGGGGATCGGCGGATTCAGCGAATTGATGAGGGTGCCAAGGCGCTCCCTAGACTACCGTTTTAAGGTTATCGTCGTCAATTTCATTTAAACTCAGATGAATGTGTCAATTTAACCCAAATGAACACAATTGAACAGGGACAGAAATGCACGCGCTCAGAGCGCTGCCGCATTCACGCGCGCGCACTCAGTCGTTAGAAAAAGGAACAGAAAAAAGGGGTTACAGAGCAGAAAAAGAACGTGCGTGGCTGCAAAATATTTGGGAAAAAAATGTAGTACCACTAGCACAACTTTACCCACTTCCTTTGAAATGTCAGGGAGTGGTGCGTAAGTCTGTCGGTAAATGTTGAATAGTGGTAGTACACACAATATGTTCTATTCATTACTATAGATCATCGTGACTGGTCCACGGTTGTTTGACCCATGTGGGCTACGCGAGTTCCTATTGGATAGCACTAACACAACCAATCTCTTTGGTGAAGAGGTCATAAACGTATTGGCTAACTTCTTCTGTCAAACACCATGGCACCGGAACTTGTTGAATGAGGTTCACAACAAAATAGTCAATGGAGACCACCGCCAAATGTGTGCGCAACGGCATCGTGGTTCAATTTAACGTTCATTTTCCTCAATCTGTTCCATTGGTGTGGCTATGTGCATTTGTCTTTGTGGGAAGGTAGGGAGGTCGTTTGCAATTGGTGGGAAACTCAATTTTGCATGAGGTAGTATATGTTTGGGTTTTCTTTTGGCCTCCAAAATGTGATTTTCTGGGCAAAACACACTTGTGGGATTGAAGCATTCAATTTAACACAACCGAGTACAATTGAAACAATTGCATTGAGATGAAATGAACAACGATAACCTTAGAATGGTAATCTAGGGTAAGGAAGGCCACGTAGGTCTTGAAAACTTGCAAGAACGAATGGGAGGTCAAGGCCCAGATGATTCGCAGCAGGATGGTGCTGCGGTAAACCAGACCTAGAGAAGCTCCCACGGGGATGGGACACTGGAGGTCTCTCCGCCACAAATCAGCAAAATCCAAAGTAGGAAGGTACCAATGGTACCTAAGAGGGCTCCGGAAGAGCCGTGTACGCTGAGCTTTGCAAGTTCCAGCCCTTGGAACACCCTTCCAAGGGAAGTACATATGGATTTGGGTCGCACACAAACATATGATGAAGACAGCACGGAGAGCCCTGTGGATGGACATGACCAGCCCTAAATTTGCACCATCCGGGATCATACGCTCAAAGTATTGATGCACCCAAGCGTACTAGAGTCGCATGCCATGAGAGTTCACCATACTCCACATGGAGACAAACTGCAGCTGCACTTGAAAGTGCGCGTACGGTGTGGAAAGAAAGAGGTGATTGCGGATGTATTGGTGGATACGGGTGCCCAAATGAGCTTGGTTCGGAAAGGATTATTTTCGGAAAAATTTCTGAAGTCCAGCTAAGGACCGGTGCGCTTGAAGGTCGCCAATGGCAAAATTATGGGATGGGGTACCCATGAAGCCACTATCGGCATGGAATTTTGGGAACATGATCGCTTGAATTGACCTCACTTGTCGAAGCGGATCGTACTTTCCGGGAGGTTTCATACCGCAGATATTTCTGATTGGGATATTATTATGGGATATGATTTCATGGTGAGCAACACCATTGGAGCTCTTTCTCAACTTGCAATGTTGGTTCGAGAGGACAAGGAGCGTCTTACTTCGCTATCTACGGACCATGCCCCAGGATTATCTCAGTGGACCGGAGTTGAGGAGGAAAGAATCGTGCGGGTGGTCAAGACCGTGAGTACCAAGTTCAATGGGGACCGCCGAGGTCATCTCTTTGAATATGGCATGGCGCAACAAGTGTACAATCGCATAGTTCTAGAACTTGGAGGCGACAAACCCGAGATGGACGTATTTGCTTCCAGGGATGCCCCGCAGCTAAGGAAGTGTACGAGGCATTGGCACAAGGGGGACTCTGCGTGGTCAAAGCATTGGGGATTGAAGGAGTGGGGGCCCATGTACTGGCATGGTGCTCAAGAAGACAGCAGACGTACGTTGAACAAGATTATTGCGGATAGAGCAATGGGTATCCTTGTCCTGACCGGCATAGGATCCAGCCCATGTCTGTTTGACGATCTTAAACCGACTTTGGACTCCATCAGCCCCAACGGAGGCTTTCGTGGTTGATTCACAGTGCCAACCCTTGCTGCACTAGAGGTCCAAGAGATGTTGCTTGTCGCTGGCGAATAGCTCCACGTTCAGGTCTTCCCGGGAGTATCCCGACTCGTTCAGACCTTGGTCTAAGACATCCCCCAGGAGCTGATAGGCCTCAGCTTTCGAAGATACAATCATGGTAGAGGGATCCTTCTTGCATACCCTCGGGTAGCTAGACGCGTGTTCAGACTGCTCCAGTGGTACAGATTCCCCTCCATCATCATGGTCCACTTGGAGGACTTAGGGTGCTTGCAGCGTGACGGATAGAATCTGGTAGTGTTCGACGAAGAAGTCGGTCCCCAGTATGAAGTCGGAGGCTTCGGTGTCCATCATTTGGAACGGATGGGCAATGCTCCTTGATCCTATAGGCACGTCGACCCCACAGTCCCCACAACTGTGCACCACATGCCCATCACCTATGCGGATGGCTGCGGTAGGCATGATGTTCTTCAGGTCCCCATGAGGTAAAATTGTCTTGGCCACAATAGATATAGTGGCCCCATTATCCAGTACCCCCAGGTATTCTCGTCCCCCAAAGCGGATACGTACGCAGAACACCAGATCTGTAGGTCCCCCGGAGCGTCCCTGTCAGAACTCCGCGTGGCAGGTCACTTCGAACCCCTTCTTCTGTAGTTTCCGCGCCATGCGCATGAAACGGGAACGTTTGCGGGAGTTTGACTGGTCCCCATCTTCGTTGGCACGCTTAGTCCCTTATTCTTGTTGGGCTTGCGTCTGGGAACGGTTGGTAGGCCCCGTGTTTGACTGCCAGCCAGAGGGCTCAAAGTTCCCCCCTGTTGTAGGATTGGGGTTCCCTCCGGACTAGTCCTTGTTCTTGTCCTTGTCCGGCTTGCGGTCATAGCCTCGTCGTCCACCTTTACCCTTCTCTTGGCCTTTGCCACGACCCCTGGACTTGCCCTTGCCGCTGTCCTGGTCGGCGTTGCCCTTGCCACTGCCATTGCCACTGCCGTTCTCAGTCCTGAGCTTCAGCTGAGAGGCGTTGCTTGTGGTAGCACTCGTCCTTGTAGTGCTTCCTCTTACCACAGAACGCACAGTTGATTGTGCACCTGTAGTGGTCGAGCAGCGTGGCTTTGCCACCGGTGTTGGTCTCCTGCTTCTTCCCCTGGACCACAAAGCAACTCTGCTGGTCGCAATCAGGGGCATGAAGCAGGCACATCGGCTCATCTCTGGCATCACACCAGAAGAGCTCCTGGACACTGCTCATGATGCGAACATTTTTGGGGGTAGTCCCCTGTCCAGGTCAGGGTCCCTGGTACCCCCGGCCATGGCTCCCAGAGCCACATCTTCCAGGACGGTAGGCGTTCAGGTGCTGGTTGCTTTCTTTCTCCAGCGCCAGCTCCAAAAGTAGCACAGACAGGTCTTCATAGGTGAGGGCCCTTGCGTTGTGCTCCGCCGTTGCCCGGCATTCATCCCACACTTCTCGCGCGAGCTTGGCCCCCAACCAGAATAGCAGCTCGTCGCTGCCATAGGAACCCGGCGTCAGTAGCCCTACCAAGTGGTCCAAGTCAGCCAGCAGCTCGGAAATCCTGGCCGGCTTGGGATTGTTGGGCAACGCAGCCAGGTTCTGTACCTCGGCCCGGATGGAGAGGTCGGTTTCGTAGGAATGGTACTGCCTCTCTAAGGCAACCAACACGTCGGCGAAGATGGCGGACTTCATCACGATCTGCTTGACCTGCTTCTCCAGGTACTTCGTCTTTCAGCACTGCAGGACAAAGGCAGCATCACAAGTCGACTCCTGAGCTCTATAAAAGTCGACGAACGCGGCATCAAAAGTCCAATCTCCAACTGGACAAACGCGGCATCAAAAGTTAGTTCTCGAAGTCAACCAAGACCGACGAACGCAGCATCAAACGCTGACTTGCCAAGTGGACAAACGCGGCATCAAAAGTAGGCTCTCCACGTCCAAGAAAGTTGACAAACGCCGCATCAACAGTCGACGCTCCAAGTGGACAAACACAGCATCCAAAGTCGTTTCTCAAAGTCGATCAAAGTCGACGAACGCGGCGCACAAGGTGCACTTACGGAAAACGGCGCAACAGGAATGCAAAGCGGTTTTTGAGAATGCCTCCACAAGAATGCAAAGCAGGCATGCCGGGAGAACTTATGGCGAATGCCTCCAAAAGATGGCAAAGGACGAGTACGCCTGCACACGAGGATGCAATGAAGGTGGTCTCCGTGAATGCACAAGCCGCAAAGGGTCACCAATATTTTGCAAGGCGCCACGACGGAAGACACCATGTATGAAGGCATGAAGGCACATTGAATGCACTCGGTTGTAAACATATTTCAACGGAGGAGTTATCAAGAATGCCTCCCACAACAAAATACTTCGTAGTGATGCCCATAGCAGTCCGGTCTCCAAGTCTCTCCAAGGTATGACAGTTTTGCAACTTCCTCTACTGAAAATCAGACTGTTTTCCTGGATCCCAATATGACGTGAAACAGAGCAAGAACACGGAGAGCCTCAAATCCTTGAATGTTGAGACTGGTGTCCAAATGTAAGTGCAAGTTTCAGCAGGTGGGCTGAAACTGTCATAGTCCCTTTACATGTCCTAGCTATGAAATGCATGCACCCAAATTTCTGAACTATCACCATAACAGCAACTAAGGATGCCGTAAGCTTCTTACTATTCTAAAATTGAAATTCCCATAACCCAAATCACAATTATTGCTTTGAATCTTGGGCAAAACATTTAATTTTTGCTCTGCGCGTGTGTCTATCCTCTTCAGCACGCGGTCCTGTTTGCACCCATAACCAAACCAAACTTCCCCTTTTAGGTGAAACTGAATGTTATGGGCTATCAGGTCAAAGTAATTTAACACCCTGTTCAGTCCAACTACACTCCCCTGCTAGACTCAACACCCGGAGGGGAGTGATTACACCAAGAGGGTTGGGCCAAGTAGTTTCCATTACGCTAGGGTGCGGGTCATAAACGATCAAGCACAAGTAGGCTTTGTTTAACCGCTGTAGGCCTCATTCTCGCTTTTTTTTGCTTTCACCTGCGTGTGCTCTTCTTCCCTTTCTCTGCTCTCTTTGCCGATTCAAAGCACACATCATGGCATGGTGCACAGTGGGTAACATAGGTAAGCCCAGCAGACCCACATCCTGGTTGATTTTCTTTCGGTTGGTCCTGTGCACGGCAGTGCACTAGTGTTGGATGACAGGCAGGTGCCTTACTCGTGCATGTGCATGCATATTCTTCATCAAAGGGGGCAGACCATGCGCTGCGCACACAGCATGACACTTGTTTAGCATACCTGGGGCTCCATCCCAAGTTCTACAAGAGAACGGGTGAAGTACCTAAGCGTGCTTGCTTGACGGGAGTTTTTTTGGAACTGATGTTTTTTTGTTGTTGAGACCTGTATACCCTAGATTAGCGTCTTAAGGTCAAAGCCGTTGTACTAAACTCAACCCTATTCCATCTGTCAATTGAACAGAATCCAATAAAATTGAACATTGACAAAATTGAACACAGAGCGCGCCGACATTTTGCGCTCGCGCGCGCAGTCAAAAAGACGCAAATAGACGTCATGTACAGCCACAGACAGCTTTAAAGCTCAGAAAAGTTCAGGATTTCACAGTGTGTGGTGATAAAATACAATCCTGTTCATGTCGGTTAATTGTGTGTTGCCCGAAGTTGCTGTGCGCACTATTGACCGTGGTGCGCGCTACTCATGTTCAATTTTCATGTGTAGATAATGGCCTCTCGCAACATCTATGACCCTCATGGACTCCATGATTTCCTATTAAATGCAACACGTGCAACTTACATCTTTGATGATGAAGTTGTTGACATGCTTGCAGACGTTTTCATACAAACACCACGATACCGCAAGGCTTCTGAAGAACTTGTGTGATATGGCCCATTGTGGTAATATCGTTCAACGTTGTACACAAGAAGCGTTGAACGACCATAGTACGCTTATTTGCACACCTATACGTGCGGTAGAGCTCATTGTGGATTTAGGGATGCCACGTACGAGGTATGCTATGCTACAAGAGTTCATAAGTGACTTCGGTCACAAATTTACCCAAAAGCTCCATTTACAATGGTCTCCACGCTTACCTTTGCTGAAGCCCGTCAATTATAAGTGGAGGGAATTGTGTAGTGAAATGCGGATAGAGCCTCCAAAACTTACTACACAAGACGGAGCCATTGGGATATCATGGAGTATCCTAGAGGTCGTCAAATTTATACAACGACATAAGGTGTTACATAGTGCATGTGATACTTCCATGCCTTCGACCCTTATGGTCCGTGGGGACGCATTCCCCGTTGCGGGCACTCAATGGTCCCAATTAGGCATAACATTTGCTAATTGGGGCCAATTGGCCCGGAACTTGTCACACCAATTCATCATTTGTGTGGCATATTGCGATGACAAGGATGATACAATCGTTGCCAACCTGTGGGAAACAAATATCAAGGTATGTGTTACGTTGCGTCCTTCGTGGTTATTCACATCCGATTGTTCAATTGACGAATTGAACTTTCAACTCGTTCAATTGAACATTACAACTTACAATGCACCTTCTTTGCTTTCTAGTTGTTGCAAGCTCTCATTGACGGTGCAACACTTCAGTGGTTTGAGAAGAAGGAGCATTGCGAAGTCTGGTTCGGGGGTGACGAGCCGTGGTTGCGGCGATGGTTTGGATTATCGGAACATTGGGAGATCGCTAGTATATATGCATTTGCCATTTGGCAAAGGGCCGAACGTAAGTTCATCACCGATGCCATTTTACGTACCAATGCCGCGGAAGCCACATACCGAACGGGTGGTGGTCCTTGTATGCAACGACGTGGTTGTATGAGGCCACCAGTCATTCGTTTGGACCGTTGGCGATTTGTACAATGTATCCTCCATGGCCTCATGGCCATAGGTCGTTTAGTTTGTACATATATAGAGGATTCCGCTGAGCACTATCATGATAGTAAGGGCATTGCTCTGAACAAAAATTTGAAAACGTGTAGAATACGGTGGTCCTTAGGCAAGACCCCCAAGCCAACTGGTGAGTGTACATGGAGGCTCATGCTACATGCATGGCCTCTTATTGCACGATGGCTTGGTATAGTTGGCACTTGTGCCGACAAGAGTGTTGAGGACATGTGTTGGCTCCTATGCCACTTATATAGCACATGGAAAAATGATGAAGCCATTCATCATTGTCAACGTGTGCTTGCTAACTTTCTAACCCATATTGCTCCTACACATGCATCGCACTATTTGTATTTTTTTGAGTTTGTGTGCCCCACACTACTCCCTAAACTAGGTAAGTTTGGGCTTGGCATATTTTGTCAAGATAGTGCCGAGTCCCATGAACCACCTTTTGAAAAGCATTTTTCTAACCATGACTAACTGCGGAGGCTCAACGCAAGTTGATACTACACTCCCTCCTGGTGTAGCGGATCGTTTTCATAGAGAGAGTTTGGCAATGAAGCAAACTGTTTAATATATATTTCTCTTTTTTTCTCCTCGAATTATTGCACGCAACGAGACGCGGCGGGCGCAATGCACGAACCAAAAAATTGTGGATACTGTATATGCGTGGTTCGATGCAGATAATAGTGAATCGGAGGATGAAGTGGATGAGTGAGTGGGTGTAGGATATACACTTTAAGCTTTTGCATTCTCTCTTTGAAGGGGCATGATGGACGTGCTTGGGCAAATGCTAGCCCAAGCACTATTGGGGTCCGCGGAGTCTCCACAACGACAGCAGGTGTGTGGGGATGTTTTGTGTGTGTGCGTATGGCGATGTTTCATGGCTGTGGGTATGGCAACGTTTCGTGCGTGTCCGTACGTATGGCGATGTTTCATGCGTGTGCGTAAGGCCCAAAATTTCATGACGCAATGCACGCAAGCATGTGTGTAGCATTTTGGTTATCACTTTGTTCAATTGAAACTTCAATATAGTCAATTGAACGTTCAATTGAACAAACGAGTTTCATTTTAGTCAATTAGATTCGGGCCACGCGAGGCAGGCGACAGCGAAATGCGGCAGGGAGCGACAGGAAGGCGACAGGGTGGCGACAGGAAGACGACAGGGTGGCGACAGGAAGACGACAGGAAAGCGGCAGGAAAGCGGCAGGAAAGCGACAGGAAGCGACAGGCAGGCGACAGGAAGGCGACAGGGGAGGTGCGACAGGAGGGCAACAGGAGGGCGACAGGGGGGCGACAGGGTGGCGACAGGGTGGCGACAGGGAAGCAACAGGAAACAAGACACAGCGACAGGATAAGCGCAGCAACAGGACACAGCAACAGGAGAGAGCCACAGGAGAGCAACAAGAGAGCAACAGGAGAGCGACAGGAGACCGGCAGGGTGTTTTTTTGCGACAGGAAGGCGACAGGAAGGCGACAGGAAGGCGACAGGGGTGCGACTGGAGAGCGACGGGCTTGTAGAAGAGGACAAGGGAGACAAAATAGTACATGAATCTTTTTACAGGTGGATATATGTGAAGGAAATGACAACCAATGTTTTACATTTATGTGGATTCTTATTAAGATGTCATTTCATTGTTTCAGAGATAGATCTATAGCGTTTGGTGAATTTTAATCTTTTTTGGAATCACTACATTCCATTGTTTTTCCACTGAAAAATATCTTTGCTCTGTTATATAATGATGGTTTAAGTGAATAGCTAGCAGCGAGCAAACCGACCAGTAATCCCTAGCCCCACCGGCAATCCCGACATGAAGAAAATGGTGTACAGGTATGCAATTTACAACAGTTCAATTTCATTTTGTTTTTGTTCCGTTTCATTATGATTGGTGGTTGAATTTTTCTGTCTGTTCTGTGTGTGCAGGGCGACACAGAAAGCAAGTGAAGAAGAAGGAGAAGAAGAACAGGAGGGAAGAATTTGAAGACAGAAAGAAGGTGACGAAGAAGACGAAGAAGGAGCACAAGAGAAAGGAGCAGAGAAGAGAAGAAAGAAAAGGAAAAGAAAAGAAGACGGGGCCGAGGTCCAACGTCTGCTTCCCGCTGCTGCTTCTGAAGCTGCCGCTGCCGCCGTGTGTGTTGAATCTGCTGCTGCTTGCTGCTAGCGCTGCTGCTGCTTGCTGGTGGTGCTGCCGCTGCAGCTTGCTGCTGCGGCTGGTGCTGCTGCTGCATGCTCATGGTGCTGCTGCTGCTTGCTGGTGGTGGTGGTACAGCTTGCTGCTGATGCTGCTGCTGCTTGCTCTGAATGTTGGTTGAGTTACTTGAGTGTTCCCGCGTGCTGTGAGTGTCATTTGCGTGTTCGCGCGTGCTTTGTGTGCCATTTGCGTGTCGGCGCGTGCTGTGAGTGTCGTTTAAGTATTCGCGCGTGCTGTGTCTGTCATCTGAGTGTGGGTGCCTGCTGTCAGTGTCATTTCAGTGTCGACGCATGCTATGAGTGTCATTTGAGTGTCGGCGCTCGCTCTGGATGTTATTTGAGTGTTCGTGCGTGCTGTGAGTGTCATTTGCGTGTCGGCGCGTGCTGTCAGTGTCAGTTGAGTGTGGGCGCGTGCTGTGAGTGTCCTTTCAGTGTCTGAGTGTCGGCGTGTGCTGTGATTGGGCGAACGTGATTGCGCTTGAAAAACTCAGGCGCTCAGCCAAGAGGGGTGCATCTCTTATCTTGATGCGTCCACAGGATTTTCAGTCGCTACAGCGGGTACCAGTGGCGCGCACGCAAGCCCGTTTTATCCCGGGTGTTTCATCGCCACCACCAGTATACAATGATTTTGCGGCTGATTTCGAGTCCATTTAGTCTGCTGGGTATTCTTTTTGGAATTGTTCAGCAGCGAAGTTTGTCTTTGAGGACCCATGGTGTGAAGCTGTGGTCGCACTCTGCGCTTACGATGTGATGCAGCTGGGATCATTGCTTCTGGTGACTGTATGCAGAGATCCCCTGGAATCCAGTGAAAGTGCCCTCACCTCGCAACCACTCGATGTGCGACACAGTGGACCGCAAAACCCCGCAAGCACCGGATCGTTTGAAAGTCCAACAGATTTGGTGACACGCAAGACCACAGGCCCTTCCACTGACCGCAATCCTGTGTCGTTCCTCACTGGGCTTGCAGTTGTTCACATTTGTCCTCCTTGGCCCTCTTTCCGACGTGCCTGCGCGCATTGGGTGACTCTGCAACACCTGTAAACCCCTGCCCCAGCCCCTTCCATATGCCCCCAACACAATTGCCTCCTATTGTCCACATACACCACTGTGTCGTGTGAAGGCCATGGTGTGAAGAAGTTATTCTTATTCAAACCTGCATTCTCCCCACTAGGGGTTCTTTGGTTGTTTGATCCACAATTGCAAGTGGATCAGGCTCATTCAGAATCTTTCCCAGTCCCTGCCCACCCTGTTGCCGTTGTTGTACAGTACAGATGCGCTGCTGTTTTCTGCCACCTGCTCCTTTGCTGTGCACCATCCAGACTCTGTGCACTGCGCATGGGCTGCAGGCAAGGGCCATCAGGAAATCAGGATGGCCATTGCCAATGAACGGTTTCTCTGATTGTTCACTACGACCGGTTTGCAAACGTTAGTAGAAGGCAAAAAAACCATAAGTAGATGTGGCATGGAATGTAAGTCGAATCTAGCAGTGCATCGTCCAAAGCATGGGCTGTAAAAAAACATGTTTGTAAGGGTTCAGAAATAGCAGAGGTTTTTGAACCATTTTGCGGTGGTAAATCGCGGCTTGGCAAATACAAACATAAATAGAATAGGCATGGAATGCAAGTTGAAACCTATTTTGCACGGGCAAAAGCAAGAGCTGCAAAAACAACATGTTTGAAAGCCTTCAAAAGCGGAATGCGTATGGAACGTATGATGGGACATTTTTTGGCTTGGCAGGAGCAGAGGTAGATTGTATGTTCAAGCTCTATTTGCATTGGTAAAATCTGGGCTGCCAAAAAAAAGGCTAAAATGGCAGCGTATCGAATATAAATTGAAGCCTATTTACCATGAGCAAAAGCACGGGCCGAAAAAAGCAACATGGTTGGTAGGCTTCGGTGCCTGAGGATGTGGTGAGGATGGTAAATAGCCAAAAAGATGTGTGTTTTAACGAGCTGACCTATTTCATCTTGGCGGCGTGTGTACTACATAATTGTTAGATTCAGCTTGATTTCACAAAATCGTTGCGAGCTTAGAGCTGAGCGGCCATGCAAATGTGCATAGTAGATCAACAAGAGTGTTGGGAATTTAGGATTGTCAAACTATGCAAATGATTGGAGCATTGAACTGCGATTTGCATCATTGATTTGTACACCCTTGGGGAGGTTCGCTAAGGCGCAATGTGACAATTTGGGCTGAACAAAGAACATTTTTGTTACTATGGAACTCCCCGTTTGAGGTGTTTTTGGCTTTCCGCGTCGAATTGCTTTTCACAACCAAATCATGCCATTCGCACAGATAAACAGGAGATCAAAGAGTGAGACAACAATAATGGATATGCTTGAGAGCCACAAGATGGTGAAACACAAGGCAAAAGGGAAAGATCTCAACAGCGACAAGGTTTCTTTTTCTCTCGCACCAAAAAGCGCCAAAATGGCGACAGGCAGGCGACAGGAAAGCAAAAGGGAAGCGACAGGTAGTCGACAGGCAGCAGAGAGGAAAGCGACAGGCAAGCCACAAGAAGGCAATAGGGGAGCGACAGGGGAGCACATTGGGTGACAGGGAGGCGACAGGGAGGCGACAGGGAGGCGACAGGGAGGCGACAGGAAGGCGACCGGCAAGGGGCAGGCAAGCGACGGGTAAGCGACAAGAGAGCGACAGGTTACCACGTTGGGCGACAGGGAGGCGACAGGGAGGCAGCAGGGAGGCGACAGGGAGGCCACAGGGAGGCGACAAGAAGGCGACAGGCAAGCAACAGGCAAGCGACAGGCAAGCGACAGGAGAGCGACAGGTTACCACGTTGGGCGACAAGGAGGCGACAGGAAGGCGACAAGGAGGCGCCAGGAAGACAACAGGCAAGCGACAGGAGGGCGACAGGGAGGCAACAGGAAATAGCGACAGGAGAGCGATAGGAAGGAACCATAGGAGAGCGACAGGACAGCGACAGAAAGGCGCCAGGCAAAAAGTAGCATGGCGACAGGAAACGACAGGAAGCAAAATGAAGCGACAGGATAGCGACAGGAGGGCGGCAGGAAAGCGACAGGGAAGCGACAGAGGAGCGACAGGGGAGCGACAGGAGAGCGACAGGGAAGCGACAGGCAAGCCACAGGGGAGCAACAGGGGGCTAAAAGTGCCAAAAAAGCGACAGGGGGGCGACAGGGAGGCGACAGGATGGCGACAGGAGAGCGAGGCGGCCCGAATCTATTGAACAGTGCGGTGCCGGTGCGTTGCATTTTCGTCGCGGATTTGGTCTGTGTGTTGCTCATTGTTGCTCATTGTCTCATTGTGTAATGGAACTCAGCACGTGCGCGCACACCGCGATCATTTAGTGAACGCGCGTGCGTGCATATGTAAAGCACAGTGCAATGTAATTCAATTATTAAACTATTGAATCCAATTCATTTTGTGTACTGTGCAGGACACTGGGATGAAAGTATGTAGTGATTTATGAGATCAATCACGTGCTGCGCCGTTGCCGGATTCGCATTTGGATTCCGAAATCACTAAGGAGATCACGGGGAAAATAGCACTCAAAAGAGAAGATCTCCAAGATCACTACAATCCCAGTGTTCGATTTCCGTGAAACTCTCTTTGGTGATGTCGGAGTCATTTCTGGAGTGGTATGAAAACCATCCTGAGGAGCTGCAGAAGACCATTCGCCGTATTGCTACGTTGCCTGTGACGCAGTCTGGGGGACTGTCTAAACTGTGGTGTTTGCAGCGCTGGTCAAACTGGGACTTCATTTCTTGTGAAGAAAATGCTGCGCTGGTTGTGTTTGCTGCACGGCACCAAGATTTGTTGTGTGACTCGGAAGTTGCTCAGAAGTGCATCAACGCTGTCGATGAGATGCAGGGAACGGTACTGCGAACGCTGCAGATTGACTCTGCAGAGCAGAGTGTCGCGCGGTGAACCGTGCTGTGCAGGATAACCCTTTACGTCTCATTTTTGCACTTGCTTCTTCACGTTATGTGCCGAAGTGCAGTGGGAAGCGCGGTGTTTCATTTGGAGATCAACAGGAGCAGGAAAGTCCACAACGCCACGACGAACAGAAGACTTCAAAGTGCAAGCAGGAGCAGGAGCCCCTACACAGGTAAACGAGACGAGGAACTGGAGGTAGTCGCCGAAACAGATGTTCGTAAGGTTCTTTTCTGCTTTTATTGTGTTTATGTGTGAGCGTGATGCTCTGCGGTGTGCATGCCGGTGTGGAGTGTCCCCGTGCGTGTGTGTTGGTAGCGTCCTGCAGTCTCTGTTATGTTGTTTCCTGTTAGCGTGCAGGGCAGTCTGGCAGTGCAGTTTTGTCTTGCGTGGGCAGCGCTAGGGTGTTAGCAGGCGCGTGAGGCGCAGCGTGAGCGTGAGGCTCCGCTAGGGTGTTTGGCTGCGAGTGATTTGCAGTGAGTGTGATGCGTGAGGCTGCTGGCCCTGTGCGTAACCCTGTGCGCGTCCTGCTTGTTGCGGCTGCTGTTTAGGCTTTGTTTTGTGCTGCTCCAGGCAGCCCAGTGGAGCTGAAGTGGGCTGCTCCACGGGCGCAGTGTAGGGCTGCTCCACGGGTGTGCCGTCTGAGTGGTTTCTTTTTGCTTTGTTTGTTTCTTACACTGTGTGGGTGAGTACAGACTGGTACATTTAGGCTAACCTGAATCTGCATGCAAATGAGTTGCATGTGAAAATGGGTATGTCTTCTGTGTTCAGTATGTCACTTTTGAGATGTGTAGTGTGTTTGTACGTGTAAATGTATGTGTGAGGTTGCCTTATTTTCTGTTGTTCTGCCACACTTTGCCTTGGATCATGCAGTGCTTTGTAGATGATGCGGTGGTTTCGCTTCGTGCTCTGGAGATAGCGGTGCACTGATGGCACTGCTTGGACGTTGCATTTTGTATGTTTTCCCCTCTCTTGCTCTGTGCAGGCTGGTGGTGAGTAGCAGGGGAGCCAAGCCAAATAGGGGCACACGCAGAGCAAAGCTGCAAGGAGTGAAGTGAGGACTGCACCTCTCAGGTGTGCACGTTGACTTCGCTGCTTGTTATGTTTCTGCTTTTGTGTTGACCTCATTTCTTTTTCTGTGCTCTGCAGTGCCCATTCCAGTGAAGTACCCTTAACTAAATGAATGAAGAAGTAATCTATATTATTCAAGTGAAGTTTGTATATATTAAGTGGGTTGCTTCAGCACTGCTTCTATTTTTTACAGCACACTGCTTGGTGGTTTCCTCTTTGCCAGCCTGCCAGGGATTCGGGAATTTTTTTTTTGTAAAACACTCTTTGCAGTGGGGTTTTTTGCAGCCCTTGGTGCAGCAGGCTGATTTTGTCTTTTAAAGCAAGGACTGTTTGTCTGTATTTTTTTTTGCGTGTGTGTTGTTAGTAGATACCATGTCAGTTTTGCTTTCTGTAGGTCTGAGTGCATGCAGTGCATAGCTAGCTTTAACGTGTAGCTGGGTGCGTGTGCACAAGTGTTTGAGTTCTTTGGTCAATAGCTTGGTGCAGCACTTGCTTAGCCACTGCTGCAGGTGTTGTTTCACACTTGTAGGCGGGTTAGTATTGTAGGTTTGCATTGAGTTGTTGTCCCTTTTGGCCTTTTTTTTTGTCAGCACGCTTTCTGAGTGTCTATCTTGTGCAGTGCTGAGGTCCATCATACCTCTTGTCAGCCCTGTGCATGGTGCCTCGGCACCCTGCACATGGCTTGTGAAGGGAGTGTAATGGAACTCAGCACGTGCGCGCAGACCGCCATCATCTAGTGAACGCGCGTGCGTGCATATGTAAAGCACGGTGCAATGCAACTCAATTATTAAACTATTGAATCCAATTCATTTTGTGTACTGTGCAGAACACTGGGATGAAACTATGTAGTGATTTATGACATCAATCACGTGCTGCGCCGTTGCCGGATTCGCATTTGGATTTCGAAATCACTAAGGAGATCACGGGGAAAATAGCACTCAAAAGAGAAGATCTCCAAGATCATTACAATTGTTGTTGTACGTCTTTTGGTTGTCGCAAGCAATCCGCGCCCTCCAATCGCCATCCCACAGTCAAGCCTCCCAAAGCTCCCACCCTTCCGCCATGGGCCGTAACGAAGGTTTCCCGCAACCTCAATTTTCGCAACCGGAATTGGTGGAACCACAAGATGAGGGAGCGCAAGCAACCTACGACCCGGAAGATGCAATCGTCCTCGAGGATGCATTTTTAACGGGCCTTGGTGAAGTCAAGGGAGAGGACGAAATGAAATCAACGGAGTGCGTGCCAGACCCCACACAACTAGCACAACCACGGCAAGTACCGCACGCGCCGCAACTACCACCAGCGCCGCAACCAAATTTCATGGGTGAGCCACCTTTTGCCTTCCCACACACAAGTGCAATGCGACGGGCCCAATGGCCCCATCCAAACACCGCAATTGTCCATGTACCACATGGCTCGCATCTCACGCTTCTCCTTATCTACCAAAGTTGTTATCAAAAAATGGTCAACGCCTACGGACCGTGGGGGCCAACGTGGCCCCCACTTGAAGAGAAGGAAGCCTCCCTCAGAAACATATTTACACTCAACAGGTACAAAAACCAAGGCGTCGATGTATGGTGCGCCATATATCGCGCTTGGGACCACTATAGCCTCGGGAAACACACACCTGCAGGCAGCCACAGGCGACGAAGCCCTGGGAGTTTTGAATTTGCGAGTGCGCGGCGAGCGTGGTACCAAGAAGAGTGCGCACACCGGTACCAAGGCCGGATCCGAGGTGTTACGTTGGCCCCGCATTTGGGGACACCACGTGCAGGTCATGGAGGTCATGGAGCCCCAAGCCCAATGGCAGCGTACGCGACCTCCCCGCAGGAGACCTATAGGAGCGCCGCCGCCGCCCTTCGGGATGCCACGGACCCGCATTGGGTCGTGTCAGAATTGAGGGTTGCGCCGCGGGGCGTGCAAATCCTCCTTGAGCACCCTCGTGAAGCGGCAACCCTTGTGGACCTTGGTGATCTCGAAGCAACACTATTGTCGAAGCCAAGTTGGGGACTACGCATTCTTGCGCCATTGGCGGAACACATCAAAGAACGGAAAGTGGGAGTGAGCCAATGGGAAAAACGCAACAAGCGACCCCTTGCGAAGAGTGGATGGTGGAGGCCCTTGAGTGATGTCCAACCACTCCCCAGCGATGCGGAGTCTATCAAGCCCCAAGATCCGGAGTCCATCATGCTCCAAGCCCCACAGCTGATGTTTTAATTTGGGATGGGTATAGACCTTCTCGTACCGGAGGTGATTTCTTTGATTTCGAAGTCAGGGGCCATGATGGGACTTGCAAAGGCCGGATTCATGTCATTTTGCCATTCATTTGAATAAAGAATGGCACTTTGACAGCCCGCCAACAATCTTACAATGACCGCCCGCCAACAATCTTACAATGACGTGCACGTGCACGGGTATAGGGCACACATTTAGCAGTTGTTCTCTCGCTTGTGGCATTGGGGCTTGGTTAGGAACACCTAGCCTGGTGCCCCCGTGAGTTGCACCAATCAGTCCGTATTTTGTTGCATTTTACACAATTTTGCATTTGCAGGCAGGTGAGTCATCCCCTGCTATGGACCATGGGAGCATGTACTGCCTCATGTTTGGACGAAAGCAGCTCGGCCACCACACAAGATGAGGCAGAAGATGAGGCAGAATTGTGTGTGTTGTGTTGTGGGACCAATGTTGTTTGTTAAATACATACAAATGACATTTGGAGTTGTTGAATTCATAGCTATTGCCTATGCAACGTGCTTTGTAGGGAAGGTGTGTAGTCCAACGTGGTCCACTGGGGGGGCTTCTCCAGAGAGGGTAAATCTGGGGCTGAAGTCGGGATAGTTAATAGAAAAGTAGCGTGCTGGGCGCGCGCCGGGCAAACGTTCCCCCAAAGGCCCGCACTATTATGTAGCATTGCCAACACGGTCATCCTATGGCCCTATCATGGGTGACAACCCCAGACGCGAGAGCAGCAGGTATGTGTGTTCTTGGTTTGACTGCGTGTCGTGTCTCAGGATAGGGATCAGGATTGGCGACAAGACCAGGGATAGGGCGAGCAAAGCAAAACGAATTGTCTTCCAATTTTGAGGGTTGTGCCCGTGGATGGGCTACAACGGGGGAACTGTGACTGGCCACAACGGAGGCACTTTGACGGGCTAAGGCGGGGGCATGTGGACGGTTGGCTTTTTTGAAATGAATAGACGAGCTGCACATGCTCAACAGGAACCATAGGACCGGGCTCTCCAGTCTGAACGTTGGAAATTGACAACAGCACCACAAGAATAACAATGGAGTGAGAGAACCTTTCTCTGTTTTTTTGGTCCTGTGCATCAAAGTGCGCGACGCTTCGCGAGATGCACAAGACGTGCCGATATGGGTACAATAATTTGTGCGTCACGAGTGCGGCAAAGGACTCGGCAAGCAGCCCTTGCATGAATGTCCCTATGTAGTACCCTGTTGTAACGTGCTGCAGGTGGCTTATGTCATTGGAAGCCACATGTGGGATTCCCACCCCCAAAAGCGACGAGGCGCTATTTGTATTGTTGGCTGCCGACCGTGCTGCAGTGATTGCACAGTTTGAACCCAAAGAAAAAGATGGCGGATGCTTCCGGTCCTCAATTCAAGGCGCCACAACCCCTACCTCCTCAAGTAGCTCCTATCGTGGCACCCAGAAGTGCATCTGGTGGCAGTAGCAGCGGCGGCAATCGCAGCACTAGCTCTGGCACTAGTGCATCAAAATGTTGCCCGTTTGACAGTGCCTTGGATGCAGGACCATTGCTTGTCACACTTGGCGAAAAAAACATAGTGTTCAGCCCATAGCAAAGGCAGTGCCAAGGAACACCCCGGCACAAAAGAGGTAGAAGGTTACACAAAAAGGCACGTCATGTGCAAATGAACACCATTTCCTCTGATTTGGAGTGATTCTTGATTGCATGTTTGTATGCTTGATACTTGAATGTTGAATGTATTTGTTGGCATATGTCACCATTGGGCCACAATCACCCCTCAGTGGTAGGACTGGCTGGCCGCGCACAATGGCACAGGGAGGGATTCCTAGCCTGCCATAGCCATAAGGGTGTTGCACCAGCCAACTAGTAGAGGCTCGAAAGGCCTCCACAGACACACACATTAGGGCCCCCAAAGGAGTAGGCGCAAAACACCAAGCGCTACAAAACGAGCGCCTTACAGGACGGGGGACCCCGTGAAATGGTGATATGAAACTTGAAACATTCGAAACGGTTGCCTCACAGGCTTGGGCACCCTGTGGGGCATCCTCTTCAGTGTTGGGCCGTGCCAAAGAGGTCTCTTTATTGTCAACCTATTTCGCCTTGAGTTCACTGCAACGCAGTTGTTGAATGTTTCTCGGGCTGGCTGGTCAGCTCATCCCCCTCCCCCAGAGCCAGAAGAGCGATGAGCGTATGCCCGTGTCCCGGGGTTATACGTTAGCTAAGTATCCGGCACTTCATCCTCCCTCCTTCAGGGGGCCAAAGTGTTTAAGGGGTGTCGGAGTCAATGGCTGTGCCCAGGCACCCTCCATGATTTGAACAATTGAATGTTCAAAAAACTTGGAGTGGTTCGATGATGGCAGGTGAGTAAACTGCCGATCTGGGGTCACGGCCTGAAAGGCAATTCTGGCGCAGTACTGTTGGCGAGGAGGGTGTCTTCGCTCATGCTAGCTGACTTTGGACAGCTTGAGGGGGGTGGCAACACCGAAAAGCCCAAGGGGTATGCTCCTGAAAACGCATGCCTTTCTCCCCTTCCAGCACTGGCAGCCCTCACATTCATTCACCGTGAAATTTTGTGGGTGCTCTGTATGGTTGTCCAAGTTGTAAACATGGCCATGGGGTTCTAGATCAACCTAGGAAAGAGTTGGGCACGGCTACAAACACAAGCACAATGACCAATGGTGCATGGATTGGACAGAAGGTGATGAATTGGAGCCAAGGCAGATTGCCTAAGTACGTTGATGTTAGGATGTTGGGAAAGGTACTACCCTTTTTTTGGCGCATGTGTGAACGCCAAACGAAATGCAGCTGCAGTAGCTGAGGTACCACAGCTCCTGCGCACACCAATTTGCTTACTCAAGGTTCTGAAGGTTTTACCTGTGTGTGCCTTCGACAAGGCCTCCAAAATTACACAGTCACATGCCAGGAACGTGGGCCCCTATGGATCGTAAAAGAGGGGGGCACAGGGCGGCAGCAGCAGTTTATGTTGCCACAGCTTCCTGAATATACCATATTCTGTTTGCAAGATTCCCCAAAATGAGGCTTGCCAAGGAACTGAGCCCACATTTTATGACACCAAAATTGCAGCATGCCTCCGCATTTCTCCACCATTTTCCGCATCTTATTCCCTGTTTTGCATCAAGAATGTTAGTGCAGGACATTGGCTTTTTTTTCGAATGGTGTTGTGTGTGGCAATGCCTGTGACCAGACAGTGCACCGCTTCGCACCTTTTTGTAAATGCAGCTGGTTTTTCAGACAATGTTGCTGTTCTGCCTCATCATCCCATTCATCCCCCTCTTTGTACTCCTTGCACCATTTGTCATCTGTGTTCACATATCATTATTATTCGTGGTGCTGCCCATCATGAGCCCCTTTCTCCCCTTCATGATGGTTCTGGCGCCTCTGGACTGCTCTTGCGACGAGTCCTGCACACCTCCACCGCCTCTACATCTGCATAAACGGCGCCCCCCCAAACGACCGTGTGAAGGCACCATGTTCCATGAGTGGGACAGTATCAAGGCTGAAGCAGTGTTCTTGGTGCAGCTCCTCCTGGATAACCACTATCTAGTGGTGGCCTTGGTTGTTCTACTGGTCTTGTCACTGGGACTTCTGGCTTTGACAACCCCATTCATGATCCTCCTCTTTCCACCTTGGGTAGGGACTGCGCTGTTCAGCGCCATGGTCTTCTGTGCAATCGTGGTGCACACTGTGGTGTTGAGCCTCTATATCGGCCCACGGGCACTGCGATCGTGTGTGCGGATTGTTTCTCTTTGCGCAGGGTGCTGGCTCTCGTTCTGCGCAGCGTGTTCTGATCTGTGCTCAAGCCTGCAGCATGTGCCGCACAGTCCAACGCTTGGTGGTGGACATCAGTCAGGCAGATGGCTGTAAAACTGAAGCCTATTTGACCTTTGGATCAGGTTAACCTTTGTTGCAACGCATACTGTTTGCCAAAAAGCCAAAGCAAAACACCATGCATTCTGCAGTATTACTCGCTCTGCTTCTGATTTTAATGCCCACCAGGCCAGGTGGGCGGCAATGTGTAATTGGCTGGTTTGGAATGCTTTAAGGACTGCTTCTAAGATTCGTCGCTGGTAGTAAGGTGATCTGCGGTAGCTGGTGAATATCAGGCAGGACCTTCTCAACCCATTTGCTGAGATCTGAGATGGACCAACGACCCCTCCAATCGCAATTCCCACAAAAGGGGGAAGCAGCGTCACCGCAATGAAGAACATGAGGTGGTCGAGAAGAGATATCGAAAAAGGCAAAGCATGCACAAGACACCGCCGAAGAGATCCCAGGTGTGTTAATTTGACTTTCAACGTGGCCAATTGAACAAGTAGAATGAAATTTATCTCAATTGAACAAGGAAGCATCCACTTGGTTCACATCCACTTCGTTCGCTCGTAGGTGCGCGCTTGAGCAAGAAGGCCTTGAAGAATTTGGCCGCCTTACAACCCAGGGAGGTGCCCAAGAAGGGAGACAAAAAGGCCATTGGTGCACCGAAGAAGCCGAAGGAGACGGATGCTCCGAAGAAGGCAACACCGAAGCCCGCGGTAGAACCGAAGGATGAGATTGTCGAATTGACCTCAAGGAGCGAGGAGAGAGTGGAACGAAAGGTTTGTAATTCCTTTCGTGAGATTTGTCGACAAGGGCTATTCCAAGACATCATGAAGATGAAGTGGTCCTACAAGAGGTGGTATGGTGCCAAGTTCCGCAAGGCCATCTTTGGAGCAACGGTGGAATTCCCCGCATTTAAAAACATAACAATCACCGGTCGCACGGAACATTATTCAACTTTAGTGAGCCAATTGAACCAATATGCCCAAGTAGAATTCCGGGCACACCCCTTCCATTGAAATGCCATAGCCGTAGTTTACGGTTATGGCCATTCATGAATGCAATTGCATTGCCATGAACATGATGAGCACCGCGTTTCGGGCGTTTGCGTGTTCACGGGAGAGGAGGGGGATAGCCATGGGGGGGCTTTTTTTCTGGAGAAGGGGGGGATCATCCACCACGAAGGAAAGGCAATCCCCACAATGGGTACGCGTGAGGATGGATCCCTCGTTGAGGGGTACTTGTGTGACGCCCAACAGCATGGCGTTGTCTTTGATTCACATGCGTTGCATGGCCCATGACAATGGCGTGGTGGGAGGGTGGCACTCGTGTTTTACACGCGTGCATTGCCGGAACACATGCGGGAAGCGGATGTTGCGCAATTGCGTTGGTTTGAACAATGTGAGTCATTACTTTGACTTGCTTATGTGGTATTGCATGCATGTGAATGGATATTTCCTTTGCTTTTGTCCGTTGGTGTGGCCTTTTCTCTCTAGAGCCTCAAAGTGAGTTTGAAAGGAGCCGTGGCAAGCAACGTTGAGGAGGAAGCAAAAAAGGAGGAAGAGGAAGAGGAGGAGGAACCAACCAATTGATTCGGGCCCCGCGTCGTTTGACGTCATCCTGACGCCAACCTGACGCTAAATTATCCTGACGCCTTCCTGACGCCACCCTGACGCCTTCCTGACGCATCCTGACGCATCCTGACGCGCTCCTGACGCCTACACCTCTACCCTGACACACATATGACGCTTGCCTGACGCCATCCTGACGCATCCTGACGCCATCCTGACGCCATCCTGACGCCATCCTGACGCATCCTGACGCATTCCTGACGCCATTGGACTATCCTGACGTTCCCTGACGCCATCCTGAAGCCATCCTGACGCCATCCTGATGCTGTCTTGACATTTTCCTGACGTCATCCTGACGCCATCCTGACGCATCCTGACGCAACCTGACGCCATCCGTGATACATTCCTAACGTCATCCTGACGCCATCCTGACGCCATCCTGACGCAATCCTAACGTCATCCTGACGCATCCTGACGCATCCTGGCGCGCTCCTGACGCACCGTGCCGCCCTTGAAGCTCCAGGCCCAGTTGGAGTACCTGGGTGCCACCCTAACCCTATCCCGACCTACAATTTTTGCAAAAATTATCCATTTCACCAAAAAAAAACAGCCTTGCGCACCATTGCACCTACCCTTACCCAATATGGCAATGTAGCATGCAACCAAAACACTTCAAATCATCGAACAGAATCTTTAGAGTAAATTGCAAACGATCATTGTTAGCAAAAATGGACATTTCTTATCTTTGCACTTTCCTTACGGTGCCATTCCGCAAAAACATGTTTTCTCCCCGAACGGCCGGCACCGGGCAATCATGTGGATTTGCTGCTCGGCATTGTGAAGTGCACATGCAAATATGAAGAGCTTCGCCACCGTGTTGTTGTCATAAAGGCCTCCACGGCGCTTCCGCCGCTGAAAAAACCCGAATTTCTTGATGTTGGAGAAGCAATTCTCAACGATGATACGTTTCTGGGAAACAAGAATGAATATCCACCAACAAGATAAATACACTCCTCCCCGGCCAGGCTAACAACATGACGAATGAAACGAATACCTGGGAAATTGTTCTGTTGTAGAACCGGTTGTAGGCATTCATTGCAACTGGTTGTCCGTGCCGACCTGGTTGCGGAACCATACGGCCCCTTCCACGCCCCATAGCAGCGGCAGCTGCACCACGGCCAAGCCCACGTTGCCCTCTCCCAGCACCACCAAGCAACCTTGGACGCGGTTCTGCTGCAGGTCGTGCTAGTCGCGTTATCATGTTTAGACAAGTACGATAATGCAAATCGCCAAGCCGCATATCCGGCATAGGTCCGTTCCATACCCATGGCAATGCAGCGTCCATGTCTCGTGTCATGTCAGCGTCATAAGCTTTTGGTGGATACCACCAAGAACAAGCAATAACCTCCGACGCCCAATTGATGAACACATTGAAAACAATGGCATGCCCCTTCTTATCACCCTTGTTAAACCATAGCACGCGGCGGAGAGCAGGATCTTGTGGCTTGGCAATGTACACATGCGTCGAGTCCACGATGGCAGAGATGTAGCGCATAATCGGGTGCTCGAATTCTACATAATCCCAGCGCCGTGCAAAAGGTATGGCGAATGGGTTCCACTCCATGATTTCTTGCGCAGACCGAATCTAGGGCTTTGCGGACGGCTTTGCGTGTGATTCCCAACTTTTTCGACACCCTGAAAAACAGCACATACAAAAATAATTGACATCCTTTTTTTTTTGGTAAACCGCTTCAACAAGCATCGTTCGTGAAGCAGGTACATACATTCCTTGCGATTCTCCATCACGTAAAAGGGTGATCACAATAACCAACTCGGCCCATGTAAACGGCGATGAGTCCATGAAAAAAGTCAGAAAATAGATGCAATACCCAGTGAAAGTATGATTCACCATGGCTGTAAACAAAAGGAAAATCGCAATGTTTGAGTGTCCTCCTCAAGCACTAATGCACAGCTTCAAGCGGGGTTTCCCATTGCTCCGGTTCAATCAAAGCATCACAAGCTGCGCAAATAGTGTGACCCTGACCACACGGGAGGATCATGGGCTTTTTATCATGCTCATCAAACACTTCGAAACAAACTGCACATTCTAAAAAATTAGGTCTTTCCCTTTGCGGCCTTACCTCCGCCGACAGCCCAACGTTGATGACATTTGGTGTCGACACAACGCTTGTTTGCGTTTGGGGCAGCTCAGCATTGGTGTTGTCTGGTGGCGGTTGATCCTATAGGCTATAATGAAGCGCTTTTCGTCGTCATCATACGATGAATGGTGCTTTGGAGGCATTAGTTGAGCGAAAAATTTGTACCTTTAGAGGAAAATGAAACGTGACAAACATTGAAGCATCATGACACCCAAAAGACACAGAAATGACACACAGACAGCGCTGACTCACAAACGACACACAGACATCGCGCTCATCAATACCTTGGATAGCTTTTGCTCCGCTTCGCGCCTCAACTGCACTTCAGTCATATCCACCTCAGCAGCTCGACGTTGGTTGTGTGCCTTATCCATTTCGACGTCGCGCCTCCTTCGCTCTTCTTGCGTCAGCAAACGTTCTAAGTCACGTCGCATCTTTTTTCCAGTTTCCTGCCAGATTGAGGCTTGAGATTCTGCGGCTTGTCTCATTGCCTTTTCCCTGTCACGCTCCGCTTCGATCCTTCGACGGTACTGCTCCTCCTCCGTCAGTTGGGCCTGTAATGTCGCACAACAATACGGCAGGAGTGAACGAGGTTTCCGAGAGCTCCGGTGTACACCAATAGATATGATTCGCTCCTGGACTAACGCAGGACAATCTGATTACGGGTAAATTGTGACCTCATGCTTGACCTGAATGAACTTCTTCCCACTTTTTCGACTTCTTCACTCTTCCTCCTTCATGAAGTTCCTGACTGTAGCAATGATGGGCGTTGTGTATAAATGGCAGGGACATAATCTGTGAAAAGTTGTAAATTGCACACCTGTGAACAATTTTCTTGTAAACCATTTTCTTCTTTTCGGGATTCGCTGCCGTCATACCCGCTGACCGCGATTCACTTCAACCACCTTTATCTCACAAAGGAAGAATATTTTTCTGTTCAAAAAACAATTTTCGGCATTTCCTGCCATAAAGCCTTCTAAAAGATGTTCAAAATATCTCATTAGGTTTGTGCCCTGTACAACATTTTGTCTTTTATGTGTAATCTTTTTCTGGTAAGTATCAACCCCGGAGGCCTGATTGACACCCTGAGATGCCATCAGGTCCTGGTTGCGCCATCCTGACGCTATCCTGACGCTATCCTGACGCTATCCCGACGCCATCCTGACGCCACCATAATATCCTGACGCCACCCTGACGCCATCCTGACGCCAGCCTGACGCTCCCTGACGCCATCCTGACGCTATTTTGGTGTTTTCCTGACGCCATCCTGACGCATCCTGACGCAACCTGACGCCATCCTGACGCCAAACTACCCATCATCCTGACGGCATCCTGACGGCCATCCTGACGCATCCTGACGCCATCCTGACGCCATCCTGACGCCATCCCGACGCCATCCTGACGCCATCCTGACGCCATCCTGACGCTATCCTGACGCCATCCTGACGCCATCCTGACGTCTTTACGTCGCAGGGCCCGAATCAAATGATGTGGATGACCCAAACGAGGAAGAGGACCCAACCAATGATGCGCATGAGGAAGAGGAATGCAAGGAAGTAGAGAGAGTGGTTGAGGAGGATCGGGTCCCTCCAACAAGGGCCTCTCTACGTCTTAAAGACCTAGATAAAGTTACGGTCCCCATGCAATTGGAAATGGAAAAGGATTCGGAGTGTGATAAGGAGTGGGTTGTTTGTTGTAGGTATGATGCCATGCTTTTGCGTGGCTCGGAGTTAGATGATGCTCCGAGGAGTGAATGGATAAAGGCCACCCGTCCCGGTAGGCGAATGCTCATCATGCCCCCGCAACTACCAGTGGAAAATGACATTAGCCTCGTGGTGGTAAAAAAATTTGATTGTGAAAAGACATATGAGGAGGCGGACGCCCGGAGGGTGCAATACAAGGCCGATGCCAAGTTGTAGGACAAGTGTATTCATCAATACATGGTCTTCACACTTTTTTATGATAGTGTTCATTCCATCGTATTGTGCGTGCTGATCCTCTTGTTGTTCAATGGAATTTTCAACTCCATCAATTCTGAGAAAAATGCATAAAATAGGGTATGCAAGGGTCAAAAAGGTTTAAAAATCAATGGTAGGTGTTTGACATACATTTTGTGAAATGGTTGTCATGGTTTTGGAAATATGAAACCACATGAGGTGCCACTAAATGGGAATTAGACATGGTGCAAAGTAGTTGTCCAATTGAAATCTATGGTACTCAATTGAGTAGACTTGATTGAGTTGAGTAGAACGGTTTTGACCTTAAAACGATGAAACCGGACCGGGTGGTCAGGAGCAGAGGTCGCAGTGGCATGGGCAGCAACATTGCTTGGCACCGAAGACATAACGATAGTGTTGACTGAATAGTATCCTGCAAACAGATATGGTACACATAGCCAATGAAATACCTGATATGCACATATGAGAAATCCACCCTATCATCCACTAATTGAATAACTACTAAACATCCAAGATTGCCTTATCTATCCCACATCCTATGTTCCTAACAAGGAAATGGAATATGATATACCCTATCCCACATATATCCCATATATAGGGCCAAATAATGCTCCCTTAGGGGTAAAATGCCAGGGTAGGGTTGTGACCTGCTTCACCCCCCCACTTAAAATGACTGCCACGGGCAGGAAGTACATGCCCAAGAGGAACGTAGCAGTCACAAACAGCAGCAAATCACAGGCTGGCGGATTCCCTCCCATAGGGAATCGAACCTACGCAGGCAGTCTCGGAGCCGGCCGCACGGCCGCTGAAGTAGCTCCGATCGGTGGGCATCGAACCACCGCCGGAATACAGAAATTGACAAACGGGATCCCGCAGGTCCCGCAATAAGTAGTAGGCGAAATCGCGAGCTGTTGCGCGTAGAGTCTGGTCCCTGCGTGTCGCATGAGGCATGTGGGGTCCAGCAGGTAAGGGCAGGTAGTTTTTCAAAGAATTAAAACTAAAGGCAAAGTAAAATCACACTTTTAAACAAAACTGAAGGTAATGGTACATGCGAAGCGGTGCGACGCGAAAGTGCAAAAATTTCACTTTTTGAAAAAACTGCCAAGAGAATTGACGGGAGTGTCAAACAGCAACGTAGGACTGTGCCTGCACAAGGGAGCACGAGGGATAGTAGAGATAGAGGCCAGGGAAAGGATCACAAAGTACACAACAAAATCTGATGGCCCTCGGCCAGGGGACTGTTACCACGGGGGGCTAACGGTCCTGTCCTGCAGTGCAACGCGGGGCAACCGTGGTAACAGTCCTTACAGCCACCACAGCCCTTTTTTCACAACCTGGAACAGTGAACACTGTGGTTGTGTCTCATTGTTGCCTTGCGATGCATTACTGTCTTGCGCCTGCCTCTGTCTTGTGCATGCTTAGGCCCACTAATAAACACGGCCACGATGGCCCCACAGTGCGCGCGGTAGCTCACTAAGCAGAGGAAAGAGGTCACGATGGCCTCAGGGTAAACGATCGACGATCATTTAGGCACAAACCAAAACACGGGTACGATGCCCACACCTTGCACCCACGTGCTTTGGATCGTTTATGAGGGCTTGATGTGCTTGACGTTCTTGATGCGCTTGCCCGTAACGCTTGTAGTAATGAGTGAGCTCTTGCTTGTAAGATGTAAACTTGCTTGATTACTTGCTTGCAAAAGGCCGAGACAAGGCCTAGCCAAAGGCCCACTTGTCAAACAGACCAGACACCAAAGGATGAATGAACCAGTCACGGTTGTGACTGTACGATATGGGCACGGCTCAGCCAAGGGTCGTGTCCGTGTGGATGTCTAACTTAGCATGTGTGTCACACGTGATGCACCACATAGAGGGTAAAGGAGGAGGTACGGAGATGGGATGAGGGTGTGAGTAGACACACTTGAATAGACAAACCTCATAACCATGTAATAATAACCTGACCTCACTGCTAACCCCTCACCTAGGAGCCATACTACGTATATATATCATGTATACACATAATAGAGCGATGCACACCGACAAACACAAGACACACTTGTGCGCGCACACCCATTGGCAGGGCCCGGGGGCACACACTCGCCCGGAGGGCATCACAGAGTGTGGGTCTCGCGGTGGCGGCCTTGGGGCACGTGATGGGGGCACTCCACACATACGGCACGTGCAAGAGCTTCCACAAACTACTCACGTACACACAACAAACAGTAAGCATATCCACAATAGAACACGTGTATAGATACGCCACCTTGTTGCTTGGTGTTCGTGTGTGTCTTGGGGGCGTGCGTATAAACACTTAGGTTAGCTTGCGTGTTACCTTTGTCGGTGGGTGTGCCACCGGCGGGCCGTAGCGCAGGGGGTCACCGCCAGGTTGCAAATTGGGGAGGTCACCCGTACGGTCCCGCTGGTGTATCAGCCCACCCTGCTCCCCGGGGGCACGATGACACGCTCCGAAGGAGTTTTTCTCCCCCAACCCCTCTACACCGTGTATGACGGTTCATGTTTACACCTCCGTGTGTAAACTTGGGCCGGTGTACACGGCTACAAAACCCCAAAGGTAGGTGTCAACCTAGGTCTTGCTTGTTCGGGGGGCGGGTGATAACCAACGTAATAGGCAACCTTATAATCCCGTAACTAAATTAATGGCATGCGCACACACACGCTACCATTGGCCACGGGCACACCCGGTTTTGGTGTGTCTCGGACAGAGAGACTCGTGTGTGTTGTGGAAATCCAAGTCCACGCACGGGTCTCTATAAAGAAAAATGCCACGCCCATATCCTAACCCGTTTGGTTGGGTGTTGGGATAGAGGACCCCTCGGGTGTTGTGGAAATCCAAGTCCACTCGTGGGGAACTCTAGAGAAAACATTAATATACATATTCTCTCATAAACATATGCATGTGCACACTCGCCCTTTTCATCATATTGTTTGTTCCCTCTCGTTGCAGGCAGGAATTCCCCCGCGAAATTCATCAAGGACATGAAGAGCACACCCAGCCAGCATGCGGCCCCATGCAATGGCAATGGAGGGTACCCACTCCCAACCCGGGCACGCATAGCGACCGGGGACAAATACCCAGGCGGCGGAGACGGCCCAAATCCGCAACGCCACTCTCTGCCTTTGAAGACCCCACCCACTCATAGAGTGACGGGGCAAAGGCACCCATTGCAATTCATATTAGAATACTTGTATTGTAGAGGACGACCCCTCCCTCTAGGCTTAAGTCCTCGCCGTATGTAGTGGCAATTTTGCACGCCACAAAATTTTTTTTCCACGTAATGTGAGCCACACGAGTACTTCGTACCTTGTATACCTACCCTCGTGTGGACAAGGGCAAATCGGTGGAAAACCATCACGCCCAACACAAAAGGGAAAATGGGTTGTACCCGCCAACCCAACGAAGTTTTCAAGCCTTCGCCATTTTGAGCAAATGATTTAGCTCGTTGGCTTGGGTCACGGGTCAGGGACGGTTGTGGGGTCGTGGTTTCGGTACGGGGCGGCACTCCGAAACCTTGCAAACACCACCATGCGCACAACCCGGCAGAGTCTTCGGGAAGTGCTTGCCACGTTGTTAGCACCCTTGACAGGGGGCGTCATCGTGGGCAGGACTGACGGCAGTAGTCCTGGTGGTGGTAGGAGTGCTCCAGTAAGACCCAAGGATAGGGGATTGAATGGCATTAAGACCCCCGAAAGAACACGTCCCACTTCCGCCCCAGGCTATATGCCACGCCGGCCCACCCCAAGGACTCTCAAGCCTTTAGCGGTGAGAGAGGTAGACGGTGGGGTAAACCTGCGGTACCAACCGCCCTGCTCCGGTGGGGATTTTTGTAACCGAGGAGCGCGCCGTGCATGCACATCTTCTTTCCTGTCTCCCACCGCTTCTCGCTCTCTCCTCCCTTCCCCAAACAATAATATATCCATATTGGTTAGGGTTTTCTTTTCGTGGCACGCTCATGAGAGCGGTCCACCAAGGTGGGCAAGGATGTCAACGGTTGGGGTGAGATTCTGTTTCTGCAAATAATCTCTCCAAACTTTGTTGTAGGACGGTAAGAAGGTTTCAACGGGTTCCTCGGTATCCCAATCTTTGGTATAACCCTCCCACCGCACCTTGAAGAGAAGTCTCTTGCGGTAAGTACGGTGACTTAATATTTTCTTGACATTATAGGTGTCCTCCTCAAACTGGGAGGGCACCCTAGCAACCTCCTCCGTGTAATTTAGAGGCACGGGAGAGCGAGGGGAGTTGACCGTTTTCATTAAACAATCAACGTGGACGTCAACTAACCTCCGTTGGTCCACTTGAATAACATAGAGGTCGTGCGCCTTCTTGGCCACAACCTCATAGGGCCCATCCCAATAGGGACAAGTCTTATCGCCAAGATTTTTGCGTTGGCGACGGACCCATACGCGGTCCCCTTTTGAGAAATTGGGGGACATCCTCCTACTCTTATTATACTTACGAGCCATTGTCTCTTGCACTTGAATCATAGCCCTCCGTGCAAGAGCAATAAGCTCCTCACGCCGTTGGAAGTAGTGAGCGGCGTCTTCGGCCACCCCCTTAGGCTCAGCAAGAGGAGGCCCCTTAGTACGGTTGTGTTTACCAAACACAATCTCGTTAGGTGTATAACCTGAAGGACCTGTAGTCTCATGCCACGCTCGTACAACGGCGGGCAAAACCTCTACCCAATTAGTTTTCTTCTTCTTCAAGGTAATGGCTTTAGCAACGGCACGCCTTAGCTGCTTGCCAGTATTTTCGGCCTTGCCATTACCTTGGTGCCTACCCGCGCGACACATAGTCGAGCGGGCACCAATCTTAGAACAAAGGGTTTGGAAATATTGGCTCACAAATTGTGGCCCACGGTCGGAGCATATTTCACGAGGGGCTCCGAACCTATCCACCCAGCGCTCCATTACCAAATGGGCCGCTCTTCTCCCCGTTAGCCCTTCATCCTTGTCTTCATGACGGGGTTTAGGAATAGGGATCGCGATGAGGTAGCCGGAAAGCCGGCATACACATAGGAGCATTCGGTCATACACCTCTCCATCGTGGGAGGTGGAAGGGTAGTGAAACACATCAAGCGCTATGGAGTCCATGGGCTCCATAGGTATAGGCATAGGGGTCATGTACCCTTGCTTGCGCTTGGTGTCATGCGTGTGAATGGCACATGAGGGACACGTTTGACATTGCAGTTCCACTGCTTTGTACAACCCCCCACCTTCCACGCCATGGTTAATTTCCTTCCAGTGTTTTTCCACACTGGAGGTAGTTAAGTGAAATGCATCATGGTATTCGGCTACCAAACGATGCACTAGCGGCGTAGGAACACACCACCGTCCATTACGGACGAGCTTGTTATCCACCAACCTCACTCCATCTTGGAAGCTCCCATTCAAGGCATCTTGCCACATTTGTTTGTAGCGTTGACAATTTGGGTAGTGTTTAGCCCAATTTATCTCAAAAACATTGGGAGCATCCTCCCCATGTATAGGAGTTGCCTTCTTGTGGGACTTCCAAGATTTTTTTATCTTGACAATTCGCTCCAGTCTCCGCAGCTTTCTCTTTTGCTTCGTCCCCCCCCCCACTGGAGGCGAAGCCAGAGGGGGTGGATCACACGCGGGTGCCCCTTGAGCCCGAGGCGCCGCTTTAGACCTAGTAACAACGGGCGCCACAACCGCCCTAAATACAAGGGGGCGGGCGAGAAATTCCTCCCTCTCGGCCGCCATCATGTCCCGCACATCCCCGGCCGCTTGGGCCGTCCCATGTATGGACACATCACCCAACGCCGGGTTAGCAGGGTAAGCCCAACGGGACAAGAAATCACCCACGGGGTTCACTGGCCCCGGAGTGTAAACCACATGGAGGTCGACTTTAGAGAACAATTCATGCCAACGTGCTTGGCGTGGAGAGGGACCCCCCACGGTTTTGAGGTCCTCCGTAGCCCAATTTTCAAGGCTACGGTGGTCCGTACGGACCTCCACGCGCTTGTTCCCCACCCAACCATGCCATTTTAAAAGCGCCGCCACTATGGCGTAGCATTCTTTCTGCCGAGGGCTCCAATTCAATTGGCTGCCTGACAATTTGCGGGAGAAAAAGGCAAGGGGGCGTAGGGCACCATCGGGACCTTCCTGCTGTAGGGCCGCCCCCACCGCCCAATTACTAGCGTCCGGGGTGAGGACAAAGTCCTTATCCCAATCGGCTAGTTGGAGGGGAACAATATCCGTAATAGCACGCTTGAGCTTCAAAAAGGCCTCGTTAGCCGAAGCATTCCATGTTAGGCCTATCTTTTTGCCATTCTTATGCTTAGGCAAATCCTTCAACATATTAATCAAAGGGGTAGCTATGGAGGCGTAGTTTTGGACATAGCCCGAATAATAGTTGGCGAGCCCCAGGAACCCCCGGAGCTCCGGAACATTATCCGGTTTGTCCCAACGCTCAAGCGCCAACATTTTCCCTGGCGCCGGCCGACGTGTGCCATTTTCCAACACATGGCCACAAAACTCAACCGAACGAACAAAGAAATCGGTTTTGCTAACCGAAGCAACCAACTCCTCTTTTCGTAGCCTATCCAACACGGCACGCACGTCGCGGTCGTGGTTAGCCAATAGCTCCTTCTCCGTCGCACCGGAGGAACCAATAATAATATCATCAATATATACGTCCGCACAATCCAAACCCTGCAAAACATGGTCCATGACCCGTTAGAAAATAGCGGGCCCATTCTTGATACCCATAGGCATAACACGCCATTGGTATCTCTTACCCGCCAAATTCATGGCGGTCTTAGCCCGGGATTTAGGGTGAAGGGGAATTTGATGAAACCCTTTACTCAAGTCCACAATAGTGAAAATCTTGTGTTTGGATTGATTTTCCAACATGTTTTCTATTAGGGGGAGGGGGTGTGCGTCGGGCAAGGTAGCCTCATTAAGTTGGCGGTAGTCCACCACGAGGCGCCATTTTCCCTTCTCCTTCTTGGGCACAACGAAACCGTTGGACGCCCATTCGGAGGCAGGGCACAGCTCAATCCAGCTACGAGCCAAAAAGTCCTCCGCTATTTCTTGCTCCGCCGCGGCACGCTCCCCCACCAACCGTATAGGTTTCACGGACTTGCGTTTGGCGTTCGGGTATAGGTCAAGTTTAGCAAACCCCAACCGCTCCGTACCACGGACCTTAGGGTGTTCCTGGTACGGACGGAGACGAACCTCCCCACTAAAAACATCCCGCTCATAGTCCGCGAGGATGCGCCTCCTCATGAGCTCCACCTCCGGAGACACAATAGGCTCTTGGGTGGTGACAACGCCACCCACACGAGAAGCCGCCAACAATCGTGTGGCGCCTTTACGTTTTCGGTAACGCTTAACGGTAGTGGCCCTCCCACCCAATAACTCTCGTTCAATTTTCGCAATGCGTGAACGCACGCATTCTTGCGCCTCCAAATCTTCGGGGGTAGGATCAAGAGTAACGGGTGCGAGGAGTTTTTTATGGGTCGCCTGATACGTGAGGGTGCGCACCGAAGCCAAATGGTTAGGCACCCTTTCATCCTCCGCCTCTTCCTCCGAGGTCATGCCCGGCTCGCCATCCGTGTTGGGGTTAGAGACGGCCGGTGCCAAAACGGAGGCCACATGACATTTAGTGGCCACCAAATTTTCCTCCGCAATACCACCGTCCACGTATAGCGCCACCGTGGACCAACCCCGTTGAGGAAGGGGCGTGGGGTGGTCATTCTGATAGAGACAGGCTTTAATCTCTGGCCCAGGAAGGTGGTACCCTTGCAAAGTAATTTCCATAAGGGGTTTCCACCACTCCCTATGTGTCCACTTCGGCCCTACGACGATGGCTCGTAGTTTTTCTTGCCGAATTTTCCGAACACAATCGGAAAACCGATGATAGGGAGGGCACATCCAATACAATTTGGAGGGGTCCGCGGGAGTGGAAAAGAAATCTTCAAGCGGCGAAACCCAACGGGTAGCCTGGGCCATACCCGGGACCCTATTGAAGGCGTCCACGTCGGGGTTTTTGCCAAATTGTTTTTTGACACGTGCGACCCAATATGGCGTGAGACCATAGTCAGACTGGGTCCACATGGACCCATCACGCCGCGTAGGTAGAACATCACGGGCAAGGGCTTCGGGAGCAAATTCAACGAGCTCCAAAGCACAAGCCTGGTCCTGTACGGGGGCCACGGAGGAAGCGGTCAAGGCATAGGATATGTGTTTCTCGGCCTCAACACGGTTAGGCGGTTCGCCACCAGGGGGCGTAACCACAATGGCCGGGGCAGGGTGCGTAGGAGTGACCGCCCCAATGACTGGAACGGTTAGGCCCCACACGGACTGACGTGACACCTTACCATGAATGGGTTTCACCAAAAATGGTTTGCCGGTTCGTGGAGCCTCACGGAAGTCCTCAATCCAAAAACGGGGGTGCACTGGATGGTGAGAGTACAAACAATTGAAACGGGCAAAATGGCTCACACAATGTTCGTAACCCCATGGGTGCCCCAAAACCATATCCCAAGGTAAATTCGGGACAAGGTACGGGGACACGCCATACTGGGCGACACGAGGAAGTGAAACACTACCATCCACAACCCCCGTAAATTGAATTTTGACGTCTATTTGCTCGTCCCCCCCCGGCAAAGGCGTCTCATTATCGGCTTGGAGTAGGCGCCTCCGTTGGGGGGATTCATATTTTTCGGAGAGTTGGTCTCCAAAAACATTGGGGTTGGCCAAAGCGACCGCTTGGCACCCAAAGTCCACCAAAACACGGATGGCCTTGCGTTCTCCATTGGGCAAAACAACCTGAACGGGAAGTTCGGTTTGAATCTCACTAGTCACTATATGCCCCTTCATGACTCTCGATGGAACGAGAGCCACGGTAGTGTCACAGGGGTGCCCGAGGTTTTCTTCTTTCGAAGGGGGCGCCTCTGGGCACTCCTACCAACGTCCGCGCCCGTTCGGCGCTCCCTTGCCTCCTTTATCACCCTTGCCGCCGCCACCCTTATAACCACTACCACCCTTATCACCACCGCCACCCTTATCGCCACCCTTAGGCTTACCACCTTTAGACTTACCCGCAATGTTCCAATGAGTATCATTGCACGGAGAATTAGGCTTACACGTCCAAAGGGTGGTATTGGTGGCACCCCAATCAATCCAAGACATGTCCATCTCCGTTTGTTTACGTGTTTTCCAATGTTTGGAACACGGAACCCAAAAGGTAGGTGGCGGTTTAGCCCCGGGGTCGACGGGTTTCTTCGCCGGAGGTTTAGAGTGACCCACGGCGTTGACGGAGGTGTCAGCGGGTTCGGAGGTGTCAGGGTCCGCCGTAGCCTCCGCATTAACCGCATTAACCGCGGTTTTATTGTGAGAAGGGCGATGAGTGTACGTCACCGTCGTCTTGTCTCCTTTATTGAGGCGTTCGAGAGCTTCCCTCTCCGATACGCTTTTATGGGCAAGGGCGTAGATTTCCGCAGGCCTCAAACGAGGCCTATGTTGCTCCACTTTCATAGTGCAGCCGCGTGTGTGAGGTGTGTTGTTGAGTTTCAAGATCCACTCCTGGAGAGCCGGGTCTTTGCAGTCAACTATCACCCCCGGCCCCGAATAGGAAACAATCTCAGGAACCGTAGTGCAAGCTTGAGCGCTATATTTCCTGAGTTCTTTTTCGAATGGGGCGCGACCCGGCGAAGGGTCAAGGCCACTAAAATCCACCACATAGCTGTCTGGGCTATTCTTAGCCTCTTGCTTGACGACCGTCTCCTTGATCCACTGGAGCTTGCTTAGGAGCTGCTCCCGGATCACGTGGGGACGAGTCTCATGGCTCAGAGGCAACAAACGTTGCCAACGAGCATAGAAATCTTCAAGGTCGATGAGGGTCACTTGCCTTTTAACCACCCTGGGGGTGAGGGCTCGCCACCTTTCATCAGCCCTTGAGGGGTCATACTCGTGGAAACGTTGTTCCAAAAAGTCCCACAACTCTTTGAGGGTGGGGGCCGTGCGTGTGTGGTGGGTGGCCTCGGCAACCCGGGCGTTGATGATCGCCTTTAGCCATGGAGGCATGGTACTCAAAATCATTTTTGCCTCGTTGGCCTTTCGGTACATGGGATCACACCCCCCCAACCATTGTTGAAGCTTCTCCACCCACTCGTCGTAGCACTCTAGCTGCCCATTAAATTGCGGTTTAGGCATATCACTATCCTCCACCGCTTTGGTGTAACTATTTTGCACCATAGGCATTTGGTACGGGTGGTAAGCAGGGGGAGCCATGGTTGGGGGTGCACCTCCACTTGCACTTGGTGCAACCTTCACTGGAGAGACTGTACACGTATCCGTAGGATGAGAGGGCGTGTACGAAGGTTTCCAAGGGGAAGTGAAAACATTTTTCGTGAGGGGATTAATGTTCCCCAACGAAGAGATGTTCTCCTCTTCATTGGCCCACGGGGCCGTAGGTTCCGTGGGGTGTTCTTCGCCCTTAGGCGTCACCCTCCACTCGGGAACAGCACGTTCCTTCTGCTTTTCGGCGATTCCCCTCCACGATGTAGGTTCCTGGGGGTGGGGGTGTTCGTGGTGTTCTTCCCCCCCCCTCGGCCACCCCGAAGCCGGACAAGCGTTCGGATGGTAGATGCAATCGTGGGATGGGTGGACGGAGAAAGGAAGGACACACCCACCACCGGATATGAACCGGATGGCGCGCCCACGGGCGCCGTAGGCGCCGCCGGTGTAGGATCAGGAACGGGCGGAGGCGCCGACGGCGGGGGTAGGACCACCGTAACGGGTTCCGCAGGCGTGGAGTACCATCGGTCCCACGCATCGATCCTAGATGCAACGGCGGCGTAACGTGTAGCGAGCGACTCCACTGCGCTAAAGCACTTAGCCGTGTTGCCGTTGGACATTGTAAGATGATCTGCCACGCTAGCCTCCACCACCTTAGAATCCCGGCAGTAGCCCTGAACCGCCGCGTCAAATTTAGCCAATGTAGACAAGATTTGGGTCATCCGGTCCCCGTAGGACTGACTGATGCCCACGGTAGAGGCTACTGCCTGAGAAAGGGATTGCTGCAACTCCAGATTCTGAGTTCGCAGGTCCTGCACCTGTGCCATCAGAGATTGGATGCACGTTTCATAGTGCACCACACACCGGGGACAGCCACAGGTGTGCTGTAGGTGTTCCTCCCCCCGTGTAGGAGTGGGGCCCCCAGAATGTCGAAAGGATGGACCCCCCCCTCCACGAGGAGGGTATGACCCACCACCGCCCCCCCCAGCAGCCCCCCCTGCCACGGAGGGAACAGAGGGCCCCCCCGCAGGGCGAGACGGGGGTGTGGGGCGCGCAGCAACAGGCGCTGGCGCCCCCCCACTAGAGGGATGCCCCCCCCCCGAACCCCCACCACTAGATGGCCGAACCAGGTGCGGGATTCCTTGGACGTGCTCGATGTAAGCCACCTGGCGGTGGCGGGGTGACGGCGGAGGGGGAACATGACCAACAGTATTCGGTTGCGGCGGTGGGGGTTCGGAATCGTCCACCACAATATACTGTGGTGACTCATGAACCACCATAGGTGATCGAGTTCTCGGATGGGAAGCAAAAACAGGCTCCAATCCCGTTGCAACCTCTGGATCCCCCCCCCAATTGGGCAGTTGGGGGTCCTCCGTAGGAGATGTATTTGTGGGGGGAGAGCCCAAATTTATTGGGAGGGTTGCTGAACCTCCCTCCACCTGATTCCCTCCCCCCCAGCACAGATTGTTGACCTTCGGCATCGCCGGAGAATCATCCACCAGGGATGGACGATCTTTCGTGCCACTCATAGGCACTGGAGATGTAGTACCGGCCCGGTCCTCCGTAGGCTCCGGAGATTCCACGACAAGACACGGGCGGTTTTTGACGCCGCTCATAGGCACCGGGGACTCTTCCACAGCAATGAACTGAGGGGCCGGAGAGTCCTCCACCGTGATGTAGTGGGGGGCCGGGGATTCTTCCACAAGCATGGGGCGATCCCTGGTCCCTGACATAGGTTCAGGAGCTGCAGGCGACGAGGCAACGGAAATAGGGGAATGATGGAGTTCATGACGTTCCAACACTCCAATCTCCTCCTCCTCATTGTCGTTCCACTGCTCCAGCGCCAGGGGGAACCACTGGTCACACTCATCCTCCTCGATTTGCATGGGGGATTCCTCGATAATCGTAGGATTTAGCCTGGATCCACTCGGGGGATTGGGATACGCTCCGGAGGCAGGAGATTCCTCCACCAGGGAGGGAAACCGCCGCGATCCACTCATTGGAGTGGGCGACGATTCCACCACAGTGGGGTTATGCCTAGTCCCCGACAGGGCTTGCTGGATCAGGGCCACGGCCCCTCGAGCCGGACCCAGATGGCCATGGGGATCAGGCTTGAGCGCGAGGACTCGACGGTTTTCAGCGTCGAGTTGGTCAACAATGGGGCTGATGGGCCCTGCCGCAAACAGGTTTTTTCTGACCTGAGGCTCTGGCAACCCCCCTAGCGACGGAGGAGTGCCAGAGTCGACCACGATAGGCCCCATTGGCGAAGCCATCGTACCCCAGTCGGCAGCGCGTGAGGGCGCAGCGTTCATACGCTCGATCACCCCAGTAGATAGGTCGATTACTGCCCGATTCTCGGCGCTAGTAACGGTTGCCGAGCCCATAATAGGCGATTGTGGTCCTCTTATCGCTCCCTGAGGGTGGCCGTCTATTTCCCCCCCAACCATCCCAGGTACACCAGCTGGATTTCGAGGATGGGGGGCCCCGATGGGAACATTCGGGGATTTCGGAAACTTAGGATTTGTAGCCACTTGGGGCTTGGCCCGTTTTTGCGGCCCCTGCCCGGTCGATGGGGTCAGGGCCGAGGAGGTCCTGAGAGTGGGGACCTGGACACCCTCAGCTATCCCTCCCGGGGAAGAGATTTTAATTTGAATTTGGTCCACGATGTCTTGGACCGATCGCTTTCCGCGATGCCAAACGCCCAACAGAGACGAAAAATTTTCGCCTCTGCTACCATGAAACCGGACCGGGTGGTCAGGAGCAGAGGTCGCAGTGGCATGGGCAGCAACATTGCTTGGCACCAAAGACATAACGATAGTGTTGACTGAATAGTATCCTGCAAACAGATATGGTACACATAGCCAATGAAATACCTGATATGCACATATGAGAAATCCACCCTATCATCCACTAATTGAATAACTACTAAACATCCAAGATTGCCTTATCTATCCCACATCCTATGTTCCTAACAAGGAAATGGAATATGATATACCCCATCCCACATATATCCCATATATAGGGCCAAATAATGCTCCCTTAGGGGTTAAATGCCAGGGTAGGGTTGTGACCTGCTTCAACGACAATCTAGGGAACATGGCGAGCGGCATTCAGGTCTTTTCAAAAGCCCCTCTACATTCGTACACTTCTCCTCAGGTGGGCAAATAAAGGGTGAATGGTGCACAACTCCTCAGCCAAGACGCCCTGATCACACCATATAAAAGAAATAAATGGACTGAATGAGCAGTTTGATGACACCCTGGAGAGAGAGAGACAGAGAGAAATATTTGTAAAGAATTTTGCAGTGGTTTTTAAAGGATGAGCAAGCACACAAACACAGGCAACAAACCAAACAACGCAGCGGGACAGGATACCACAGCAGCACAGGGAAGCACAGGACCACGGGGCACAGCTCAGCGGAGCAATGCACCAAGGGAGCGCAAGGCCGCACAGCAACCTGCACAACACAACGAGGCAGCCAGCCACGCCTGGCGCAGGGACATGCATGCCGAAGGCCGCAGCACAACACGTCAGGCCGCAGGACGACACGGTACAGTGCGCAGCAGCACAGCACAATAGGCACCCAACAGCGAAGCGTGGCACCGCACCACAGGAGACCAAATAAAACGGCACAACACACAGCAATGCACCACAGCACCAGGCACCAGAAACAGCACGAAACAAACGAACAGCACGACCCAAGCGCACCAGCACAGCGCAGCATAGCACTGCACACAGCGGATATGACAGGGAACCCACAGCACGACACCCCAGGACACACACAGCTCAAGGCACAGCGGCGAACAACAGCACGCACAAACACACCTGAGAACGTTTTTATGAGTCTTTCAGCTCTTATAGTGCCTCTCCTGCAGCTTGCTGTTGGTGTAGGGTTCCCGCTGCTCGTTTTTGATGGAGAAAATGTTTTGTTGGTGAAACACAACCAATACAGGGTAACCGAAGCCAGAGATGAGCAAGTAGAAGCCAAACAGGATCAAAGCATGAAGGGCTGCAGTCAGAAAAGAGTTCGATAATATATATATATAATATATATAAGATATCAACAATAGACTACAGAAGAAGACAATCAATGCAACTTGGATCAAAATGATTGAGAAAAACTGATTGGCAAACTGCCCCAAGGGCTCACACTACATATAGTGCCATCCTGAAATGTGCACTCTTTGTTTTGGGTCCCATAGGTGCTGAGGTGGCACTGCTTGTGGCGCTGAGGTCACTGCCATGTCACATGGGATATTCGTACTTGGCTAGGCTGACTGGGAATTGAACCCAGGACCTCTCAAAAAGATGTACCACAGCCGCCTAGGGTGCATACGACTAGGATAGCTAAGCATTCATGAGAAAACATAGAAAAATATATAGGGTCAGGATCAATGTCAGTGCCTCAGTCAGTCCAGGAAATGGTGTAAAGAATCAATCAGTTGGGGGGGTCACGGGTCCGCACAACCTCCAAGGTTTGATGCTTGGTTTTATAGGTCGAAAGGTTTTGTCACCCCTTTTGGATAGGCCAATACTAAGATAAAAATGTGTTATGCCTTTTGGCCTCTTCATGACAACTAAAGCTATATGTTTGCACTTTATGTCAAAACGGGCTCCTACAGTACCCTTTTGGCAGGGAAATGCACTTTTTCTTACTCCCCCCCTGTGCTTTGGGGGCCACCACTGTCGCATTTTAAAGGAAAAAGGGAATTTTTCTTGGCCTCCCCATGGCTTCAACATTTATGTAAAATTTCCTATAACATCCCTAACATCGGAAAGAAGGCGCTGCATCAGGGCAGCTGCCAGGTTCTGCTGAGTCATAAAAGACACCTACAGCTCCTACTGCGCTCGTTGGCGTCGCTGGGGCAGCTGTGGCTTGGTAGGGGGTTAGCATGGGCATGCAAATTCATGTGTGCACAACCTTCTCCCTCCAAATGGCAAAACGCAGTGCAATACGCAAAACCCAATGCTGGATATGATCAGGGCACGCTGTCTGGGATCTCAATGAACCTGCTGGAAGACCCGATCTGTCCTTAGTGCGTTGAAAATCAATTTACCCCCTTTGGGGTTGGAGATTCAGGACAGTGGTCCAGGAGTCAGTTTTTCGGCCTGAACACGGCCTACTCCACTGTTTGCGCTCCAGGATATCTGCAGAGAAAGGACGAAGGGTTGAGGGTCTCACAGGCACGCAACGATCGACGCAAACACCAAAATCCGTCAAATGACGGCCTAGAATTTTTCTGACGGCACACACCTGTCCAGAATCTTCATGTGCATTAAATGCACATTTTTGAAAAAATTAATTTTCATCACAGGAATTTCTAAATTCCTAGATTTACACGCAGAGAAAAGCAGCGCGCCGGAGCGCATCCTAACTGGGCGCCGCAAAATACAAAAATAATAAGATTATAACAGTATGTCACGTAATAATAAGAAAATGACGAGACACACAATAAATAATAAACGTAGCAATTCGGCGTTTGCTTCTAGGAGCAATGAAGAAGAATGAATTCAAGAAAATCAAAATGAATTCAAAGAACAAGGTATAAACATACAGGTCTTGTTTGCTTCGTATGCAGCATGCACATTGCTTGTCTCGTGTCATCGTGATTGCGCAGTATAGCAACGCAAACACAGTATAGAGGGACAGATTAGAAGATTGCAAGATGATTAGAGGTTGGATCGGGTGATTAGAGCCTACACACGCGTGCATAAAGCTTGCCTCGCTTGTGACTCGTTTTCTTTCTCCCCTGCCTCGCTCTCCAGCGGTAGGTAAGGTAGGTAAGCCCAGGAGGGGTCACCCCCTGGTAGAGTTCGTGATCTGGGTTTCGATTGTGGGAAAGAGACGGTGAAAACAGGCGATTGGAACCTTCGTGCATACCTGTGCATTCACATGGCGCTTTAAAGGGTAGGCCACGCGTGGTGCGCAGGGTCAAACCCTTATTTAGGTTACCCAGGGGCTCCAGCCTACGTTCTTTAAGAGAACGAGTGGAGTTCCTTAAGGTTGCTTGCTTGTACTGGGGTTCAGGAACAGCCTATTATAGGGCAGCCTGAGAAGCGTATAATACGTGGATGCTGTCTTGGTTCCTCCGTCTTGAACCCTAGTCATTGGCCTTTGCTTTACAGGTGGGAAGGTCAGGGTGAATTGGTGCAGCTGCAGTTGCCTTCGGCGACTTTTGAATTTTTTGCCCAAGCGAAAACGGGCGCTGATCACACAGTCAACAAACTGCCCCTCAGCCAGGAGTGGCGAGGGCAGTCCAACCTCTTCAACATCCACGCTGTGCGTGCAACCTGAGCACTCCCTCCCTCTAAGCCCTAACAGGGAAACGTGTTGTGGCGTCCCTGTTAGGCCACAGTCGCTTAGTAGCGCTGTTTTCTCTCGTCCCTTTCACAGGCAGGCCTCTAGAGCCTTTGACATCCTCATCAACAACCCCAAGTAGCGTGTAAGTGTAGGAGTGGCAAGCCAGGGTGAGGGTCTGGGCCTCAGAGCCCGCTCATCCTTCAATGGCTGGTTCCACTATAGTGAGTGTAGTACCTGTAGTGTGTGTGTCACAGTCCCGCCTGTTTCCTGAAATTTTATCAGGGTTTTGGTGGGCAGTGGCAGTGGTAGTCTAGGTTTTGGCAATCGTAGCAAACAGGCGTTTTCATGCCTCATAGCTTTTGGCCACCCCTCCTTTGTAGTAGGCAGGTAGGTAGGGAAACAATACCTGGACTAACGTGCTCGGTATTCCCCAAAGGTTTTGCGCCATCACAGAAACTGGGCGCTTAGGGGCGGAGAGACCCGGGGCGTACCCCGTGGCACCCGTAGAGCATCCGCTAGGTTCAGCAAGGGTGCAGACTTGGGTAAAATTAGGACACCATTTCTGCAGCTTCCTCATAGGTCCTCAGGATCAGCACAGTCACACACACGCATAGGAAGGTAGAGGAAGGGTTCAGTCCCTAGGTTTCTTCTGAGAGGCAAGCGTCTCAGCGAGCCTCAGCAACTCTCCTAGATTGTTCTGGGACAAGTAGTCTACCAGAACAGAGTTCAGGCGTCCCTCAGGAAGAAGAAACGCAGAGAAGGGTTCCCAGGTAGCTTCTTCAACTCCAAACCCTTCCCAGAGGGTGAGGAAACGCCACCCTTGGCGATAGCGGTGTCGGATGACCGACCTCACCAGGTAGAAGCCTTCCTTAGCCATCTCCTCGGCATTCATGTCGGGGGGGTCTCCTTCTACTTCCATGGGGCTGGCAGCGCCCTGTAGGTCCAGAGCGGCGATCTCCTCGTCGTTTAGTTCCCATTCTTCCCCACAGAGGTGCTTTGGGTCGTAGTAGCGCTTGAGCTGTTGAGCAGCGCACACCAGGGTCCCTCCTAGTCGGGGAGAACACCGCACGGTGATCCGGTGACCATCCAGAGATAGGATCTTGTAGGGTCCAAAAGAGGGGTCATCGCTGATGGAGCGTGGCCAGGCGGGTAGCCGACTGTGGTGTACCAGCACCCAGTCTCCCTCTTGGTAGGAGGCGGGCACCCTGTGCTTGTTCTTCTTGTTCCACTGGTGCTCTCTGACTCTGTGGAGCATAGCCTTGGCCTTGTCCACCTTGTCTTGTTGCTCCTTCACCCACTTACTCACAGTGCAGTAGGAATCCTCAGGATAGGGAGTGTGTAGGAACCACGCGGGGCGTCCCATGAACAGCTCATGGGGCGTATAGCCAGTTGCTGAACTCTCTTGGGAGTTCATCATCAAGGATATGATGGGGAGTAGTCTCACCCAGTCTTCCGTGCGTTCAGTCTTGCACCATATCCTTACGATCTCCTTGAGAACAGGAATCTGTCGCTCACATAGGGGGTTACTCGTATGAGTATAGGGAATCCCCGTCGACACCTGGACATTGAGGGATCTCAGGACTCTCTTGTACCAGCCAGTGTCGGAGCGTACTCGGACATCTTCGTCTGCCTTAATCTCTTTGGGTGCCCCATAGACACAGAACCACTCTTCCAGGAGTATCTTGATGGTCTCCTCACCGGTGATGTGTTTACTGCATGGGAACACCCTGGTAAACCTGGTCAGCCCACAGGTTACCACTAGGGCAAGGTCATAGCCCCCGAACTTAGGCATCTCAGTGTAGTCCACATAGAGAACACTGTTGGCACCGTGGATGATAGGAAGAGTCAAATGGAGACCTCTGTGCCTGACATCCCAAGGTTTACAGGACCGACACGGGCACTTGTCCACGATAGGCTGGGGGGTTTTACGCAGCTGGTCATCAGTCCACGTAGAGTGGAACCACTGCTTGGAAAGCCCCAGGGTACGGCTGGTCCCCACATGACCACTGGACTCATGGGTCCACTTGAGGAGCGCCGGGACTCTGTCGCTAGGCCCCACTATCCGGTCCTCATGCCAGAGGTAGGTCTTGTCCCGGTTCCAAACACTTCTCCAGGCGTTTGTAGATATCCCCAAACTCCTTCAGCTACTCCACTTGTCGGATTCCATCTAGAGGTCTGATCATGGTCATGTTCAAGTCCAGGTGTAAATCCATACAGCTGAACGCCTCCTTGGCTAGCTCCTCAGACCTGGCACCAATCAGTTTGTCGAAGTTGTTGTGTCTGATGTACTCCGCACACTCGTTCTTGATGCCCTGCATATGATGTACTGAGAGCCGTAGCTGGCTCAGGTAGGTTCACCAGCGTCCGAGCTTAGCCTTCTCAGTTGGGGGTCCCTTCTGGAAGGTGCGGACCGGTTGTTGGTCGCACAGCCAAACCAGAGGGTTACTCCACAACAGTCGGGACTGAGAGGATAGCACCAGCATACCCGCGAGTAGTTCCTGCTCATAGGTAGAGTAGTTACCCCGGGCCTGGTTCCATTTCCATTTCCAATGACCCAGGGGAACAAGGACCCATTTGTCGTCAGGGTAGCTGTGCTTGAGAGTACCGTCTCGGTTGAGTCCATCAGTACCCCATTGGGAAATGGCCAAGTACAAACTCCTGCTCCTCTAGCCCTTGCCATTGGAACAACGTTCCACCTCCACCCGCATTGCTGGCGCCAGTCACCAGTATAATCTCCCCTTGTGCTCTAGGCACACCCAGGCACTTAGCGTTGGCCACTTTGTCCTTGAGCTCGTCAAACGCTTCTTGCTCTTGAGGGCCCCAGCGCCAGGTAGTGGTCCTCTTGATGAGGTCCATCGGGATGGCGCTGGTGTACGTGAAATTCTTGATGCGGCGGCGGTAGAAGTTGCATGCCCCAATGAAACTGCGTACATCACGGAGTCCTTTCTGGGGGTCTTCATGTCGTACCCTAGCATCCATCAGGGGTTTGGCCTTAGAGGCCGCTGGGGTCCACCACCCATAGCCAATGTCGAACCCCAGGTACTGCAAAGTCTCCTCCATGAACTCACACTTCTCCAGCTTGAGTCTAGTGTGGTTCTCCTGGCAGACCGCAAAGAACTCACCCAAGAGGATTAGGTGGTCCTCTTGGGTATTCGTTCCCAGGCATACATCGTCGATGTGTGCTTCCATCTGGGCGCCCCGGGATATGAGTTCTTGCACCACGGGTTTTCGACGCAGGATGGATAGGATCTTGTTCATCAGCTCTTGGAAAAGAGCGGGGGCGTTGGCCACGCCGAAGGGCATGACCTTCCACTTGAACACCCTCCCCTGAGGGGTCATGAAGGCAAGGAGTTCCTGGGCGTTGGGCGTCAGGTCCACTTGCCAGAATCCACTTCGCCTGTCCATCTGAGTCTTGTGGCGACAGGAGGCTATCTTCTCAAGGGTTGACTCCATGTTAGGAATGGACCCTGAGTGGTTGAACATCTTCTTGTTCAGCTCTCCGTAGTCCACTACCAGCCGTTTGGCTGTTGACCCAGCCTTAGCTACCAGGAAACAGGGGCTGCAGTGTTGGGGATAGTCCCCATCCTTGTACTCCAGGACCAGGCCAGCGTCAATACACTCTTGTATCTGTCGCTCTATCTCATCGGCCAGCTCCTTAGGAGCCGGGTAGGGTCTCCTTCTTATCTTGTGACCCAGGAACTCGGGCTGCAGCTTGAGGTACATCTGTACGTGCTTCTCACAGGATGCTGGAGGGGGTAGTTTTCCGAATACCTCCAGGTAGGTCCTGATCAGCTTCTGTACTCTAGGGTCCAAGAGATTGATCTTGTCCTTCATGTCTTTGTCAAAGTGAAGGTTGCTTGCCCCTTGGTGTATAGAAGCAGGGAGGTGATCCTCAACCGGCTCAGCGTCCTTGGTTTTTTCGTTCAGTCCTTGATAGGCGTAGAGAAGGTCTCGTTCCACAGTCTCTGGTGGTCGATGACAACATAGGCACACTCGAGGGGGTTCGAATACGCATTCCTCTGAGACTTCATCCTCCTCTTGGGTCCTCACATGGGCACCCCATACACTCTACATGAGCTTCAGGTCGACCTCTCGTTGCCAGTTGGTAATCTTCTGTTCTAGGTCCTCCTTCAGTTGGAAGATATCTCCCATAGACCCTTGCTTCAACCGCCAAGAGCGGCGTGTAGGCCTAGCGTAGCACATCTTTTTCGCCACCAATCTTCTCTTGGAGTCCACGTGCTCTCTCAGCCTGGATCGGGGGTCCAACTCCTGGTCCAGGGGCTCCTCTCCCCTCATGGAGAGTACGGGTTTCAGTGGGGCAGCGTACTCGGCGTTCTCCACTTCTTCCACACACGTCTGCACGAAGAAGGCGTCATGCTCAGTCTCGTCATCAGAGTGTATAGAGCTGGGTAGCTCGGATAGCCCACACTCTGAGACTACATCAGGATTAGATACACGGCAAGGGGAGCTGGGGGCAACAGTGTCAGACACGACGTACTCGTCTCCCCCAGGAGTAGTCTCCACGGCGTGTTGAGGCCGTAGGTGATTTCTCAGGACGTCCAGGGTGAAGCCACTGCTCTCACGCTGAATTTCCTGGACCATAGCATACTCCAGATCCTCCCAGGTCACTGGGGCTAGACTCCCATCCACCACGCTTAGCATACTACCCAATCCAGGTTTCCCGATGGGCGTCTTGTGGCCCAGAGGCACGTAGATGGCGTCATCCGGCAGCTGGATGGAGGTGAGCGTCAGCTTCTCCAATAGAGTACGCCAGTACTCATTTCCCCCATGGGCTCCCCAATCGGGAGAGCACAGTACCATACGGGAACATTCCAGGGCCACCTTGGTCAGGACCTTCCCCAGCTCACTGAATCTTGGATTCCCGTAGGCCATCCCCAAAGAGGGCCAGTAAAATTTATAGCAGCACTTTTTCCCCTTGCTGCAGTAGAGGTCCAGGACATGTTGCTTGTCGCTGGCAAATAGCTCCACGTTCAGGTCTTCCCGGGAGTATCCCAACTCACTCAGACCTTGGTCTAGGACATCACCCAGGAGCTGATAGTCGTCTGTTTTGGAGGCGACCATCATGGTTGAGGGCTCCCTCTTGCATACCCTCAGGTAGCTAGACGTATGCTCGGACTGCTCCAGAGGTACAGATTCCCGGCCATCACAATGGTCCACTTGGAGGACGTAGGGTGCTTGCAGGGTGAAGGATAGAATCTGGGAGTGCTCCACGAAGAAGTCAGTACCCAGTACAATGTTGAAGGCTTCGATGTCCATCACGTAGAACCGATGGGCAATACATCTAGAACCCATAGGCACTTCGACCTCACAGTCTCCACAACTGTGCACCACATGCCCATCTCCCATGCAGATGGCTGCGGTAGGCAAGATATTCTTCAGGTCCCCACAAGGTAAAATTTTCTTGGCCACGATAGATATGGTGGCCCCAGTATCCAATACCCCCAGGTATTCACGTCCCCCAAGACGGATACGTACCCAGAACACCAGGTCTGTAGGCCTCCCGGAGCGTCCCTGTCAGAACTCCGCGGGGCAGGTTACTTCGAACCCCTTCGTCTGGAGTTTACACGCCATGCGCATGAAGCGGGAGCGCTTGTGGGCATTGGACTGGTCCCCATCTTCGTTAGCACGCTTGCTCCCTTGTTCTTGTTGGCCTTGCGTCTGGGAACGGGTCGTAGGTCCCGTGCTGGGTTGCCCGCCAGAGGGCCCAGGGTTCTGCAATGGGCACATGCCCTGATAGGAGCCTGGCTTAGGATGTCAGTTTAGGTCAGGACATTTTCTGTGAAATGTTTTTTTGCTGCTGGCGCCAGCAGTTACATTGTATCCGCTGGCGCTTGCGCGTCGCTAGTGTCCGTATTTTAGCGTACAGATGTGTAGGATTTTATTGTTAAATTGTTAGTTCTGACATCGGATTTTTAGTTAGAATAAAATCTTTTATAATTGTGTGTATGCCTGTAGGTTACGTTACATTTCTGTGCATATCAGTTGTTGTGTAAATAGTGCTGCACTGTGATCTTGTTGTTCCAGGAACAACCAGATGTAAACTCCAAATGAATGAATGAATGAAGTTCCAGCGTTGTGCTCGTGAAGGCGTCAGAGTTCGATTACTGCCAGGTTGTGGGAGGATCAAAATAGACATGGTATGAAAACAGGTTCTTCCCTGGCGTATGATTGGGGTTCCCTCCGGACAGGTTCGCGTTCCTGTCCTTGTCAGGCTTGCGGTCGCCGCCTCCTCGTCCACCTTTACCTTTGCCACCTTGGCCTTTCATATTCCCCTTGGACTTGCCTTGGCCATTGTCCTTGTTGGCGTTGCCCTTGCCACCGCCCCTGCCACTAGCGTTCTTGGTCTTAAGCTTCACCAACAGGCGTTGCTTATGGTAGCACTCATCTTCGTAGTGCTTCCTCTTCCCGCAGAACGCACAGGTGATGGTACACCTGTATTGGTCCGGCAGCTTCGCCTTGCCGCCGGTGTTGGTCTCCTGCTTCTTACCCTGGACCACGAAGCCATCATGCTGATTGCAGTCCGGGGCGTGTAGCAGGGAGCCCTGCTCGTCTCTGGGATCACACCAGAAGAGATCTTGCACATTGCTCATGATACGAGACTTTTTGGGGGTAGTCCCCTGTCCGGGTCAGTGTCCTTGATACAAGAGGCCATAAGTCCCAGAGCCTCCTCCTTCGGGACGGTAGGCGTTCAGGTGCTGGTCGCTTTCTTTCTCCAGCGCCAGCTCCGAAAGTAGCACAGACAAATCCTCGTAGTTGAGGGCTCTCGCCTTGCGCTCTGCCGTTGACCGGGACTTGTCCCACAGCTCCCGAGGGAACTTAGCCACTAACCAGAAGAGCAGCTCGTCGCTGCCGTTGGAACCAGGCGTCAGTTGTCCCACCCAGTGGTCCAGGTCAGCCAGTAGCTCGGAGATCCTCGCTGGTTTGGGGTTGTTGGGCACCACGGCCAGGTTCTGGATCTCGGCCCTGATGAAGAGGTCGGTTTCGTAGGTAGGGTACTGCCTCTCCAAGGCAACGAACACGTCGGTAAAGGTGGCGGACTTCGTCACAATCTGCTTGACCTGCTTCTCCAGGTACTTAGTCTTGGAGCACTGCATGAGCACATCGCACTTGACTCGGCCACTAGCACGGGTTTGGCCGGTCATCCGGAGGAACCGGCCAAAGTTCTCAGCGAACTTGCTCAGCGGCCAGCGGCAGGCACAATGAGCCAGGTTCTCGGCCGGCCTCCACGTGCCCCGCGCAGCCGCCCAGTAAAACCCCCGTGATGGGGAAAGGCACCACGGCGACGGGAAAGCTGACCAGAGCACCCAGAGCGACCGGACCGGACGAGGCGCGGCGCACCAAAGCAGGGCCACAAGGCACGCCAGAGAGGCACGCCGCCGGCCACAACCAAGGCACACGGACAGGTGCCAAGCAGCAAAGGCCATCGGTAGCCGCAAACCCGAGCAGCGCGCACAATCTGCACCAAACCACGGCACAGGAACGAGTGCCAGGCAACACCGAACCCCCAAACCACAAACCCCAGCCAGGAAAGGTGGGGTACAAGCAGAGGGAGCAGACCGACACACACACCCCAACTACCCAGCCAGGAGTGGCGGGGCGCAGCCGAGACCCAAGCCCAAGCACACACACCCACAGAGCACACCCCAGCCAGGAGTGGCAGGGTACAGGCGGAGCGCGCACACAAACACACACACAACCAAACACCCCAGCCAGGAGTGGCGGGGTGCAGCCACAACCCAAGCCAAAGCACACACACCCACACCGCACACCCCAGCGAGGAGTGGCGGGGTACACACGAAGCGCGCCCACAAACACAAACACACCCAACACGCCAGCCAGGAGTGGCGGGACGCAGCCGAAACCCGAGATCAAGCACACACACCCACACCGCAGACCCCGGCCAGGAGTGGCAGGGTACAAGCGGAGCGCGCACACAAACACACACACACCCCAACACCCCAGCCAGGAGTGGCGGGGCGCAGCTTCAAGCCGAGCCCAGGTGCCCACGCCCAGATCGCACACCCCGGCCGGGAGTGGCGAGGTACAAGCGGAGCGCGCCTACAAACACACAGACAGGCCAACAGGGCGCACCTCCCCAACGGGGACAACCCGCTGCCCGACGCCGCCAAGGTGCGCAAAAGCGCAAGGCCTCCACACAGGCCAAACACGCGCCAAAGCCAAGGGCCAAGCCGAAGAGCTGGACCAAAGAGGAAGCCGCTGCCCTGTATCCCGAATACGCCATCAACACCCGGGTGCAGCTGCCCTTCGAGTACCCCACGGCCGCAGGCCCCTCCAAGTGGATATGGGCCGCAGGGGAGGTCAAGCACCGGTACCGCGTCACCGGGGACCACCAGGGGTTCAAGATCAACGTCAAGTGGGACCCGGCCACCCCCAACGACAAGAAGCTGGGGCGCACCATCGAACTCTGGCGAGACCAAGCCGGTCGTGAGATGGTCCCCATGCAGCTGTGCACCCCCGACACGGAGCACCTCACCGGCACCGAGTACACGGGCGAAGTCCACAATGCATGGGCCCTACCCCAACCCCAGAAGCGGAACCGCAGGGCACCCACAGCTCAGGGCGTCATCGACCTCCTCAACGCCTGACGGGGCCAGGGCCGGACACGGCCCGCCCCCCCAACTACCGGTCCCCAGAAACCGGCGCCTGCGGAAGCCCACGCCCGCATCAACATCCTCAACGAGCCCGCGGTCACCTACGACCCCACCAAGGCCGCCACACTGCAAGCCATGCCCGGGCCACACCCCCAAGGCGCAGACCTCCTGGGGTTCCTGGAGCAAGCCCTCCGCAAAGCGGACCAACCCGAACCAGCACCAATCCTGGACCCAGAGGGGAACAAATATCACGCCCACTGGGAACGGGGGGTACCCCTCTACCACAAGACATCGGTCACGGTACATGCCCACCCCGACCTCGGAGTGGATGGTCGCCTCGGGGCGTACGAGTGCGTGGGGCCCGGATGGCAGCTAAACGTGCTGCTCACACACGTCCCGCTCGGGGAGGAGACCAAGGACTTCCTGGACACCCTGAGCCTGGCGTACCGCCGACTCTCCCTCCTGGCACCCACCATCATCATAGGCGACCTAAACGCCGCTCCCACCGACGACGACCGCACCGGCCCACCCACAGCCACCGACATAGCTGTCCGGGACGCCATGCACCAGCTGGGCCTCACCGACCTCACGGCAGGGCTCACCGGCACACCCTCCCATTACCCCCACCAGGCCGGCACCCACCCATCCCGCATCGACACGTGCTACGGGGACCCAACCACGGTGCGCGTCCACGAAGCAGCCTACGGGGACCTCCCGCCCACAGGCACGGGCCACCGGCCCCTCTACATCGACCTCATCATCCCCGACCTACCCCCACCCGCAGCCACCCTGCCAGACGACACCCTCCCACCCACACTGCAGTTCCCGGCCGAGGACGACCACGGCGCCTGGCACAGGTATAACAGGGCCCTACACGCCATCCTACGCCGCCCGGGTGCACCGACACTCACCACCGCCATGCGCCGGGCGGCACAAGCATGCGGCTTGGAGCGTGACACCAACCACACGGGAGCACCACCGGACCTCACCCTCCAGCAACTCGTCCATGACATCTGGACCACGAAAGGGGAACTCGCCACCCTGCTACGCCCCAGCACACCGGAGGCACGAGACCGGGACGCCCACCTCCGTGCGCTCCTCACCACCCGCCGCCACCAACTCCAGGAATGGCACGCCGACCGCATAGCGGCAGCAGCCCAGGAACGCGAAAGATACGGCAGAAACGACACGCCGTACAAGTCCCTACGGTACGTCAGCCGCATCCTGGAGGACACGGGGCGCCGTACCATCCACGCGGTCCGCACCCCCGAAGGAGGCCTCACCAATGACCCCGACGCCGTCCTCCAGGCAGTCCTGGACAGCTTCCAGGCACAACACGGGGACGCCCTCCCCGAGCTCGACCCCCACACCAGAAACACCATCCGCGAGCATGTGCCCAGGGTCTTCAACCGGGAACAGCGGCGCGCCATCGAACACGACCCCTTCAGCATCTCAGAACTGCAGCGCGCCCTGGACCGCCTGAAGAAGGGGGTCGTACCCGGCGTCGACGGTTTGCCGGCCGAAGCATACCAACGTCTCACCCTGCCCATCAAACGCCGCCTGGCAGCCCGCCTGTGGGACATCGTCACGGGCGCCACGCCCATCCCCCCTGAGTGGGCCAACCTGGTCCACCCCCTCTACAAAAAGGGGGACTGGGCGCAGCCGGGGAACTGGCGGCCCATAGTATGCGCCACCACCGAGGTCAAGCTGGTGTGGACGCTCATCCTGGGCCGCATCGCGCCAGCGGTCTTCGCCCACGTGCCCGGCAGCATGTGGGGGGCCATGGCCGGCAGGTCCCCCCACGAGGCCATCTTCCTCCAGGACACCGCACTGGACATGTACCCCTACGAGATGATCATCGCCTCCCTCGATGTCCAAGGCGCGTTCCCCCACGCCCCACACCGGCTCCTCACGGAGGTATGGGATGCCATGGGCCTCCCATTCCTATCCTTCATGACCGGATACATCCAAACCCGACTCTACGCCGTCATCACGGCCGCGGGCCTCACCCCCTGGACCGGCACAGACAGCGGGGTCCCCCAGGGAGGCGCCGAAGGCCCCTTCCTCTACCTCCTCGTCACCCTGCCACTGGCATTCGAGCTAGCACGGGTATACCCGGGGTACGCCCCATACCCGCTACGGTCCCCCCTCATCAACTTCGCAGATGACAACCTCCTCACTACAGCCACCCGCCACCGCGACCCTGAGAACGCAGGGCTACCAACGACCACCGAACAAGCGTCCGCCATTCTCCAACTCACCACAACCTACCTAGACGCCCACCAGCTCCTAGTGCACCCCCGCAAATCGGTCGGGCTGGCCGACGCCGAGACCCCCACCCCCCACATCCGGAAAGGCGAACCCCTGCACCTGGAAGACACCACAGTCCACCTGGGAGTCACACAGGCCACGCGGCACCACCACATCACACTCCCAAGCAAGCTAGAAGAGCGCCTCGCCCGGCTAACCCAAATTGCCAGGGGGGACCTCCTGTCTACGCAGGGCCTGGCGTACTTCATGGAAGCAGTGCTCAACGCGGCCATCGGGTACCAAGCCCTGCACCTCCCGCGCCCCCAAGACGCACTACGCCACGCTCGACAACAAGTGACGAAGGCATGGGCGCAACACGGAGGCTGGCCCACGTCTTTCCCCAAGGAGGCCATGATGGCCCACTGGCGCTACTACGGAGACAATACGGGCGCCCTGGTCGACATGGCCTATGCCAAACACGCAGCACACCTCCTACACAGGGTAACACACAACCACCAACCAGAAGTTCGCGAGGCGGCGGCCATACGCATAAAAGAAGCGCAAATGGCCCGCAACACCTGCCCCCGGTGGATACTGGCACAACACGGCGTCTCCACCCCCGTGGGCACTGGCATCTGGGCCCAGCTACAACTCCTCCTACCGCACCACACGCACGCCATCCTGACAAGCCACCACTGCGACCAACAGGGGCCACTCGTGGCCACACACACCGACATCCACCGACACCCGGCAGGCGAGGTGGACACCCTGCGCCTCGTAGGGGCCACCATCACCATAGTGTATATCACCCCAACACAGATGCAGATAATGGCCCAATGCGACGCCCACCACGCCCCGTTCCTTTCCGACCCACAATGGCCGGCACGCCACGTCTTCCAAGCGTACCTCCGCGCATGTGCTACGAAGGCAGGGCGCGACATGCCGGGGCCCAAGGACATCGACACGGCGTACACAGCCTTCCAGCGCCAGCACCCCCGGCCCCGCCTGAGCGAACACGAGACCCCCAACGACGGCGGCACGACGCAGGGGGAGCCCACCCCGTCAGCTGAAGGCTGGACACCACCCACCATCCTGCTGCTAGCACCAAACGGCCACAAACATGTAACCCGCACCGTCCAGCGACACCATGCCCCCTGGTCCATCCCCAAACACAATGCACCGGAGACCGATGTACCACCAGTCAGACACAGTGACCAGGGCATACCACGCACGTGCTGGCACTGCGGCCCGGCAGCCCTCGACACGCCGTGGCCCCTGCTGCACCTCATCTCCACCCACTACCACACCCCCACCGCCGCCGCCACCGCCGACCAGCAGGCATGGCTCTCCCCCTGGTTTCACACGGTACCCCCGGACCACCCGGCGCACGTAGCCTGGACCCGAACACCCACGGCGACATGGACGTTCACCAACGAGCAGGCAGACCCGGACAGCGTAGCCATGGAGTACGACCGCTGCGACCCACACCGCGCAGGACCTCAGGAGGCACCCATGCGCCCCCTACAGCACAAATGCCCCACCCTCCGCGGCGACAAGGACGACACGGAGCGGCGACAGACCATCACGTGCCAGAAATTCCACCCCAATACGGGATACCTCTTCCACCTGATGTACGCGTATATCACCCAGGGACGCCCAGACAGGGGCCTCCTCCGCCTCACCCCACGAGCCCAGGCCATCATCACCCAGGGAATAGGCGTCTATGCAGCGCCACTACTGCAACCCACGCAAATCACCGCCAGAACCACCCAGGGGAACCCCATCTACGTCTATCACCCCACAGCAATCGCCCGCCTACCCATACCCAGCGACACCGACATCATCTACTTCACTGACGCATCCGGCACCCAGCAACGCACCCCCACGGTCGGTTGCGCCTCCGTGCGCATCACCCGGCGCGCGGACGGCCTCCACGTGGAACACCACACCGGGACCACCATCTTTGGGGCGTCCTCCCACGGCGAACTGCGCACCATGGCAGACGCCGTCACCGCCACACCGCCACCCACGACGGTCCGGCCCCGCAACATCTGGGTAGTCGTGGACGCCACGGTCGACATCCACCTCACCAGGCGCCTTGCGGACCTACCCCTCCACAAAGCACTCGATTCCGGCCTCACCACACAAGCGTTGGGACTATGGATGGCCTTCAAGGGCATGCACCCCCAGGACGCCCTACACATCGTCAAGCAGGAGTCGCACCGCTACGCATACGGCAATGGACGCGCAGACACGCAGGCCAAACACCAGAACACAAACCACACCCCAGGGCTCGAACGCCTGCGACTGGACACCCCACACCACAGCCACCTGCAGCACCTGCCCCCGATACCCCTGGCCGCACAGCCCCCCCAATGGATGCCCGAGGACACGCCGTACACGGATCGAGACAAGCAGTACCACTACCCCACACCCATCCAGCAACTCGCCGCCACACTGGGCCACCCAGCAAACACCGAACTCCTCCGACGCCTCGAAAACTCCGTCCACACCCCCCTCTACTACTCCGCCCTGCGCCCGGATAGCCTCCCAGCACACCTACAAAAGCCCCGACTCCAGCTCGCCCTCGAACAACTTCCCCTCCTCACCCGATACCACCGATGGTATACGCGCCGCTCGATCCACGTCCCCGCAGGACACACCAAATGCATCTGCAGCCACGCGGAAGAAGAAACGTGGGACCACTTCAAGGCGTGCTCCCTGTACAGGGGACTGGACACCCTCACAGACTGGAACCCAACCCACACCATCGCACAGCACGCCGGATGGCTGGCGCAGTCCCCGGCGACCCAGCAACTCACCACCGTCCTCAAGCAGACGGAGGTACTCGAGGCAGTCCGCAGGGGACTCGTCCCCACTGCCGTCTACACCTTACTACGCACCCACGCGGAGGACCCCCAGGCCACGGCGGCACACATGCAGCGAACGGCCGTTGCCAAGACGGCGGAGCAGCTCACATACCGCACCCACAAATACCTGCAGCATGCGGCAACCCTGCCACCAACAGACCAAGCCCACCTCCTCAAACTCCTGTTCTACCAACCATGAGAACCTACCCCGTGACATACCAACACCGAACCCCCACCACATCTACACACCGTCCACCGGGCACAGCACTGGCACAGCACACACGGGCGCCACAGGCACCGCACACGCTCCCACCTGCATGCGCGCGCCACCAGCCCCCATCCCCCCACGCCGCCGTCCGTCCACAGGTACCACCAACCACCAGCCACCGCATGCCCCCTCTGCGCTCGCCAGCGGCTACCACAGACAGCCCTGCCCTGCAACCCAGACCACTGGGTCTGCCTGGGAGCCGCGCACCGCCTCACCCACTGCCCCCACTGCGGGGACCTCAACCCCCGCCACCGCGAACGGCCCGCGGCCCCAGCCGCACCCCCCCCCGCCAGCCACCCCAGCTTCTTCGGGTACCTCACCGACACTCTCCGGGACCAACTGGGAGGGTACTACGTGGCGGACGCGGCGGACCACGCATGGGCCATAGCCGTGGCCACGGGCAACACACCCCTGCCCCCCCACAGCCCACCCCTACGCCACAGCGGAGGCGGCTTGAACGTGGCGGCCCGCCACATCCTCCTCGCCCTATACCTCCACCACCGAGACCTACACCTCCCAGACCCACAACTCCCGGCCCCCCAAGCAGCAGCCCTGACGCCGGAAGCGTGGGCCGACACGGCACCAGAGGAGATAGCAGCCTACCTCCGAGCCACGTGCCGCCGGTTCGCAAACGCCCTCGGCCGACGGAAGGGAACACCTTACCCCCTCAGCGCACTCCTCTACCCGGCACACCACCCCCACCCCACACAACGGACACCCCCGGAGGGCTGGGCGTCTTTCCGGGACACCCACCTGGCCGCCCCAGACGAGGCCACCGCCACGCGGATGAGCCTCACGGACCAGGAGGCCTACGTCAGAGGCCTCAAGACGAGCCTCCAAGAGGCACACCGCTGGCGCGCTCGCTCCCCGTCGCCCCCGCGGGGACAGGGGGGTTCACCCGCCCCCGACACCCACCAGGCCAAGAAGACCAAGGGGCACCGGCACCAGGGGGCCTGCCAACGCGCCCGCCAGCAGGGCGCGACGCCCCGACCAAAGCCCGGGTCCAGCCACACCGCACCGCCCCACGCCCAGACCCCCGGGGCACACCAGCAACACCACCACCACCAACGCCCACCGCCACCACCTTACCGCAGCACCCAAACCCTGCAGCCCAGTCAGCCACCACCGCCCACACACGTCCACACCATGCCAGGACCACCGTACGCGCAGAGCCAGGGGACATGGCACCACCAACACCACCACCGCGCCCCCGTCCCTCCCAACCCCTACCCCCTAATGCCCCCAAGCTACAGCGGCCCCCACCAGCTACATCCCCACCACGCCCCAGCACAACCAGGCCCCGCGAACCACCCACCCCACATAGCGCACATCACCGCACCACACCATCACGTGTACCACCACCACCAGCCCCTGCCGCCACGGCCACCAACGCCGGGGTACCACACACAACCGACACACCCTCCACACCACCACCACGCGGTCCAGCACCACCCGCCGCCCCCACTACACGGACCCACGGCATACGAGCCACGGTACACCCCCATGGACCCGCGAGGAGCCGCGCACGCACACCGGCAACACCAGGACCGAGTAGGGGCGCCACACCACCACCAACAGCCCCCCCACCCACACCCCATACCAGCAAGCACCATCCACCAGCAGCCACCCATCACATACGGACCACAGCCCCACCCGGGGGCTCATGCGGTCGCCTCCCACCCGCACCCCGGCACCACAACCAGTCAGGAACCGCAAGGACCACACGGCGCACACACGCAACACCCACACGACCCACAGGGACGCCCAGACCCCCAGCCAGCACAACACCCACCCCCGCCCCCCCCACCACCAACAGCGCCACCCCCACACCACCCCCCCCCGCCCCCCCCCCGAGACCAGGCCACGGACACAACACGCGGCAGCCAGCACCAACCAATCGATGTCGATGCCCCCGCCGACACATGCCACCGCGAATCCCCCCTCCCGCGGCCGCCGCAAGAGACCCCATCACCGGACCCCGCGCGCGACAACGATGACCACCCCCCCCAACCCACACCACCCCCCCCATCACACCCCGCACCACCAGTCGCCGCACCGGCCGAGCCCTACGCCCTGCACAACCCCGCAGCGGTACGGCAGCACCTCCAGGGGGTCGGGGAACAGGACGTCGTGCTGTACCTCCGCACCTCCGGCACCAGCACCCCCATCCGGGCGGCCACCCTGGTCCAGGCGGCCACCCTGGGGGAAGGCGTCAGAGACTTCCTCTTCGACGCCTTCCTCCACGTCGCCCGACACGAGCGCCCCCCACGCGCCACCCCGGACGGCGAGAGCCCGCCCCCCACGGGGAGCCGGATCTGGGTACCCCCCATCGACTGGGGGCGACACCTGGTCGGACACCCCGTGCCAGAGCGGGACAGCACCCAGGGCCGCACCCGCTACCGCGAGCCCAACATGGCCCACCCCCCACCCGACGCCACCCCCAACAGCACCAAGGAGTGGGAGCGGGAAACATGGGTGGCCCAGATGGCCTCCCTAAGCAACTTCCGGCACCACGTCCCGGGGGACATCCCCACCCCCGACGAGCAGCAGCCAGCCCCCTCCACGTACATGACCCTCATGTACAATCTGCACTACACCCTCTCCACCACCACCTACCACGCACCCACAGACCACTGGGTGGTACACGGCACCGACTCCCTCCTCCCCGCCGACTACACCCCCCCCACACACAACCCGAGCACACATGTACGCCAGGGGGGAAGACCCGGACGACCCCCACATCTGGGGCACGTGGGAACCCGAATCCCTGGACGCGCTGCTCTCCATCCGCAGCAGCTACCAGGGCCTTGGTAGGGCGATGTATTGCCTCGCCAAGTGGACCCAACGGACCTGGGGGATCCCCGCGGACCGATGGGTGTGGGTGGTCACGCTGCGCCCCCAGCAGATGGAAGCCCCCCCAAACCGCGGGGGACCCACCCCCCCACGCCCCACCACCCCACAACTATGCCCGTACATGGTGGCAGCCCGCCTCATGGCGCTGCTATGGCCGGGCCCCCACACCCCCACCCAAAACTACCCCCACCTCACAGAGGGGGACATGCCCGGCATCCAGCGATGCTTCTTCGAGACCCTCGACTACCTCCAGCAGACACACCCCCGCGTCCTGGAGCAGATATGGCCACCCCCCGGGTAACCCACGTGCCCGCACAGCCGAGACAACACCGCCACGCCAGCACCAGCACGCACGGATCACCAGGGAAAACGCGCGCACACGCCCGATGCCCGAACCTGCACCCGCGTTCTCGCTACTTACAGGACCCAGCATCATACGCCCGCCCCCGAGGCCCGGGACCCTCCGCCGTCTCCCGCGGCCCTCTCCTCCGCCTCCGACTCCACAACCTCCACCACCACGACCACCTCATCCACCACCACCACCACCACGTCCTCATCCAGCACTCCACCCCCCAGGCCGCGGAGGACACCTCCCAAACGGGCCTCCAAACCCGCCCCCACCGCGAGCAGCCCCACCGCCGCCAAAGCCCACGCCCCGGCGAAGCCCATACCCACGACCCAGCCGAAGCCCAAGGCCGCCGCCAAAGGGCAGCCCGCAGCCAAGCCCAAGCCCAGGCCCAAACCCGGCGCCACGACGGCAGCTCGGGCCCGGCCCCCCCAGGATGTCCTCTACGACATCCGGCCCCAGCCGTCCCGGGGCCCGAAGGCAGCAGCGCCCAGCGCGGCGCCCCCCCACCGTCACCGACACCACCGCCGCCACCTTCATGGCGGAGCGCGCCGCGGCCGAAGCGCGGCGCGCCTCGTCCCACCACCTCCCAAAGCCCGCACCCCAGGCCCACGGACCGCTCCAGGGTCCACCAGCAGCGCCCACGCCCCCCTACCGGCCCCCGATGACAGCCCACATGCAACGCATGCCCCACTACCGCCGCCGCCACGAATCCCCGCCCAACCCCGAGGCGGAGACCGTACGCGCACACCCGCGGGTCCACATCCGCGTGCACCCCCACTCCCCACGCACCCCCACGGAACAGGACTACGAGGAATCCCCCAGGCCCGCCACCGCCGCCGGCCCCCACGACCCCATCACACCCACCCACGCACACTCCTCCGCCGGAGACCGCAGGCCCGCCCAGGAACAGTGGTGGCAGCGCTGGACCCACACGCAGCTCTGGGAGCTGCGGAAGTGGGCCCGGGGAGAGCCCTCCCTCGAGGGCCTGGTCCATCGGCCCCGCAAGGGGTCGGTGGAAAACTGCCGCCTCCGGCCGGCGGGGGGGTGGATGCCGCAGGCCGCATGGGAAGCCATGCTGGCCGATGCGCTCCACCCCCTGGGAGTCCACCCCCGCAACCTCCCCGCGCCCCAGGACCACCCGTACGTCCTCAGGCGCCTGCGGGAGACCCTCCAGGAAGCACGGCGAGACGGCATCCGCCTGTGGGACATCACCCAAAGCCCAGCCCCGCACGCACACACCCCCTCAGCACCCCACAAGCGTCGGCGCACCGACACCGGCGACACCCACAACACCCCAGAAGCCCTGCGCGCCACACAACACGACGCGCCTGACCCCCCGGCCAGCGGCGCCGCCATCTAACCCCGTTATCCAGCACAGCACCACCACGGGGCGCCACGCCAGGCCCCGCCCAGAAGTCACCAAACAAACCGGACGCCGAAGGAAGCCAACGCACACGACAACGAGCACCACTACGCCCAAAGGCGCCGAACCCGGGCCCGATACCGTGGGCTCCTCTCCACCCTCAGCACGACACACACGTCACTGACGTCACTCCTCCGCCATGCCCCCTCCCACGCCACCGCCCCGCCCCCCCCCCCCTCCCGCCGCACGTCCCCACGCCGCCCAGCACCCAGCCCCACACACTGCGCCACAGCATCGCCCTAGTCCGGCTCCTCCACCATCGCGGCGCTTGGCACCTCACAGTAGACCACCGTCCTATGGTCCCGCTCCCCCCAGCACCACTCCCAGGGCCGCACCCGACCCACGCCGTGTTCGCCCCCACGTCGCGGGCCGCGGACATCCTCCCGCTCCCCACCACCACCCCTCCCGGGCATCGCATACTACTTACCGCCAACCCCTCGGTCCTCAGTGAGGTCCCCATCAGGCACGCCGACGCCCTGCACGTGCGCCCGCAGCTGCCCAACCTGCACGCTGCGTACGCCCCCGGCGCGCCCGCCGACCCCTCCGTGTGGGACTCCTAGTGAGGCCACCGGCCAACGGCCGGCCCACACGCACCACCCCGCACCCGCCTCGGGCGCACGACTCCGTGGACGCCGCTACCCACACGCCCGGCCCCGCGCAACCGCCTAACCGAGCCAGAACACAAGCACAAATCAAACCCGAGCCACACCCCGAAACCGCTAACCCTTGACTCCTAACCAAACCCGCCGAGGGAACAACGCAACCACAGCCCACACCCACAGCCCACACAGCCGCCTAACCAGCCAGCACCAGAAGCAAAGAAACACCACACCAAATCCACCCTGACCCAAGCCTAACCGGGCCAAAGCCCCAACACAAATCAAACCCGAGCCACAACCCGAAACCGTCAACCCTTGACTCCAAACCAGGCCCGCGGAGGGAAATGCGTAGACACAGCCCACAGCCACAGCCCACACAGCCGCCTAACCAGCCAGCACCAGAAGCAAAGAGACACCTAACCAAACCCACCCTGACCCATACCCATGTACATCAGGACACGCGAGCCGCACCCCTGGGGCGCGACCGCCGCCACAGCACCGGCGACACACGCCAGAGGACACAACGCTATAGCACCGCCGCACCAGCTGCCCATGCCTGTGCCTGCAGTGTACGCGCGCCTCTGTTTTCCTCTTTTTTGTTTTTTCTTTTTCTTTTTTCAAAAAAAAAAAAAAAAAAACAAAAAAGAAAAAAAAAAAAAAAAAACGAACATTAGGGGGGGAGGAAGAGGGACACATCCACCCAGGGCACACGCGCACCGCACACGGCACGCACACCGGTAAACAGGAGCCCAGGGGCCCAGGACACCGCACATGCAACACAACACACCGAGCGGGCACACCGGTGAACAGGAGCCAGCTGGCCCAGGACACCGCAGACGCACCACAGCAAACCGCGCGGGCACACCGGTGAACAGGAGCCCAACGGCCCAGGACGCTACACACACGTAGGGCAGCCGAGGGACAGGAAAGAACCAATACCCCATGGGTCGGACGCACTGGGGCGACCCAGCCGACCCACCGGGCCAGTGGCAGGAGCGGTACTCCAAAGCCACTGGTCCGAGCCCGGCCAGGCTGCATCGAGGACCATGGCAAACGTCACCCGGAGCCATGGAAGCAACCGGTGACAGGCGAGCCGGTACACAGTCCAGGAGGGGGTCACCTGCCAAGCAGAGTGGCCCCGCAACTCAAGCCACAAGGGTGAGGCGGTCGTACCGTAGACAAGCGGGAGCAATACCCCTCGTGGTGAGAGATACTCCACACGGCTGGGCAGCCCCCCAGAGCTGCCGCCCAAAGGAGGGGGCATGTGGCCCTACCCATGGACACATGTGGGGACACCCTCCCACCTGGGACACATGGACCGGGTGGCCGCGACAATGCCTTCCCAAGCACATGCGGGAGCGGCTCAAGAGGCACCTGACATAGGGCAGTGGGAGGGACAGGACGTCCCCTTGGTAAGACCTTCTTCCTGCAATGTCAAAGGAGGCATCCTGAGCTCCCGAAGATACCTACCTACCTACACACGAAGCGCGCCCACAAACACAAACACACCCAACACGCCAGCCAGGAGTGGCGGGACGCAGCCGAAACCCGAGATCAAGCACACACACCCACACCGCAGACCCCGGCCAGGAGTGGCAGGGTACAAGCGGAGCGCGCACACAAACACACACACACCCCAACACCCCAGCCAGGAGTGGCGGGGCGCAGCTTCAAGCCGAGCCCAGGTGCCCACGCCCAGATCGCACACCCCGGCCGGGAGTGGCGAGGTACAAGCGGAGCGCGCCTACAAACACACAGACAGGCCAACACCCCAGCCAGGAGTGGCGGGGCGCAGCCGAAACCGGAGCCCGGGCATACACAGCCACACCGCACAGGCCAGCCAGGTGTGGCGGGGTACAAGCGGGGCGCGCCCACAAACACACACACACCCCAACCCCCCAGCCAGGAGTGGCGGGGCGCAGCCCGAACCCGAGCCCAGGCACACACACCCACAGAGCACACCCCAGCCAGGAGTGGCGGGGTACAAGCGGAGCACGCCCACAAACACGCACACACCCCAACACCCCAGCCAGGAGTGGCGGGGCGCAGCCGCAACCCCAGCCCAGGCACACACACCCACACCACACACCCCAGCCAGGAGTGGCGGGGTACAAGCGGGGGGCGCCCACAAACACACACACACCCCAACCCCCGGGCCAGGAGTGGCGGGGCGCAGCCCGAACCCGAGCCCAGGCACACACACCCACAGAGCACACCCCAGCCAGGAGTGGGGGGGTACAAGCGGAGCACGCCCACAAACACGCACACACCCCAACACCCCAGCCAGGAGTGGCGGGGCGCAGCCGCAACCCCAGCCCAGGCACACACACCCACACCACACACCCCAGCCAGGAGTGGCGGGGTACAAGCGGGGGGCGCCCACAAACACACAAACACCCCAACCCCCGGGCCAGGAGTGGCGGGGCGCAGCCCGAACCCGAGCCCAGGCGCACACACCCACAGAGCACACCCCAGCCAGGAGTGGCGGGGTACAGGCGGAGCACGCCCACAAACACGCACACACCCCAACACCCCGGCCAGGAGTGGCGGGGCGCAGCCGCAACCCCAGCCCAGGCACACCCACCCACACCACACACCCCAGCCAGGGATGGCGGGGTACAAGCGGGGCGCGCCCACAAACACACACACACACCCCAACACCCCAGCCAGGAGTGGAGGGGCGCAGCCGCAACCCAAGCCCAGGCACACACACCCACACCGCACACCCCAGCCACGAGTGGCGGGGTATAAGCGGAGCGCGCCAACAAACACACACACACCCTAGCACCCCAGCCAGGAGTGGCGGGGCGCAGCCGAAACCAGAGATCAAGCACACACACGAACAGGGCACACCGCAGCCAGGAGTGGCGGGTTACAAGCGGAGCCCGCCCACAAACACACAGACAGCCCAAAACCCCAGCCAGGAGTGGCGGGGCGCAGCCGAAACCCGAGCCCGGGCACACACACCCACACCGCACACCCCAGCCAGGAGTGGCGGGGTACAAGCGGGGCACGCGCACAAACACACACACACCCCAACACCGCAGCCAGGAGTGGCGGGGCGCAGCCGCAACCCGAGCCCAGGCACACACACCCACACCACACAGCCCAGCCAGGAGTGGCGGGGTACAAGCGGGGTGCGCCCACATACACACACACACCCCAACATCCCAGGCAGGAGTGGCGGGGCGCAGCCCAAACCCGAGCCCAGGCACGAACACCCACAGAGCACACCCCAGCCAGGAGTGGCGGGGTACAAGCGGGGCGCGCCCACAAACACGCACACACCCCAACACCCCAGCGAGGAGTGGCGGGGCGCAGCCGCAACCCCAGCCCAAGCACACACACCCACACCGCACAACCAAGCCAGGAGTGGCGGGGTACAAGCGGGGCGCGCCTTCAAACACACACACACACACCCCAACACCCCAGCCAGGAGTGGAGGGGCGCAGCCGCAACTCAGGCCCAGGCACACACACCCACACCGCACAACCCAGCCAGGAGTGGCGGGGTACAAGCGGGGCGCGCCCACAAACACACACACACCCCAACACCCCAGACGGGAGTGGCGGGGCGCAGCCGAAACCCGAGACCAGGCACACACACCCACACCGCACACCCCAGCCAGGAGTGGCGGGGTACAAGCGGAGCACGCACAAAAAACACACACACCCCAACGCCCCAGCCAGGATTCGCGGGGCGCAGCCGAAACCCGAGCCCAAACACATACAGCAACACCGCACACCCCAGCCAGGAGTGGCGGGGTACAAGCGGAGCGCGCACATAAACACACACAAACCCCAACGCCCCAGCCAGGAGGGGCGGGGCCCAGCCGAAACCCGAGCCGAAGCACACACACCCACGCCGCAGACCCCAGCCAGGAATGGCGGGATACATGCGGAGAGCGCCCACAAACACAAACACACCGAAAGCCCGGGCCAGGAGTGGCGGGGCGCAGCCAAAACCCGCACCCGAGCACACACACCCGCACCGCACGCCCCAGCCAGGAGTGGCCCGGTACAAGCAGAGCACGCACACAAGCACACACACACCCGAACACCCCAGCCAGGAGTGGCGGGGCGCAGCCGAAACCCGAGCCAAAGCACACACACCCACACCGCACACCCCAGCCAGGAGTGGCGCGGTGCAAGCGGAGCGCGCCCACAAACACACACACACCCCAACACCCCAGCCAGGAGTGGCGGGGCGCAGCCCGAACCCGAGCCCAGGCACACACACCCAAAGAGCACACCCCAGCCAGGAGTGGCGGGGTACAAGCGGGACGCGCCCACAAACACACACACACACCCAGACACCCCAGCCAGGAGTGGAGGGGCGCAGCCGCAACCCGAGCCCAGGCACACACACCCACACCGCACACCCCAGCCAGGAGTGGCGGGGTACAAGCGGGGTGCGCCCACATACACACACATACCCCAACACCCCAGCCGGGAGTGGCGGGGCGCAGCCGAAACCCGAGCCCAGGCACACACACCCACAGAGCACACCCCAGCCGGGAGTGGCGGGGTACAAGCGAAGCACGCACACAAACACACACACACCCCAACCCCCCAGCCAGGAGTGGCGGGGCGCAGCCGAAACCCGAGCCCAAACACACACAGCCACACCGCACACCCCAGCCAGGAGTGGCAGGGTACAAGCGGAGCGCGCACATAAACACACACACAACCCAACGCCCCAGCCAGGAAAGGCGGGGCGCAGCCGAAAACCGAGCCGAAGCACACACACCCACGCCGCAGACCCCAGCCAGGAGTGGCGGGATACATGCGGGGCGCGCCCACAAACACAAACACACCCAAAATCCTGTAAGTGCGGCTAACCCCCATCTGCTCAGATTTTAGCAGATCTGCCCCAGATTGGCTACATTTTGGTCATTTTCTCTGCTTCGGCGGAATCGCCGCTCCGCAGCTCAGTCTCAGGATCAGACCTATATATTTCTGATGTGCCGGATCTGATTCCGCGGTCCATCCATCGTAAATCCGTCGCGTTCCGATCATTTACCTGGAATCGCCAATTGCCGCTGATGCGCGCCCGAAGCCAAATCAGCCAAATATTTTTTCACAATCGGATTTATATAAATCTTTTCAGACAGATATGGACACTCAGATGTACTTAGGATAATCCGCATCAATTTTCTTCATAGACTGGGATTTTTTGCCGGATAACAATCAGCATGGATCTTGCTTCCGTTGTTGCTGCTCTCGCCTCCGTTGGTGTCCGTGTATCCGGTTCTGCCCCCAACAGCAGCGTTCAGGTCGACTCCTCGCGTGCCTGCCCCACTGGTCTTGCCGGCCCCGAGCCCTCCGGTACCATCAACGACCCAGGGCAGCACTTTCATGGTAGCAGAGGCTACCTGAATGTTGCTTCAGTGGTCTCTGCTCCACAGCTCGCTCCCCAGTACGGCCCCGTAGACCCCGCCGCTCCTGGAGAAGTAACGATCACGCTGCCATGGTGCTGCGCGAACGAGGCCTTGAAAGGAATGCCTTGCGCAAGCCCAAGCTGCCCAAGAAGGGTGCAAATCAGCAGCTGTGGGGACCCAGATTACCACAATCCCAGTCGAAACTGGCCATCGAGCAGCTGGAATCCGCCGGCCTACGACGATGGCAATGCTCCGGTGGACCTTACGGACCTGGCAGGTACCAACCTTCCTTACGGAGGTCCAACATTTGAGACCATTGACGCCGATGTGAACGACATTGAGATGGGTGGTCCAGGTGAGGTACCTAGCTATAATCGACCAGCCTCTTGGGCACACTGGGGCGACCATTTGTCCCCAGAAGTGACCCGTAACCTTGAGGCCCTTGAGGCCCTTTGTCTCTTAGCCACGTCTAAGCTGATCGAACAAGAAAGAATCGCCTCTGATTTTTTAACGGAATATTTTTTCCTCCTTCAGGACGAAATTAATACCAGGATGTGGTGGCGTTCTCAAGAAGATGACTCTTTTGCCATTTTTTTGCAGATCTGGGAGGCAAGCCCCTTCCCGAAGGAGAAGGGCTGCGCACCTGTTCCCGGGCCCTCCGCCCCTCATCCCCCTGTTTCCATCCGCGACGATCTAGCCGCCGCGGTTGAGGAGGGAATTTTAGAGGCCGCCAGGCAGGCAAGCCTGGAAATCAGGGCTGAAGGAGCTCCCCAAGTGGACTCCTGGCTGCGGACCACCGAGATCAGCGGTCCGACAGCCTGCTCAGGCCCTTCAGGACACGGTATGTACTGTCCTGCTGACTGCTCCTGCAGATTCCAGCGAGATGCTGAGCTCCAAACGCTCAAAGATCAAATGCACCTCATCATTGAAACGCTGGGAATAAAAAATCTTTTCAAGACGCATATGCGGTCTGAGGGCGCCTCATCGGTGGAACAAGCAACAGAGCCGTCGGAGGAGGCGACAGAAATTTTTTCAATTGCTCCTTCGGTGGACTCCAGGACCACCGATGCAAGGATCAGCAGGACCAAGCTAAAGGAAAGGGTTAAAATCTCTCGATCTGAGAGTAGGACGGCGAAGGCTAGAACTGAGGCTCAGAATGCCAAGCGAACTGCCTCCCGTACTGCCCCTCCTGCTGCTGATTCCAATACCTTAGCCCAGCTGTTGCTCGCCCAGACCCTCGCCGGAGCTGGTGTGGCGAATGATGCCGCCAAGGTGTCTGCCATTACGGCCGGTGTTGGGCTGGATTTGCTTCTTAATCCTACTTTCTTGCGACTTCGTCAGGTTGCCAAGCAACCGAAGTATAATGGGAACCCCCGACGTTGGCCTCAGTTCCAACGGGAATTTAAACTGTGGGTTAAGCCTCAAAAACTCCAAGATGATCAGTTCCTGATGGCCCTCTTGGATTGCCTTGAGGGAGCGCCGGCCAACACTTGGCTCAGGACTTGGAGTGATCGCGAGGATACAAGTTCCCCCCTTACCTTTGATGAGGTGTGGAAACAGTTGGAGGTACGTGGATCCCGGCTGCCAGAGGATCATTACCACCAAATGTTGAAGAATTTTCCTTCATTCTCGCGATTAATTCTGCACGGAGTGCAAGACAAAAGACAGCGCTTCTGGAATTTAGTGGAAGAAGCTGAACATTCAGGCGAAACATTTTCTAGTGCCGAGCTGAAAATTTTGATTTTTGACAAGATCCCCTCAGAAACTGCCGCCACCCTTCGGAACAAACAGTCCGAAGAAAAGGTCAAGACCTGGTGGGCGGAGGTGGAAGGCTTCGATGCCTCTGCCAACAGGTTCTCCGTCAGGGAGGCACTTCAAAAGTGCTCCCCCACGTCCTTCTCCAAGGTGAAATTCACTGAGGAGACGTGGAAAATCAAGTTTAATGAACACGAGGATCGGGACTTGTTTGTCCAAGTCCTCAACAGGGGAGTAAGCTTCCATGGCCATCGCCTGAAGGCCAAGAACTGGGTGTTTTCGTTCGACCCGAAGGAACTCTGGGAAGAGGTTGAGCGGCTCGCCGACGCCGCCAATCAGAATTTCCATGAGGGTCTTGGGGGAAACAAGAATACCCAGCAAAACACCCAAAATGGGGCCGAAAAGGGCAACAAAAAGGTGAATGACACCCGGAATGTTCAGCAGCACTGTAGCATCTGCCTTCTTTTAGGTTCTACGAACCGAGCTAAGACGCATTCTACTGATAATCACCGATGGTCTCCTTACGATCACAAGGTGATTGGTGAAAATATCAGTAATTCGCAGAACTCAGACAGGAATGACAGACAGGTGCATGGTGGAAAGGCTGGAAAAGGGAATCCGACCCCTTCCGGTGGAAACAAAAATCCTGGGGGCCCTGGCGGTTCCCAAGGCACAGGAAATCGGACTCCATCCGGCTCCGGTGGGCAGCCGAACGGCCAGAAAAATTCCAATAGCAACGCCGGAGGCGGAAATCGAAATCCAGGTCAAACCCCTCAATCCGGTGCAAACAAGGGAAATGCTCTAGGATTCCAGGATAAAGGTAAGGGAAATCCTTCGGGAACCCCTTTCTCTGGTAAGGGCAGAGGGCGTGGCGACGGTGGAGGTCCATCATCCGGCGGCCGTGGCCGTGGACGTGGAAAGGGCAACCATCGTGTGGATCAGGTCTCAGGTGCAGATCAGGTGTCCGATGCGGATCGAGATTACGCTGAAAATGCCTTGAATCCAGCAGATGATCCGCTCCAAGATGAGTGGGTCGACGAATCAGGGTGTGTTCACAATGTTAACGCAGTCACTGGAGGTCAGAACGCCTAGGGGAGCCACGAAAATCGCCCCTCCCCAGGCGATTTCAGGCATGATCCCCAGATTCCATCTCGACCACTACTTGATGTAGGGTCGCTTGTCTCCTCTCCCCTGGATCCGGCGGCGGATCCTTCTGTCGTAGTGGACGAGGTTGGTGTACAGTCCAAGCACAGGGCCCGTCAGTTTGTCACAAAGATGTGGGTCTCTGATCGCAAGGGCAATTTCCACCTCGCCACCTGTTTGTGTGACAATGGATCGGAAGTAAATCTCCAATCCAATTCTTTCTTACCCGACGACTGCGTGTTTGATTCGCCTCTTCCTGTTACCCTCGAGGGAGTTTCTGGACATTCTCTCGCAGGTGGGCAACGCGGTTGTTATATATCAACTCATTTGGTCGCTCAAGACCTTTGGGAAGAAGGCAATGTGGAGGAAGTTATCCTTAAGGATGACTACTTCTATCGTGCCGACATAAAGTATGACCTTTACTTGGGCCATCCTTGGCTTCGCAAGAACAGGGTGGCGGGCGTAGGTCATCGGCGTTGTTTTTTGCTGGAGTCAGGTCCCTTGGAGCGTCCTGAATTTCGTTTTTTGCACGCAGGGTTTAAAAGTGCAGAAGAATTTTTGAAGCAAAAGGTTACACCAAAATTTGGCGAAGATGTCACCATTGCAGAGGTGAATGGGAGTGCCGATTACTCCCGAGAGTTAGAATGTCTTCGTAGGGACTCCCAGCCACGACGCCCTTCGCGCTGGCACTCTTCATCCTACAGAGTTGTCGACAAATGGCGCGATACAATTTGTGAATATTTTTATGAACACCATTCCTTTTGGCCACAGTATGATGCCTTTGCTAACCGCGAGAACAAGCGCTTTGACAAGCACTTTCGCGACGCTTGGACCCATAAATGGGACAAGAAGTTGTGGATTAATCCTCCGTTTCACTTAATCCAGCAGGTCATCCACAAAATCAAGCAAGATGAAACCCAGGCGATTTTAGTTGTGCCCTTGTGGGACGACAAGCCTTGGTTTCAGGAATTGCAAGACATTTGTGTAGATTACATCGAACTTCCCAGGAAGATTAAGCTGTATGCCAGAGACGACACAGGTCCCTTGCCACAGCGGCCCTGGAGTTCGCTTGCATTCCTGGTGGATGGAAAGCTTTCTGACTCTGATTCTGCTGATTCCTGTGTTGGGTCTGAATCTGAGGTTGAGCGTGGTACTGATGATGAATCTATTTTTTCTGATTTTTGTCCGTCAGATGCCCAAGGTGATCCAACGTCAAATGGATCCGCCTCATCTCCCTCTTCCCCAATACGATCTACATCCAAAAGAATCTACGGCGCACGGACGAAGAAAAATTTTAAATCGCGCCGCAAATTCAGAGTTTTTTATGAAAAACCCCGTGTGGAAGCTTTCATAGATCCTTTCGAGGAGCTGGATCACGAAGAGTATTTCTGGAATGTCCACACTCGACCCACCTATCTTCAAGAGGCAGTTGATACGGACCTTTTTAGGGACATCCGTAAGAAGATTCTTCCTGCCAAGGCCGAAGAAGTCGCCAAAGTTTTTTCGACAGTAATTCCTGGCGATCAGGTGGACACTGAATTGTGTTCCAAGAAAAGAGACAAGATTTTTGAGGAACGGAAGGACACAACCCTTTCGGGGAAGTTGATCAAAGACCCCCCTGTCCGTGGGCAGTTCGGTGAAGCCTTCATCGAGCTTCGTGAAGGGTACAAGGCGAAGAAACAGCGTCCTTATGAGAACCATGGACATAAACATGAGATCCTCAGAAAAATAATCGAGAGAAATCTCAGGGAATTTGGTTGGCTTGAGGGTTGTATGACCAGCGAGTGGTGCTGTGCACCCTTCACAGTCCCGAAGCCGCCGCCTGCAGACCAGAACACTATTGATGGTTGGCGAATGGTTGTTGATTTTCGCAACCTCAACGCCGAGACCAAGGCGGATTCACACCCCCTGCCCCTCATTGAGGAGGAAATCGCCAAGAGGGCAGGAGGTCGTTTGTTTTCTGTGCTGGATCTCCGTCACGGCTTTCACCAAATGCCGTTGAGGAACGACAGCCGACCTCTCACCTGTATGTGCACGCCATGTGGCCCAGTCCAGTGGACGGTCATGCCCATAGGCCTGAAGAACGCCCCTTCGTTTTTTCAAAGAATGATGGAGGATGTGCTTTTTACAGCTCATCCTGAGCTTCGTGCCTTCGTGAGTGTGTACATAGATGACATAATCATCGCGACAGAGGGGGAGGGACTGACCGAAGCTGAGCTGGTGGCCCTACATGAAAAGCAGCTGAACCAGGTTTTGGACATTCTTGATGCCAATCAGCTGATTTGTGGGCCAAAGAAGGGAAAACTATTTTTAAAATCAGTCGAATTCTGTGGTTCTCTCCTTGAGAATGGCACCCGACAACCCAGTCCAGGGAAGCTCGTCGCTATTCAGAAGTGGAAGCGCCCTGAGACGATCACGGAATTGAGAGGATTCCTGGGTTGTTGCAATTTTTACCACATTTTTGTGCCGAATTATGCCAAATTTGCTGCCCCCCTCACTGAATTATTGAAGGTAGGGAGAGATGCGGGCAAGGCAGGTTCAAAGGTTCGTGTCAAGTGGACTGACGAGTGCGAGGAGGCCTTCCATCACTTGAAGGCGGCCCTCTGCGAAGTCGCCACGTTGCATGTGCCGAAATTCGACCGACCCTTCTACATAAGAACCGACGCTTCTAGGTACGCGATCGAAGCTGTCCTTGAACAGGTTGATGAAGCCACAGGTGATCATTACCCTCTTGCATTTTGGTCTCGGAAGCTAGCTCCACGCCAAATGCAATGGTCGCCGCGTGAGCAAGAAACATATGCCATAATCTGCGCGCTGAAAAAGTACCAATCGTGGGTTGGCACCAATCGAGTCGAGGTCCTGACGGATCATCGATCTCTGGAGTATTGGGCCACCGAACACATTGATACTGTCGCGAGCTCAGCTGGTCGACGGGCCAGATGGCATGAATTTCTCAGTTTGTTTGACCTCCATGTGTCGTATCTGCCTGGAAGACACAACACGGTAGCGGATGCTCTGAGCCGATGGGCTTACCCCGCTTCAGAGGGGCTGCAAAGTACCAACATCCATGGTACGGAGCAGGACCGCCACGTCGTAATCGAGTGGGATCAGGAAGAAAAAAAGCTCATTCGACGTGAATGCATGCAATGCACTGTTAAACAGCACGCATGCCCGTGTCACGACATCACGGCCTTCTCAGATCCGGCGCATGCCCATGAGATTGTCACCAAATCACTGAAAGTCGTGGAGAAAGTCACCGATCCCTCCTCAGGGAGTGTGAAACGGTTTGACTACACCCGACGTGTAAGTGGATTTCGGTTGATTCAGGGCATTAAGCGTCGAGATCCGGCCAAAACTCCACCCCTGCCGAAGAATTCCCTGATCATCCGTGACTGGACGTCCGATTATCTGCATGATTCCATGTTTAAAGAGGTCTTTGAGAATCTCAAATCCAAAGATGCTCACAAAGATGGAATTTTTTCTGAATATTCGTTGGATGGGGGGAAGCTGTGGATGGAGGGTAAATTGTGCGTACCAGACGCCCTGGCCCCCCGAGTGTTAAACTGGTGGCACAAATGGGAGTCCCCCCACGAACATGGCCGTAGATTATGGTCGATGATTAAACATAGGTTGTTTGGCTCAAGGCTATATACTCATTGCATGAAAGTAGCCGCCGGATGTGCCCAATGTGCTGTCGCGACGCCCCCCAGCGCGAGGAATCACGGCCATCTGAGGCCACATCCTATTCCGGAGCGCCTCTGTAACAGAGTCACCAGTGATTTCTTCTATCTCGGTGAACTCGATGACGAAGAGTGCCATTGGACTAATAAAAAGGTCAATGGTGTGCTCCTTATTCAGTGCCGTCATTCCGGCTACATTCAGGTGTTGCCTTGTAACATCGAGTCGATGACTGGCAAGGCTGCCGCCAAATGGTGCGCGCAGACCTAGATGGGAGGATGGGACGTCCCATCCGAGGTGGTTACGGACTCAGGCAAAGAGTACACCTCCGAATGGTGGAGAGAATTATGTGCTCGCCTTGGAATCCACCACCTGAGATGTGAAATCCACTCGCATCGAGCGCTGCCTGGCGAAAGAGCCGGCCGCTCTATTATAAATATGCTTCGTAAGGAGCTCGCGAGTGAGAAAGATTTCCATTGGCTTGAAGTTCTCTTCGCATTGCTTCGCCGTTACCACAACACGCCTTTGTACCATGGCCTTTCTCCAAATGAAATTGTCTTTGGACGAAAGAAGTGTTGGTGGAACATGCCGTTGAATAATCCTCGTCCTTGTAAAGATGCTTCGTTGTTCTTGGACGAAATCCAACGAGCAGAAAAAACTGTCTCGAAATTAATCGATAAGCATCAAGCTGACTGGCTTTGGGTCCAGAATCAAGGCCGAAAAAACCCCCACAATTTTGAAGTCGATGATCGAGCTTGGCTTCGAAAATCCGAAACCACCCTGGACGGAGATGATAAGCTTCTTCCCTTGTGGGAGGGGCCATTCGCTGTTACAGCGCGTCTAGGTGAGAACAGGTGGAGGATTCGTGTGGATGTCAGCAGGGAAATTGACGTTTCGGGCGATCGCCTCAAGAGAGAGATCCCCTCCCCCAAGGATCGGGTTAAACCCCTTTTTTGAACTTCGAAATTTTTGTCCGATCCGGTCATCGAAGGGGGGAAGTACGAACTCAAGAGGATTTTAGAAGCAAGACGTGACGCCAAGGGCGAATGGGAATTTCTATGTGAGTGGAGGGGCTTTGATTCCAGTCGAAACAACTGGGAACCAGCCCATTCTTTTGTCCATGGGTACACCAAGGGGTTCATCGACTTCCTCAAGAAGCACCCCGAAATTGGCGTACTCCTGACAGACTGTCTGTCGAAACCAGACAGACAGGTGGAGAGCGACGGAAAAAGACCTGTGGTGAATCGAGATCCAGCCTTTTACGGCCCTCAGCAGCCACATTCCAGGGCTGATCCGTCGATCCCCCCTCCTGCGGTCAGGCCAGCCCAGGAGCCAAATGAGGACCAAGCTTCGAGTTCGGCCGCTGATTTGCAGCGCCCAAGCCGTACGAGGGCCCCACCAGACAGGTTGGTGGTCACATGTATTCGTGCTTGGCCGAATTGAGGGAGATCCGTCGTGACTTGAGTCGCCGACGCCATAATCTGGGTAACAGTCGTCTAGTCCAGGGCGTCATGGCACTCGTCGCTAGGGCTCAAGAGTGTAGGTTCGAAACCCTTGCATGTCCAACTCCTACAAAAGCTCCAGCCTCGCCCCGTCGACCACTTATTCCAATGTGAGTGTTCTGACGACTTGAAAAAACCACATTCTGCTCAATCCACTGTTCATTGTTCCTGATTACATCATGATGTGGAGAACTGCGAATGTTTGATAATTTGACGTCAATCAACTTTTCTTTGCTCTCCGTTCGGCAGACAAGGCGTAGATACGCTGCCGAAAGCCACGGAGTGTGCTGCCGTGTTCAGAAAAAACCAAACTCAGGCTTAATTCAGGCAGATTCGGGGTAATCTTGTCTCTGTTGGTCTGTGCATCTTTGGAATTTGGCTACTCGTGCAGATGGAAGCAAATGTACATAGTAAAAAACGCTGGCCAGCGACATTCACCCCTACAGGCACCCCCTGTAGTACTGGCTGCACCAGATGCGACGCCAGGAACTCAGATCTTACCTTCATTTGCTGTGATGCGGAAGCCAAAGTCCAGATTCAGATCCAGGATCCTCAAATTTGCCTTGAATTTCTCAGGTTTGTCCTTCATTCTGCCATTGTTGCACGAAACCCCGACGTCAATTGTTCAGACAACCTTCAGACAGAGGCTCTAGGGACTTCTAAAAGCAACCTCTGAAGTCCGTAAGCTTCGATGTATTTTTGGCACACGCCAATGTGAGCTCAATCCGACCTGAAACTGTCGAAAATGGTGAATCCAAGTGTCTTGTGGGACTCAATCAAAAGATGGGCCTTGTCCAAGTCGATTGACACCACCGCCACTGTAAATAAAGGACTATTCGGTGTCTCTCAGTTATATACTGTCAGTAAAGCACCTTCAGCGAACCTTCGGCGCGTTACATGCCAAGGATCCAGGGCTATCATGTCCCATCATGATGCATCATCACATGATCCACATTTTCATGGAATCTGTTGGATGCTCGCGAACCAACGTGCCGGAAAGCACAATTGAGCTGAATAAACGACAATATATATTAACTCTAGTCTAAACAAAGATGTTAGTAGTTTCAGTTCTAGACATTCCGCTTCATTTCACCTTCATCTTAGGGAATTTCCTCATTTTAGGACATTTTAGGTTGATTTCCTTGTCATCTCCTCTCATTCCTCGAAGATCTGTTTACGGCTTTGCCTAACTAAGTGAACAGAAAAACATCCCTACCTTCTGTGGTTCACTTAGAGCCTGTAGACTACATTTGTATTTGTTTTCCCTCTCTGTGATTGTTTCATCTCCTTCATCTCTGCTCAATTTGATTCTCAATTTTGCCGAATCTTGTGATCATCCACCAGATGCGCCAAATCTGAAGCACATGCTGCAGTTTTCAGAACGAGAAAAGCGGGATAACACGATGTAGAGTACGTGGAGGACACCGTAGCGTGCCCGCGACAGCTAAACTGTGCCAGAGCGCCGAGATGTCACTCCATTTCCCGATTCCCCCACTCAATCCACCAATAATCTACCTCATTCTCAACCAGTGCATGGTTTGGTATCGATTCTCGATATGTTTACATGCTTTTTAGCCCTTAACCTAATGTTTTACTGCACGGAGGATTGTTCGTCACTCCTCATTCTGTCTCATTTCAGGTTCATCCATCCTGATTCAGTGCCAATTCAGCCCAAATCAGGTCAGATCAAGCAGATTTCGCCCCATCGAGGCTACATTTCTATTTTTTTCTGGGACTTACCCGCACTACGTTCTTCGTTGACGTAGCAACACACCCCAGTGTGTTTTTGGAGGGGGAGTGTAAGTGCGGCTAACCCCCATCTGCTCAGATTTTAGCAGATCTGCCCCAGATTGGCTACATTTTGGTCATTTTCTCTGCTTCGGCGGAATCGCCGCTCCGCAGCTCAGTCTCAGGATCAGACCTATATATTTCTGATGTGCCGGATCTGATTCCGCGGTCCATTCATCGTAAATCCGTCGCGTTCCGATCATTTACCTGGAATCGCCAATTGCCGCTGATGCGCGCCCGAAGCCAAATCAGCCAAATATTTTTTCACAATCGGATTTATATAAATCTTTTCAGACAGATATGGACACTCAGATGTACTTAGGATAATCCGCATCAATTTTCTTCATAGACTGGGATTTTTTGCCGGATAACAATCAGCATGGATCTTGCTTCCGTTGTTGCTGCTCTCGCCTCCGTTGGTGTCCGTGTATCCGGTTCTGCCCCCAACAGCAGCGTTCAGGTCGACTCCTCGCGTGCCTGCCCCACTGGTCTTGCCGGCCCCGAGCCCTCCGGCACCATCAACGACCCAGGGCAGCACTTTCAAATCCCAGCCAGGAGTGGCGGGGCGCAGCCGAAACCCGCACCCGAGCACACACGACCGCACCGCACACCCCACCAAGGAGTGGCGGGGTACAAGCGGAGCGCGCACATAAACACACACACAACCCAACACCCCAGCCAGGACTGGCGGGCTGCAGCCGCAACCCGAGCCAAGGCACCCACGCCCACACCACACACCCCAGCCAGGAGTGACGGGGTACAAGCGGAGCGCGCCCACAAACACAAACACACCCCAACACCCCAGCCAGGAGTGGCGGGGCGCAGCCGCAACCCGAGCCCAAGCACACACACCCCGGCCGCACGCCCCAGCCAGGAGTGGCGGGGTACAAGCGCAGCACGCACACAAGCACACACACACCCCAACACCCCAGCCAGGAGTGGCGTGGCGCAGCCGAAACCCGAGCCGAAGCACACACACCCACACCGCACACCCCAGCCAGGTGTGGCGGGGTGCAATTGAAACCTGAGCCCCAGCACACACACACACACACCACACCCCAGCCAGGAGTGGCAGGGTACAAGCGAAGCGCGCACACAAGCGCACACACACCCCAACACCCCAGCCAGGAGTTGCGGGGCGCAGCCGAAACGCAAACCCAACCACAACCCACACCCAAACACAAGCGCAACGGAACAGTAGGAAACCCAGTGTCCATAGCCCGGGCACTGAGGCAGCCCGTGCCATGCAGGTGAGCCGGCCAAACGAGATCCAGAGACCGGGGGTAAGGCTGCATCCTAAGCCCTGCGCTGCTTTGGGACTAGAGGCGGAGCATGCGACACCCAAGCACCTCGGAACCCCAGTACCAAGAACATGCATGCATGCCTTGGGAACGGGATACGCCAGGAAGTCCGGTGAACTCCTAGGGTTCCGCCCAAAGGAGGGGACGTGCGCAAGCACGGGGGCCCAGCCTCCGGGCATGACAAGCGGGGGGCCACCAGTCAGGTCTAGCGGGATGTAAGTCGCCTCCCCTCTTCAAGTGCAGAGCCTCTTCCTGTTCGTCACAGCGGCAACGCCAGCGGGAACCATGGGGCGCCTCTCCACGACCGAGTGCACCTACCTACCTACCTACCTGGGGTTCCCTCTGGACAGGTTCGCGTTCCTGTCCTTGTCAGGCTTGCGGTCGCCGCCTCCTCGTCCACCTTTACCTTTGCCACCTTGGCCTTTGCCATTCCCCTTGGACTTGCCTTGGCCATTGTCCTTGTCGGCGTTACCCTTGCCACCGCCCTTGCCACTAGCGTTCTCGGTCTTAAGCTTCGCCGACAGGCGTTGCTTATGGTAGCACTCATCCTCGTAGTGCTTCCTCTTCCCGCAGAACGCACAGGTGATGGTAGACCTGTAGTGGTCCGGCAGCTTCGCCTTGCCGCCGGTGTTGGTCTCCTGCTTCTTACCCTGGACCACGAAGCCATCATGCTGATTGCAGTCCGGAGCGTGTAGCAGGGAGCCCTGCTTGTCTCTGGCATCACACCAGAAGAGATCTTGCACATTGCTCATGATACGAGATTGTTTGGGCGTAGTCCCCTGTCTGGGTCAGTGTCCTTGATACCCGCGGCCATGGCTCCCAGAGCCTCCTCCTCCTGGACAGTAGGCGTTCAGGTTTGAGGTTTGAGGTTTGATTTTGCGGGTACTAGACGCCTTTCGGCCCCGGGGGGCCACCTGGTCGGGCCAAGTGATATCCTCCCCACCGGGTCCTAGTGGGGGGCCCTCCAAGATGCACCTCCTGCCTGGTGGCGGAGTCCCCCGGGTTCACAGGGCTCGGAGCCCCGTCCCTCCCCGGCTTAACCATTTCGCCACTTCCCGGTCAGTGCATCAATTCGCAGCCGTGGCTGCGGGCGCTTACCCACCGCGTCGCCCCCCTAATGCGTGGTCGCCCGGGGCGCCGGCGCCGCCGGGCCCGTGCTACTGGCTTGTCGCCAGTGGGACCCCCTTGGGCTGGCGCGGAGGCTGCCTAGCCTAGGGGTCAGGGCATGGCGCAGTGCGCCACTACTGCCTTGGCGGGTGCAGTGCCCCGTCCGTGTGTGCGCGGCGCTCGCGGCCGTTTCGGGGGGCTCGGGCTGGTACCTGGTGTTGTGTCTCTCCCGTTTCCCCCTTCCCGCCCCGCGTGTCCCGCGCTGCGTGTGGCAGGCAGTCCCATCCGCGTGTCCCTTACCCTCGCTCGCTGGTACGCCATTCCACGCGGTCTGTGCGTTCCGCGTGCTCGGTCCGGTTGCCCTTCTGGTAGTCCCCGCGTGCCCTTTGCGTGTGTGTGCGCTCGCGCTCCCGCGGCGTCCGCTCCCCCCCCCCCTGGGTGGTGTGGCGTGCGCAACTCGCTTGGTCCCGCCACTCGGCGCTGGTAGGGCCGTTCAACGTGGTCCGTGCCCCTCCGCGTGTCCTGCCCCGGTCCCTTGCTCTGTCTGGCGTGCTTGGGGGGGGGCGGTCCGGTCCCGGTTCCCCCCTACCTGGCTTCCGGCTGTTGTTGCGAGGGGCGTCTGAGGTCAGGCGCTCCCCCTCGCCCGACTGCCCGCCCACTGGGCGGGCTGTTGGGGTCCGCTACCCACGTGCTGTGGGCGCGGGTGTGTGGGTGTGGGGGCCCAACACTGTCCCCTTGGCCTGCATGCCCTGTGGGGGCTGCGTGCCGCGGGGGTGGTGTGGTGGGGGGCCATCCCTGGGGGGGGTGGCCTGCCACTGTTGTGAGGGGCGCCTGGTGTCAGGCGCTGTCCCTCCCCCCCGCGCCCGTCCTCTGGGGCGGGCAGCCGGGGTACCGCGACCCGTGTGTTCCGGATGCGGTCGCTGCGGGCTTGGGGACCCAGCACCGGTTCCACAGCGTGCGCCCTTGCGGGCCGGCGTTGCTCGCTGTGGGGTTGGTGGAAGGGCCCCCCCGGGGGGGTGCCTTCCACCGTTGTGAGGGGCGTCTGAGGTCAGGCGCTTCCCCTCCCTCGACCGCCCGCCCACTGGGTGGGCTGTTGGGGTCCGCCACCAACGTGCTGCGGGCGTGGGCGTGTGGGTGTGGGAGCCCATCACAGTCCCCTTGGCCTGCATGCCCTGTGGGGGCTGCGCGCCGTGGGGGTGGTTGGGGGCCGTCCCCGCGGAGGGTGGCCTGCCACCGTTGTGAGGGGCGTCCGGTGTCAGGCGCTGTCCCTCCCCCGGCCGCCCGTCCTCTGGAGCGGGCAGCCAGGGTTCCGCGACCCGTGTGTCCCGGGCGCGGTCGGTGCGGGCATGGGGACCCAGCACCGGCCCCACAGCGTGCGCCCTTGCGGGCCGGCGTTGCTCGCTGTGGGGATGGCGGAAGGGCGTCCCCGGGGGGGGTGCCTTCCACCATTGTGAGGGGCGTCTTTGGTCAGGCGCTGTCCCTCCCCCGACTGCCCGCACACTGGGCGGGCTGTTGGGGTCCGCCACCCACGTGCTGTGGGCGCGGGTGTGTGGGTGTGGGGGCCCAACACTGTCCCCTTGGCCTGCATGCCCTGTGGGGGCTGCGTCGCGCGGGGCTGGTGGGGGGCCGTCCCCAGGGGGGGTGGCCTGCCACCGTTGTGAGGGGCGTCTGGTGTCAGGGCTGTCCCTCCCCCGGCCGCCCGTCCTCTGGAGCGGACAGCCAGGGTTCCGCGACCCGTGTGTCCCGGGTGCGGTCGGTGCGGGCGTGGGGACCCAGCACCGGCCCCACAGCGTGCGCCCTTGCGGGCCGGCGTTGCTCGCTGTGGGGGTTGCGGAAGGGCGTCCCCGTGGGGGGTGCCTTCCACCGTTGTGAGGGGCGTCTGAGGTCAGGCGCTGTCCCTCCCCCGACTGCCCGCCCACTGGGCGGGCTGTTGGGGTCTGCCACCCACGTGCTGTGGGCGCGGATGTGTGGGTGTGGGGGCCCAACACTGTCCCCTTGGCCTGCATGCCCTGTGGGGGCTGCGTGCCGCGGGGACGGTGGGGGGCCGTCCCCGGGGGGGGTGGCCTGCCACCGTTGTGAGGGGCGTCTGGTGTCAGGCGCTGTCCCTCTCCCGGCCGCCTGTCCTCTGGAGCGGGCAGCCAGGGTTCTGCTACCCATGTGTCCCGGGTGCGGTCGGTGCGGGCGTGGGGACGCAGCACCGGCCCCACAGCGTGCGCCCTTGCGGGCCGGCGTTGCTCGCTGTGGGGGTGGCGGAAGGGCGTCCCCGGGGGGGGTGCCTTCCACCGTTGTGAGGGGCGTCTGAGGTCAGGCCCTGTCCCTCCCCCGACTGCCCACCCACTGGGCGGGCTGTTGGGGTCCGCCACCCACCTGCTGTGGGCGGGGGTGTGCGGATGTGGGGGCCCAACACTGTCCCCTTGGCCTGCATGCCCTGTGGGGGCTGCGTGCCGCGGGAATGGTGGGGGGCCGTCCCCGGGGAAGATGGCCTGCCACCGTTGTGAGGGGCGTCTGGTGTCAGGCGTTGTCCCTCTCCCGGCCGCCCGTCCTCTGGAGCGGGCAGCCAGGGTTCTGCGACCCATGTGTCCCGGGTGCGGTCGGTGCGGGCGTGGGGACCCAGCACCGACCCCACAGCTGTGCCCTTGCGGGCCGGCGTTGCTCGCTGTGGGGGTGGTGGAAGGGTGTCCCCGGGGGGGGCTGCCTTCCACCGTTGTGAGGGGCGTCTTAGGTCAGGCGCTGTCCCTCCGCCGACTGCCCGCCCACTGGGCGGGCTGTTGGGGTCCGCCACCCACGTGCTGTGAACGCGGGTGTGTGGGTGTGGGAGCCCAACACTGTCCCCTTGGCCTGCATGCCCTGTGGGGGCTGCGTGCCGCGGGGACGGTGGGGGGCCGTCCCCGGGGGGGGTCGCCTGCCACCGTTGTGAGGGGCGTCTGGTGTCAGGCGCTGTCCCTCTCCCGGCCGCCCGTCCTCTGGAGCGGGCAGCTAGGGTTCTGCGACCCGTGTGTCCCGTGTGCGGTCGGTGCGGGCGTGGGGACCCAGCACCGGCCCCACAGCGTGCGCCCCTGCGGGCCGGCGTTGATCGCTGTGGGGGTGACGGAAGGGTGTCCCCGGGGGGGGTGCCTTCCACCATTGTGAGGGGCGTCTGAGGTCAGGCGCTGTCCCTCCCCCGACTGCCCGCCCACTGGGCGGGCTGTTGGGGTCCGCCACCCACCTGCTGTGGGCGCGGGTGGGTGGGTGTGGGGGCCCAACACTGTCCCCTTGGCCTGCATGCCGGTGTTGGTCTCCTGCTTCTTCCCCTGGACCACGAAGCCATCATGCTGATTGCAGTCCGGGGCGTGTAGCAGGGAGCCCTGCTCGTCTCTGGCATCACACCAGAAGAGATCTTGCACATTGCTCATGATACGAGATTTTTTGGGGGTATTCACCTGTCCGGGTCAGTGTCCTTGATACCCACGGCCATGGCTCCCAGAGCCTCCTCCTCCTAGACGGTAGGCGTTCAGGCGCTGGTCGCTTTCTTTCTCCAGCGCCAGCTCCGAAAGTAGCACAGACAAATCCTCGTAGTTGAGGGCTCTCGCCTTGCGCTCTGCAGTTGACCGGCACTCGTGCCACAGCTCCCGAGGGAACTTAGCCACCAACGAGAAGAGCAGCTCGTCACTGCCGTAGGAACCGGGCGTCAGTTGTCCCACCCAGTGGTCCAGCTCCGCCAGTAGCTCGGAGATCCTGGCTGGTTTCGGGTTGTTGGGCAGCACGGCCAGGTTCTGGATCTCGGCCCTGATGGGAAGGTCGGTTTTGTAGGTAGGGTACTGCCTCTCCAAGGCAACGAACACGTCGACGAAGGTGGCGTACTTCGTCACAATCTGCTTGACCTGCTTCTCGAGGTAATTGGTCTTGCAGCACTGCAGGAGCAGATCGCACTTGACTCGGCCACTAGCACGGGTTTGGCCGGTCATCCGGAGGAACCGGCGAAAGTTCTCAGCGAACTCGCTCAGATCCTTGCCTGTGAACTCAGGCAAGTTCACCACGATTTCGGAGGTGGGGATTGCCTTAGCCTCCTGGGACCTGCGTCCCTCAGGGCGTTTGGTCTTCCTCTTCTTCTTCTTCTTCCGCCCGCCCGCGTTCTCAGGGTCCTCAGGGTCGTCTTTTTCCGAGGGCGAATCAGAAGTCATGGACGGCGGCTCGTCCTCAGAGGGGTCTCCGTGTAGGTCACTAGAGCCGTACGGCTCCACGTCAACCATTGCCCTCAGGGCTGTCAGCCCAAACCGGTCCAGCTCGGCTCTCGTGGAATTCTCCACCTGGCTGTAGGGGGGCTGGGCCGTTCTTGGTATGAAAGGGCTTCTTGGTATCACAGCGAGGGTCGGCATCGGTCGGCTCATCAGGCTTCCCAGGGTGTTTGTCAACCCTGCCACCAGGTGATTGGCTTGTACTCGGTGAGGTGAAACTCCCAGGATGGTAGGTGACGCTTGGGGAGGAATCAGCCACTGCAGTTTAGCCTGAATCTCTTGAGTGAGATCACCAACAAGTTCAGAGGTGGCTCCTCGGAGAGCCTCTTTAATCTCCGACCGCGTCAGGGACCTGTTGGAGGATCTTCCTGAACCTCTACTCCTTCGGCCAAGAGACTCAGGGCCACGTAGGCCACTCATGGAAGTGAAATCAGGTACTGGCATAGTATAGCCAATTTCGGGTGCCGCATTGCCAGGTATCTCAGTCATGTACACGCCCGCCACGGGTCTGTGATAGACATCCTCATAGCGGCGGGGCATGGGCTCAGGCGCATGGATGTAGGTGGAGCTGGATGCCACTGGTTTGCTGACTGCAGTTGCCATAGGTGGCACGGTCGCGGCTGGAGTCACACCAAAGATGGGGTAAGGCATTCCAGTAAAGCCTAGACCCTCAGCCATAAGTCTAGTGGTTGTGGGTGAGGATGTAGCTGGATGTGCGGTGTGATTTTTCCGAGAGGGTACTGCAGGGAGATCAGAGGCGCTCGGAGCGCTCTTCTCAGGTGTGTCCTGTAAGGGCGCCTCGTTGGGTGGTCCGTATCCATCTCCAGGGTATGCCTCTTCGACTCCCCTGTACACTGCTTGCTTCTTCTTCTCCTTCTCTTTACCTTCAGGTCCGGCTACGGATAGACCACTGAAAGCAACTCCCAAGCCATCCAGAGAATCATCCCTCAGCCCACTTAAGGGCACTGAAGGTACAGGCATCTCAGGTTCAGGTTCACCAGCAGGTTTGGGGGCTGGCGCTGGCTTGGCTGGTGCCACTGAGGGCGCTGTCGTCTTGGCAGTGTCCTTGGTGTCCATATTTCTCTTCGCCCTTCTTGCTCAGGACAGTCCTCGGCGCGCTGGGTGTACGGCACAAGGTTGCTGCCGGCACGCAGAGGCTGTCTGCCTCTTGCTACCAGAAGGTTTTTATGAGTCTTTCAGCTCTTATTGTGCCTCTTCTGCTGCTTGCTGCTGGTGTAGGGTTCCCGCTGCTTGTTTTCGATAAACAAAATATTTTGTTGATGAAATACAACCAATACAGGATAACCAAAGCCGGAAGATTAGCAAGTAGAAGCCAAACAGGATCAAAGCATGAAGGGCTGCAGTCAGAAAAGAGTTAGATAATAAAGATAGGAACAATGGACTACGGCAAAAGACAATCAATGCAACCTGGATCAAAATGATTGAGAAACACGGATCAGAAAACTGCCCCAAGGGCTCATACTCCATCTAGTGCCATCCTGAAATGTGCACTCTTTGTTTTGGGTCCCATAGGTGCTGAGGTGGCATGGCTTGTGGCGCTGAGGTCACTGCCATGTCACATGGGATATTCCTACTTGGCATGGCTGACTGGGAATTGAACCCAGGACCTCTCAAAAAGAGGTGCCACAGCCCCCTAGGGTGCATACCACTAGGATAGGTAAGCATTCATGAGAAAACATAGAAAAATGTATAGGCTCTGGATCAGTGTCAGTGCCTCAGTCAGTCCAGGAAATGGTGTAAAAGATCAATCAGTTTGGGGGTTTCAGGGGTCCACACAACCTCCAAAGTTTAATGCTTGGTTTTATAGGTCAAAATGTCTTGTCACCCCTTTCGGATAGGCCAATACTAAGAGAAAAATGTGTTCTCCCTTTAGGCCTCTTTATAACAACTAAAGCTGACCTCTTGGCACGGAAATACACTTTTTCTTACTACCAGGGCAAAACACACACTGCACCAAATACACAGCGCGGAGAAACACGACAAAACACAGCGTCGGAAGGCACAGGACCCCAGGGCGACAGACAGCGCCCAAGGCCACGACACAGCAAGCAGCAGCACCAAACACAGTGAGACAAAATAACACAGCGCACAACAGCACAACGCCGGGCGGAATCACGCGCAGCAACGCGGCGCAGCACAGCACCAAGGGACACAGCACCGCACATGGCAACGCAGACCAAAACGAGACAGCATGCCACAAACTGAACAACGGAGCAGGACGACACGACCAGAGACACTGCACAACACACGGCAGCAACCAACAGCACCGCAAACCACAGCACAACACACAAAAAGCTGCCCCAAAGAACACCGCACAGCGCGCAGCAGCCCATAACAAAGCAAGGCGGGACACCACAGCAACAGGGCACCGCAAAACACCAGATGGAAGGGCGGCACCGCGCGGCGACACCAGATAGCACAGGGCACAACACACACACCGGCGCGGGGGGGGGGGGCAACGGGTGGCGACAACCGCTGACAGACGCCAAGCAAGCAGGCAGGAGCAAAACGGCAGAGGAAAAACACAGAACACCCAGCGGCAAGGCGACAACACCCCCCAAACACACACTAGGGGGGGGGGGCAGTAGAAGGGGGAAGAAAGGAGGAGACCCACAAAAAAAACACCAGGGCTGGGGGGAGGGGAAGGAGCAAAGCCCGCAAACAGCAGAAAAAAAGGGGGGGCAGGAACACAAAAGGAAAATGGGGTTGGGGGAAAACAAACAGCAAACGAAGGGGGCAGAGGCACCGGGCAGAAACCACGGGCGGAAGAAGAAAAAAAAAGGGTTGGGGATAAAGAAAACCGCACAGCACCAAGGCCAGGGGCACCCAGGGCCACAAACGACAGAAACAAAGAGAGGGGCGGGGGGGGAAAAAAAGACAAAGAAAAGAAAGAAGGCAAACAAAAGGACAGGAAAACGGCAAGCCCAGCCGGCAGGGGGCCAAGCAAAGCAGGAGGACAAAACAGCCAAAGGACAGGTGAGGCGCGCCACAACGCGCCCGGGAGGGCGGCCCGCCTGACCCGGCCACAAAGAGCGAGCAAAGGCACACATGCACAGGACCCGGGCTTGGTGTCCTCTGACCCAAAAGGGCAGGTGTCGGCGTCCACAAGAAACTGCCCCGGTGCACTGGCTGAGGCCCCTGTGGAAAGACAGATGGTACGGGAAACGGGACGCGTGACTGACCGGGTCCACACACGCCAAAGCACCGCAACGCAGACAGCCCAACACCGACGCCGGAGGGACCCTCCAGGGACGGCCGCATCGCCGGTCCACGAATGGGTATGACGCCGAGCGAGCCCAGCGCCCCTGCCTCGGCAGGATCCAGCGGTAGGCACCATGAGCCCGGTTTCCGGTCGGCCTCCAGGTGCTGCACGCAGCCGCCAAGTAAATCCGGGGGCGAAAGCCCGCGATAGGGGAAGGCACCACGGCAACGGGAAACCCGGGCCGAGCACCAAGAGCTACCAGACCAGACGAGTCGCGGCACACCACCCGGGGACACAAGGCACGCAAGAGAGGCACGCCACCAGCCATAACCAAGGCACACGGACAGGTACCAAGCAACAACGGCCACCGGGTGCCGCAAACACGGGAAGCGCGCACGACAAGCAACAAAGCACGGCACGGGAGAGGGTGCCAGGCAAAGCCCAGCCCAGACAGCACAGACCCCAGCCAGAAAAGGCGTGGTGCAGGCAGAGCGCGCACACCAACCCCAACACCCCAACACCCCAGCCAGGAATGGCGGGGTGCAGCAGAGACCCGAACCCAAGCAGACGCCCACACCAGAAACCCCTGGCAGCAAGAGCGGGGTTCAGGCGGAGTGCACATACAAACACACACACCCCAACACCCCAGCCAGGATTGGTGGGGTGAAAGCTAAACTCCGAACCCAGACGCACACACCACGAACCCCAAACAGGATGGGCAGGGTACAGGCGGAGCGCGCACACAAACACAAATACCCGAACAGCCCCGGCCAGGAATGGCGGGGCGCAGCCGAAACCCAAACCCAAGCACACACACCCACACCGCACAGCCGGGCCAGGATCGGTCGGGTACAGGCAGAGGGAGCACAGAAACACACACAGCCCAACACCCCAGCCAGGATTGGCGGGGCGCAGGCAAATCCCAAACCCAAAGACACACACCCGCACCGCACACCTGAGCCAGGATTGGCGGGGTACAGGCGGAGTGTGCCAACAGACACACCCCAACATCCCAGCCAGGATTGGCAGGGTGAAAGCCAAACCCGGAACCCTGACGCACACACCACAAACCCAAAACAGGATGGGCGCGGTACAGGCGGAGCGCGCACACAAACACACACACTGGAAGACCCCATGGCCAGGAATGGCGGGGCGCAACAGAAACATGAACCCAAGCACACACACCCACACCGCACAGCCGGGCCAGGATTGGTGGGGTACAGGCGGAGCGAGCGAACAAACACACACACCCCAACACCTCAGCCAGGATTGCCGGGGCGCAGCGTAGTCCCAACCCAAAAGACACACCCGCACCGCACAGCCGGGGCCAGGATTGGCGGGATACAGGCGGAGCCTGCACACTAACACACGCAGCCCAACACCCCAGCGGGGACTTGCGGGGTGAAAGGGAAAACCCAAAACATGATACACACATCACGAACCCCAGCTAGGATTGGCGGTACACAGGCGGAGCGCGCACAGAAACACACACACCCCAACACCCCAGCCAGGATTGGCGGGGTACAGGCGGAGCGTGCGCACCAACAGACACACCCCAACACCCAAACCAGGATTGGCGGGGTGAAGGCCTAAACCGGAACCCAACACACGCACCACACAATCCCGCCCGGATCGGCGGGGTACAAGTGGAGCGGGCACACAAAAACAGACACCCCAACATCCCAGCCAGGGACTGCGGGGCGCAGCCGAAACCCAAACCCAAGCACACACACTCGTACCGCACACCCGAGCCAAGAATGGCGCGGTACAGGCGAAGCGCGCGCACAGCCACACAGGCCCCAGCACGCCAGCCAGGATTGGCGGGATGCCGGAGGACCGCGCACACAAGCACACAGGCCCCAACGGCCCCAGCGAAGAATCTCGGGGTGCACCTTAACCTAAACACACACAGCCACACTGCACACCCCACCCAGGAAAAGGGGCTTACAGTCGGAGCGCGAACGCAAACACACACGCCCCCAACAGCCCAGCCAGACTTGGCGGGCTGAAAGCCGAAACCCCAACCAACACAGATGCACCACGTACCCCAGCCAGGATTGGCGGGGAACAGGCAGAGCGCGCACACAAACAAACACACCCCAACACCCCAGCCAGGAATGGCGGGGCGGAGCCGAAACCCGAACTCAAGCACACACACCCAGGCCGCACACCTCAGCTAGGACTGCCGGGGTACAGGCAGAGCACGCACACAAGCACACAGACCCCAACAACCCAGCCAGGATTGGCGTGGTGAAAGCCAAAACCCGAACCCAGACGCACGCACCACGAACCCCAGTAATCATTGGCGGGGTACAGGTGGGAGTGCGCACACAAACACACACACCCCGGCACCCTAGCGAGGAGTGGCGGGGCACAGCCGAGACCCGAACCCAAGCACACACACCCACACCGCACACCCCAGCGAGGACTGGCGGGGTGAAAGCCGAACCCCGAACCCAGACGCACACACCACGAACCCCAAACAGAATGAGCGGGGTACAGGCGGAGCGCGCACGCAAACACACATACCCCAACACCCGCAGCCAGGAACGGCGGGGCGCAGCGGAAACCCGAACACAAGCACACACACCCGTACCGCACAGCCGGGCAAGGATTGGCGGGGTACAGGCGGAGCGAGCACACAAACACACACACCCCAACACCCCTACCAGGATTGGCGGGGTGAAAGCCAAAACCCGAACCTAGACACGTAGGCTTTTAAGGCAGGTATTTTTCCCAAACTGGTCCTCAAAAGCCGAATGGTGCATCTATTGGCCTCATACACCTTGATGCAGTTGGTATGGTGCAACCATGGTATTGTTTGAACAATGACATACATATACACCGTGTTGTCCGCATGTCGCAATCCCGGTTTGTCCCCATGACACACTTTGTGACACGCAAAATGCGCTTCACAAGGTGTGTCACCCCTATTGTCGAAACTTCTTGAATTTGGAGCGGATAAGAGGCAAACGCGTCTGGTGCCAAGTGTTGCCCGTTTCCCCTGAATTGTTTGAAATATGTTTTTTGCTTTTCACCAGAGTCATTCTGGCTGTTTTGTTGCATGGACTGTTTGTGACATGCTTTGGGACACAAATATGCGTGTTCCAAGAGTGTCGCTGGCTGTCCCTCGCTTCTTACCTCTGAAGAGGCCTTTTGAATTCCTTTGCCACACCATTTCCTCTCCAATACAACAATGAAGCACATTTTTCAAAGAGGGATGCTTCAGGTGCACCCACAGCCCCGGGCAGCACAGCAACAGCAAATTAGCACACGCACAATGTGTCATCTGCCATGTGTCAAAGTCTACAGTCTGACTGTTAACGTGGAGGTTGAAACACAAAAAGCACCTGATATCCGAGGTAGGTAGGTGGGTGCACTCGGTCGTGCAGAGGCGCCCCATGGTTCCCCCTGGCGTCGCCCCTGTGACGAACAGGAAGATGCTCCGCGCGTGAAGAGGGGAGGCGGCTTACATCCCGCTAGACCTGACTGTTGGCCCCCAACAAAGCGGCCCCGGCCAACACCGGGAGGGCTGATCGCCGCCAGCGTGACGTGCTTGTCTCGCCGGGAGGGTGTGCCCCTGTGCTTGCGCACGTCCCCTCCTTTGGGCGGAGCCCTAGGGGTTCACCGGACTTCCTGGCGTATCCCGTTCCCAAGGCATGCATGCACGTTCTTGGTACTAGGGTTCCGAGGCGCTTGGGTGTCGCACGCTCCGCCTCAAGTCCCAAAGCAGCGCAGGCCTTAGGATGCAGCCTTACCCCCGGTCTCCGGATCTCGTTTGGCCGGGTCACCTGCATGGCACGGGCTGCCTCAGTGCCCGGGCTGTGGGCACTGGGTTTCCTACTGTTGTGCGGTGTTTGTGTTTGGGTTCGGTAGGCGGTTGCATGTGGGTTTTGTTAACCCCGCCAGTCCTGGCTGGGGTCTTGGGTGGGTGTGTTTGGGCACAGTTTGTGGTATTGTCCCTCTAGTTTCGGCTGTTTGTGGTGTTCGTCGTTGGGGTTCGGTGTCGGCCTGCTTATGGGACCTGTGTGGTTTCGTGGGCGCCCCGCTTGCCCCCCGCCTTTTCCGGTTCCGGCATGCGGTTTGGGTGTGTGTGCTGGGCCCGGGTCTCGGCTGTGCCCAGCCCTTCTTGGCTTGGTTGTTGGGGTGTGTTTTTTGCGCTTTTGTTTTTTTTTCTTTTTTTTTGTTCGTGTCCCGGGCCTTGTGGTCCCTGTCCCCCCATCCCCTTTCTTTCGGGCTGGGCTGGTGGCTCTCTTTTTTTTTTTTTCTTTCGGTGTCCCTTTTCCCGGTGGGCCGCTGTTCCTGGCTTGGTGTTGCCGGTTTTGGGTGGGTGGTCCCCCTGTGCCTCTTGGGGGGTCCTGTCTTCGGTGCCTTCTTGGGGGGGGGGGGGTTTGGCCGCCTCTGGTGGTGTTGGCGGGCGGTTTGGCGGCTGATGGCTGTTTTCGCGCCTTTTCCCCCTCCCCCCTCCGTTTTTTTTTGGGGGGGGGGCTTGCCTGTTCCTCCCTCTGCCTTCCCTGGGTTGGTGCACGCACTGGCCTGCATTCAGTGTTGTCTTCCGGGCTGCTGTTTTCAGTTGCGTTCTGTTTGGTCGCGCTCCGGCCCCATGGGTCGGGTGGGCTATGTACACGGTGGGCTCGGCGCCCCTTCTTGCCAGGTTAGGTCCTGGCTCCACCGGCTGGGCGGCTGCGCCAGGCGGCTGCTTGTGGTTCTGGGTTAGGGGGCTGGGGTTGTTCGTGTCCTTTCCCCTCTGCGGTGCGGGTTGTAATCTTCTGGGTGGTCCGCCACCGTTGTTGCCAGGCGGGCTGTGGCCCCGTGTGTGGCCTGCGGTGCTGGTGTGTGGCGTGCTGGTGCGGCGCCTTCCAGGGTGTGCGGTGGCTGGCTTCGGTTAGTCCTTCAGGTTAGGGTCAGTTGTGTCATGCTGTGCCGCTCTGTGCCGCGTCGCGTCGCGTCGTGCTGTGGCGCGTTGCACTGTGGTGCGCTGTGGTGCGGTGTGCCGTGGTCTCGCGTGGTGCCGCGGTGGGTCAGTGGAGGTCAGCCTGGCCTGTGTCGTGGTGCGGAGTGCGGGCCGAAGTGTGGCTGGCTGGTGGCTGGGGTGCGGTTAGGTGTGGGTGTCTCGCTGGGTCCGTGCTGTGGGGGCTCGGGCGTGCCGCTCGGGCTGGTGGGTCGGCTAGGTCGATCGCGTGACGGTCCGTGGGGTTGCCCTCCCTGGGGGCCTGTGCCTTGGTCCCGTGTCCTCTGGGGGTTTCGGTCCCTAGTCTTGGCCGCGGTGGCCGTGCCTTCGTCCTCTCCCGGTGCCTGTGAGGTGGCCCTTGTGGTGGCCGGGGTCGTCGCCTGGCGGTGAGGGCGTGGTGGTGCGCCGTGCGGCGGCGTTCCCTGCGGCTTCCTCTGTGGGTGTGGCCCGTTCTCCCCGTCTAGGTGTGCCCTCCATTCTCCGTGTGGTTTCCGGTGGCTGGTGGGTGTGCGCTGGTGTGATCTGCACGGCGTCCGATGCTTGCTTCGGTGGTGTGTGTCGGGGGGTGCGTCCCCGGGTGTCGTGGGGTGTTTGGTGGGGGTGGGGCGGCGCTGGTCCCCCCGTCGTGGTATGCCCTTCCTGGGTGTGGGTTGTGGCGCCTGCCGTGGTGCCCTTTTCCTCCGTGCCTTGGTCCCCGCTCCCGCCCCTTCCTTGTTCTTGGGTGGTTTCCTGCCCCCATGTGGTGTCTCTTCCGGCGTCCTGTCCCTGTGAGTGCCTGCCCTCACTTGGGGCCCCTCCGTGCCCTCTTGCCTGAGTGCTCCTTGGTGTCCCTTGCCCATCCCTTGCCCTTGTCCTTCTCCTTCCTGGTGTGGTGGTGGCGGGAGGGGCGGGGTGGGGAGGGGGCGCCAGCGGCCCAGGCCTGGGGGTGGGTGGCCTCGAGCCACTGCCGGAGGGCTTGGGGGGTGTAGGGGGGGCGGAGGCCCTGGACCGCATCGCGGAGGAGGGCCTCCCATGCCGCTTGCGGCATGATGGCCTCCGGGGCGGCCTCGTTGGGGTTTGCGGGGGTGCGGGTGCGCACCTCCTTGAAGGTATGCACCATGTGCACCCCTTCGTGCCTTCCCGCTCCCCCGGCCCACTTCACCCAGCGGCGGAGCTCCTGCAGAGCGGGGGGAGACCACCAGGCGAGGTGGGCGGGGGCCGGGGGGGGGGAGGGGTCCGTGCCCGGGGTCCTGGAGCGGCGGGGGGAGGACGTTGACCTGCGGTGGTGGCGGGGGTGGCGGTGCCTGGGGGAGCGGGAGCGGCGGTGGCGGGGGCTGGGGGTGGAGGACGGGTACGGGAGGAGGGGGGAACGGGAGGGGGAGGTGGACATGGGGCGGCGGTGGCGCGATTGGTGGCGTCCGGGAGAGCGGGAGTGGTGGTGGCGGGGGCTGGGGGTGGTGGATGGGTATGGGCGGCGGGGGGAACGGGGAGCCTGGCGGGGCGTGTCGGGGGAGGGGGAGGTGGACGTGGGGCGGCGGTGGCGTGCCTGGCGGCGTCGGGGGGAGCGGGAGCGGTGGTGGCGGGGGCTGGGGGTGGGGGTCTTATATGGCTGGTGGGGGTAGGGGGAGGTGGACATGGGGCGGCGGTGGCGCTCCTGGTGGTGCCCGGGGGAGCGGGAGCGAGGGGAGCGGGGTCTTGGGGGGTCGTGGTGGCACCTGAGGGAGCAGGAGCGGCGCGAGTGGGTGGTTGAGGCGCGGTGGGAGTGTGGGCACCCCGGGCGAGTGTGCCGTGCGGGGGGGGAGCGGGAGCGCCGCTGTTTGCGGGACCGGGCCTCATCGCTCGAGTAGGGCCAGTCAGGAGGCGTCGGCGGCCCCTGGGGGGCTTCGCGTGGTGCCGCCTGGTAGTGGGGGGGGGGGGGGGGGTCCCCCGTCGTCCATGGATACGCCACGTAGGGGTGTGGTGGCGGCAGCGGCTGGTGGTATGGGTCGAGTGACTGTCCTTGGCCGGGTTGGGCCCGGGGGGCCCCTTCGGCGTGGACGTGGTGGCCGGGTGGATACGGATACGGTTCCTGGCACGGGGGGGGTGGCTGGTACGGGGGGGGTGGCCCCTGGCGGTAGGTGGGGTATGCGGGTGGAGCGCTCGGTGGCTGCCATCCCACTCGCTGGTGCTGTTCGTGCACGGGGGGTTGTGGCCCGGTGGGGTAGGGCGGTGGACAGTGGTAGTGGTGGGGGTGGTGTTGGTAGTGGTGGTGGTGGGGCCGCTGGTGGTGGCTGTGTGGGTAGTGGTGGGGTTGGTGTTGCGGGTATGGCCCATGGACCCCTTGTGGGTTTACCGGTCCCCCTTGTGGGGGTGGGGGGTTGGGCGTCGTGGGCAGTCGCCAGGGCTGCACTATGTGGTGGGCAGGGGGGGCGGGTTGGGGGCCGGGCTTGACGGTGACGGTGGTCGAGGGGTCCCACGTCCCTGGGTCGGTTTGGCCGGCGGTGGTGGTGGTTTGTGGGGGATGGATGACGGGGCGCTTGGTGACGGGGATGCGGACGAGGGCTTGGACGGGGTCGTGCTGGGTGGCCACCTCTGCGGTGGTGGTGCCTGCCGGTGGGAGGGGGGCGTGGGTTGCGGTAGGGGGGGGGTCCTGGCTTGGGTGAGGGTCCAGGTGGGGGTGGTGTCGGTTGGGTTTGTGTCGTTGCGTTTGTGGTGTTGTGTGTGCTCGCTAGGGCGCCTGCTTGGGTTTGGGGTCGTGTTTGGGGTTGGGGTCCGGTTCCAGGTTGAGGACTGATATCCGAGTTGTGGAAGTGCTTGGGACTGCTGGCCCTCTTGCTGGCTCCGAGACTGGTCCACCTTTCTCTGTAACGTGGTGTATAGCTGACATGAAGTATCAACTTGTTGCTGCCAAATTTCAAGTGTGTCAATCACTTCACTTAGTGTTTGTTGGATCAAGGTCAACTGTTTCTGTATACAAGCCAGAGCAGCCACTTCAGCTCGTCTGCCTGAGCGGGAGGACAGCAGCTTCGGGTCAACAGGATGCGCCACATTTAATGCAATGTCAGCAGGCTCTTCACGACACCACAGCAAAAGGAAGCCATAGGATCTTTGATTGGCTTTGATCCAAAGTTTGTCTCCACCGCGCAAGTGTAGTAACATAGGCATGGTGTGACGTACATCAACCATTTCAGATTCGTTCCTTTCCTGGACGGCCAGTCGTCGCTCAAAACCGATGCCCATTGCAAAAAAAGGAGCTTTGGCTGGTGTCATGCTTGCTTCGGAAAGGAATGTTTTCTTCAGGCCGTACTGAAACCGAAAAAGTGTTGCCGTCTCCATACGCCCCTCAACACCCTCTTGTTTTACACAGAGTCTAATGTAGTCCCTGACCTGCTCTGAGAACCCATCACTGAATGAACACCCATCACCAGTGTCAGTCCACCTTGAAGCACGCTGCTTTCTCAGTAACTCCAGCAGCAAAATTTCAGTTGAATGCAATTGCTTACATGCACTTTGTGCTAAGGTTACCTCCCTTCCTTCGCATTTGGCTTTTGATTCTTCGGCCTCTTCCTCTTCCTCTTCCTCTGGGACTTCATCTTCCTCTTCCTCTTGGTCGTCTGAACGTCTGAGCATCTCGTCCTGGTGCTTCTTTGGTTGCTTGTCATCATGTAACACATTGGAGAACGGCTGTGAAGGTAGAACATGGCAGAGCCGATGACAGGTTGTGCGACGTGCTTATAACGTATCACAGCGCAACACAACACTGCATGTGTGAACCTGCGGGCAATCTGTTGCTTCTGTTTGTGGGAGCTTTCGTTTTTCGTTCATCTTTGGTTGCTTGGCATCATCTGACACATTCCAGAACGGCTGTGAAGGTAGAGCGTGGTGCAGCCGGTGACAGGTTGTGAGACGGACTCATTACGTGTCACAGCGCGCCACACAGACTACAGGCGAAAGCATTTTCAAAATTAAGGAGGGCACCATACTTTCACTCATTTTGCATCTGCAAAAAGGTCAACATTATGTGTCAATTCTCCCGCATAAAAGGATCTGCGCGACCTGCGGGGTGTCATGCGATACGCAAATGCAGATCACCGAACACACATTTGCGGGTTCTCGGTGCAGTGGCTTGAGGAAGTGCTTAAACAATATATTGTGATACGCGGAATTACTAAACATGAACGGATCAGCTAGAGTTTTTGAGTCTAGGAAGGCAAAACATGAGTAGGCCTGGGACACACCTTGTGAGCCGCATACACCTGTCACAAGGTGCATCACGCGTAACACAAAGTGCAGTGTTCTCACAGCCCCCGATCCATGGAAGTCAAAGCTCCAAAAATGTTCAACACACATTCAGCTTATGATGTTGCATTGTATACCCCCTCGAAAAGACTGCCAATAGAGGGTAACCGGGTAAAACAGTAGTGACACACATTGTGAAGCGCATATGCGCATCACAACGTGCCTCACCAGGTATTTGTTGAATAAGATAGACCCGGCATGCGGCCAACACGGTGTATACGTATGTCATCATTCAAACATCCCATGGTTGCACCATAACAACTGCATCAAGGTGCATGAGGCCAATAGATGCGCCTTTCCGCTTTTGAGGACCATTTTGGCAAAAACACCTGCCTTAAAAGCCTAGGTGGACACACAGCACGAATGCCAGCCAGGATTGGCGGGGCACAGGCGGAGCGCGCACACAAACGCACACACCCCAACACCACAGCCAGGAATCACGGGGCGCAGCCGAATACCAAACCCAAGGGCAAACACCCACATCGCATACCCAAGCCAGGATTGGCGGGGTACAGGCGGAGTGTGCACACCTACAGACACACGCTAACAGCCGAGCCAGGATTGGCGGGCTGAAGGCCAAAGGCGTAACCCAACACACGCACCACAAACCCCAGCCAGGATTGGCGGGGTACAAGCGGACCTCGCACACAAACACACACACCCCAACATCCCAGCTAGGGACGGCGGGGCGTAGCCGAAACCCGAACCCAGGCACACACAGCCGCACCGCACACCTGAGCAAGGAATGGCGCGGTACAGGCGGAGCGCGCGCACAACCACACACGCTCCAAAACCGCATCCAGGATTGGCGGGATGCAGGAGGACTGCGCACACAAACACAGGAACGGCAGGGCGCAGCCAAAACCTTACCCCAAGCACACACACCCACACTGCACACCCCAGCCCGGAATTGCGGCCTACAGGCGGAGCGCGCACGCTAACACATACGCTCCCAACAGCCCAGCCAGGATTGGCAGGCTGAAAGCCGAAACCCGAACCTACCAAAACGCACCACGAACCCCAGCCAGGATTGGCGCGGTACAGGCGGAGCGCACACACAAACACACACAGCCCAACACCCCAGCCAGGAATCGCGGGGCGCAGCCAAAACCCGAACCCAAGCACACACAACCGCACCGCACTCTCCAGCTAGGACTGGCGGGGTACAGGCGGAGCGCGCACACAAACACACAGACCCCCACACCCCAGCCAGGATTGGCGTGGTGAAAGCCAAAACCGGAGACGAGACGCACGCACCACAACCCGAAGCCAGCATTGGCGGGGTACAGGTGGGAGTGCGCACACAAACACACACACCCCAGCACCCTAGCCAGGAATGGCGGGGCGCAGCTGAAACTGGAACCCAAGCACACACACCCACCCCGCACACCCCAGCCAGGATCGGCGGGGTACAGGCGGACAAAAACACAAAGACGCCAACTCCCCGGCTGGGACTGGCGGGGTGAAGCCAAAGCCCAAACCCACACACACACACACACATACACCACACACCCCAGCCATAATCGGCGGGGTCAAGCCAAAACCCATGCCCGAGCACACGCACCACAGACCCCGGCCATGAATGGCGGAATACTCGCGGAGCCGCACAAACACACACACACCAACACCCCAGCGAGGATTGGCCTGGTGGAGGCAAAAATCAAGCCCGAACACACACACCATAAACCCCACCAAGGATTGGGGGGGCGAAGCAAAAACCCGTACCCAGACACACACACCCTAGACCCCGGCCGGGATTTGCGGGGTTACCGCGATACCCAGACCAAAACACACGCTCAACACAGCAGTAGGAAACCCAGTGTCCATAGCCCCGGCACTGAGGAAGCCCACGCGATGCAGGTGACCAGGCCAAACGTGACACGGAGACCGGTGGTAAGGCTGCATCCTAAGGCCTGCGCTGCTTTGGGACTCGAGGCGGAGTGTGCGACACCCAGGCACCTCAGAACCCAAGTACCAAGACCAGGCCGCTGGAATGCCTTGGGAACGGGATACCCCGAGAAGTCTGGTGAACCCCTGTGGTTCCGCCCAAAAGAGGGGACGTGCGCAAGCATGGGGGCACACCCTCCCGGCGTGACGCGTTCGTCACGCTGGCGGCGATTAGCCCTCCCGCTGTTACCCGGGGCCGCTTTGTTGGGGGCCACACCTCAGGTCTAGCGAGATGTACGCCGCCTCCCCTCTTCATGCGCAGAGCCTCTTCCTGTACTGTCACAGGGGCGACGCCAGGGGGGACCACGGGGCGCCTCTCCACGACCAAGTGCACCTACCTACCTACCTACCTAAGCCCAGGAGAACCACATCCTGGTTGATTTTCTGTGGGCTGGTGCTGTGCACGGCAGTGCACTAGTGTTGGATGACAGGCAGGTGCCTGACGTTTGCAGGTGCATGCATATTCTGCATCAACGGGGGCAGGCCATGCGCTGCGCACACACCATGACACTTGTTTAGCATACCTGGGGCTCCACCCCAAGTTCTACAAGAGAACGGGTGAAGTACCTAAGCTTGCTTGCTTGACGGGAGTTGTTTTTTTGCTCTGTGCATCCCCGCGTTACCCCTGGGGTGGACGGGAGTTGGTTTGCAACTGATTTTTTTTTGTTGTTCAGACCTGTATAACATGGCGAGCAGCAGTCAGGTCTTGTCAAAAGCCCCTCTACATTTGTACACTTCTCCTCAGGTTGGCGAAAAAAGGGTGAATGGTGCACAAGTCCTCAGCAAAGACGCCCTGATATCACCATATAAAAAAATAAAAGGACTCAATGAGCAGTTTGATAACACCCTCGAGAGAGAGAGAGGGGACAGAACGACCTCGTCAAGAACAACGCGCATTACACGTCTTGCACGCCATCAGTGCAGTCCTTCACTCCAAGCCCTAGCGAGGAAACACGTAGTGGCGTCCTTGGTACGCCCCGGCTGCTCAGTAGCGCCGTGTTCCCTTGTTGTTTCACAGGTGGGCTGATAGGGCCTGTGTCACCTTGGTCATCGCCACCAAGTAGAGTGTGTAGGTTCTAGGGGTGGTAGGCCTGGATGGGGCTAGAGCATGGAGATGCTCACTCATCATTCGAAGGTTGGTGCCACTGTTAGTGCATGTAGTCTAGTGGTGTTCTTTGTCCTGGATGCTGTTCCGTGTGGGAAGAGAAGTGTGTTAGTCTTTTGGCCATTAGCGAAAACGGGCATTTTGTAAGCCCTTAGCACACTCTTGCCGATCCTGCATTTTAGTAGGCAGGATTTTTGCCGTGTACGTCCCCAAGGAAACGCCAGCACAGAAAAAGGGCGTGCTAGGAGAGGTACTAGTAGTCTACTACGACCTTTGGTTCGACATGGGCGCAGGCCTTATGACAACCTCATCAGGGGATAGACCATGAGACACATACTACACAGATATAGCATAATGTAAGGGATCCTCAGATATAGGAAGGATTTTTGCACTGTGCATCCCCTCAATCCCCGGGGTGCTAGGGGATATAGGAAGGATTCAGTCCCTAGGCTTTATCTGCCAGGCAAGCGTCTCAGATAGCCTCAGCAACTCGCCTAGGTTGTTTTTGGACCAGTTGTCAATGACAACAAGGTTTGGGCGTCCATTAGGGAGAACAAAGGAAGAGAAGGATTCCCAATTGGCTTCTTCCACTGCAAACCCTTCCCGGAGGGTGAGAAAGCGCCAGCCCTGGCAGTAGCACTGGCGTACAAAAGACTTCACTAGGTAGACTCCTTCCTTAGCCATCTCTTCGGCATTCATGTTGGGCTTTTGTCCTTCCACTTCCATAGCTAGCAGCAAATTGTGGGTCCAGAGCGGCGATCTCCTTGCCCGTCAGTTTTCATTTGTCCCCACATCAGTCCTCAGAATCATAGTAGTGCTTTAGCTGCTGCGCTGCTCACACCAGAGTCCTCCCTAGCGAGAGGGAACACTGCACAGTCATCTGGTGGCCGTCCACCGAGAGGACCTTGTAAGGTCTGAAGTCGGGTTCATTGCTGGTAGAGCGTGGCTGGGCGGGTAGTCCACGGTCAGTTACCTTCTTGGTAGGTTGCGGGCACTCCGTGCTCATTCTGCCTGTCCCACTGTCCCTCCCTCACTCGAATCTCCAGGATAGGGAGCGTGTAGGAAGCATGCTGGGCGCCCCATGAATAGCTCGTGGGGTGAGTAGCCATGTGTTGAGGTCTTCTAGGAGTTCATCATCAGGCAGATAACGGGGAGTAGTTTCACTGAGTCCTTGGTGCATTCAGTCTTGCACCACATCCTGACGTTCTCCTTGAGAACTCGGATTTGCCGCTCACAAAGGGGGTTACTCGTGCCAGTTTAGGGAATCCCTGTACACACTTGTACATGGAGGGCCTTCAGGACTCTCTTGTACCAGCCAGTCTCTGAGTGTACTCTGACATCTTCTCAGAGTTGACCTTCTTAGATGCACTATACACACTGAAGCACTCCTCAAGAAGGATCTTGATGGTCACTTTGCCAGTGATATGTTTGGTGCACGAGAACACTCCGGTGAACCTGGTCAGCCCGCAGGTTACAGATAGGGTGAAGTCACAAAACCCAAACTTTGGCACCTCTGTGTAGTCCACGTACAGTACATTGTTGGCAGAGTGTGGAATGAAAAGGGTCGAATAGAGACCTCTGTCCCGCACATCTCCAGGCTTGCAGGACCTGCACAGGCCCTGGTTAACGATAGGCTTGAGGGATTTCCCTAGCTGGTCATCACTCCTCGTAGTGTGGAACCGGCTCTGGAACAGTTTCAAGGTACGGTCAGCTCAAACATGACCACTGGACTCATGGGTCCACTTGAAGAGAGCTGAGATCCGGTTGCTAGGTACGACGATCCCGTCTACATGCCAGTTGATTCGGGCCCAGCGTCGTTTGACGTCATCCTGACGCCAACCTGACGCTAGATTATCCTGACGCCTTTCTGACGCCACCCTGACGCCTTCCTGACCCATCCTGAAGCATCCTGACGCGCTCCTGACGCCTACACCTCTACCCTGACACACATTTGACGCTTGCCTGACGCCATCCTGACGCATCCTGACGCCATCCTGACGCCATCCTGAAGCCATCCTGACGCATCCTGACGCGTTCCTGACGCCATTGGACTATCCTGACGTTCCCTGGCGCCATCTTGACGCCATGCTGACGCCATCCTGATGCTGTCTTGACATTTTCCTGACATCATCCTGACGCCATCCTGATGCATCCTGACGCAACCTGACGCCATCCGTGATACATTCCTGACGTCATCCTGACGCCATCCTGACGCCATCCTCGTAGGTCTTGTCTCGTTTTAGCTGCTCCTTGTTGACCAAGACAGGGTCAAGACGCTTCTCGAGGCATTTGTTTATATCCCAAACCTCCTCCAGGTACTCAACTTACCGGAGTGCATCTAGAGGTCTGATCATGGTCATGTTCAGGTCAAGGTATTCATCCGTAGGGGTGAAAGCCTGCTCAGTTAGCTTCTACGACTTGGCACCAATCATGTTGACGATCTTTTCCGGCGTATGCAGTCCGCACATTTGTTTTTGACGCTCTGCAGATGGTGCACAGTGAGCCGTAGCTGGCTCACGTATGTCCGCAAGTGTTGCAGCTTAGCCTTCTCAGGTGGGTGACCCGTTTGGAAACTGCAGACTGGCTCTTGGTCGCACAGCCCAACCACAGGGCTGGTCCCCAATAATCAGCACTGAGAGGATAGCACCAGCATACCCACGAGCCAATCTTGCTCATAGGTGGCCTAGTTGTAAGGACTTGTTTCTTCCTCTAAAACCCAAGCTGCTTTTCACCTTCTGAAATGTTCTTTCCGACCAAAGTCAACGAGCAGACGATCTCAATATCAATACCAATGCGCAGCAAGAAGATGAAGAGGAGAATCCAATTTCAGACACAAAGTAATCTCTTTGGCATGATGGTCTACAGTGCAAAGCAATGTATGTAAAGACTGGAATATTAACAATGATAATTCAAATGAACGACGCTTCACACAAACGTAAATACATTCTATCTTACCACGGCCACTGTCGTGCGTGCGTGTGTGCACCTGCCCTGTGCATGCATGTGCCCATTACACCCCCCTCGCAAAACCCAACATACCCATGGAGGGATTGACAAAAAGATAATGGGCACAAAGCGTGCCATATGAGCACTGTTCACCTCCATCCCTTGCTGGCCCGGGGTGGGGGCGTTCCTGGGTCTCCCTATACCCTCCCAGGCTCCCTGTCGTCGTGCAGGGGGGCGGTACCCATGGCTCCCCTATACCCCTGTATGTCTCCCTGTCTGTGTGCGGCTTCTCTGCTGGGCCACCCTATACCCACCAGGGGAACTCCTGTGGGGGGATGCCACCCAGGCATTACACCTGGCTTTGGGTTCCTCATTCGGGGGGCACATCGCCTCTACCCTACGTAACACCCTATCCAAAGACACACAGCTGTAGTGGCTCCTCTCTCTCCCGTCACCCAACAGTTAACCCTGTGGGGGGGGGGGGCACTCAAGATCATCGATATGCTGAAGAAAAAAAACTGGTAAGGCATCCTGGCCTTGGACGGGCACGTGCAGGGTGTGCATGCACAGACAGGGCACTCCCTGAAAAAACAGGGATGAGCGACGTAAGGAAAACAAACAAACGGAGCGGCCATCACTGAAGGCACTGAAGCCAGCTTCTGCATACCCGACCGAACAACCGCAGCAGATACATACCGGTCGCTGGCGCCACAAGGCACGCAGCCCCGTCCTGGCGCCACAAGGCACACAGGTGCTCCCCCGCTGGCGCCACAAGGCACACAGCACTGCCCTGGCGCCACAAGGCACACAGGTGCTGCCACGCGGGAGGCACACAGGTAATGAGTGCATGGATGGGGACAAATGATATAGCTCGCTGACAACGGAGGGGACAGCGGAAGCTCTCGAAGACGAAGAAATAGAGAAATGACAACAGAAGGCTGCTCTGCAGCACAGATTCAGCACAACGCAAACCTGAAGCGTTTAAGAGAAGTAACCTGACAGCAACGAAAGTAAACAGCACCTAGACCCGAAGAAAAAAATGTCAGCTCCACAAGCAGACTCAGATGCCGGGGCAGCGAAAAGTGCCCAACGCCAGTCTGTGATTGCCAACTTGAGCAGGCCCAAAAAATTAGCCGGTCCACGGACCCAGAGCAACAGGAATGAGTGCACTGATTGTGGGCGAGGCCTCAGGCCTAGCGCCAGTTTTGGAAAATAGGCAGCTTGCACGACAGGCAACTCAGACGCCAAGGGATCTAAAGAGCTTACGGATTACCAGAAGCAGCTCGCTGCGAACGCTGCAGCGCATTGATGGCGTCTCCCTCGCTTGCCACGGCAAGTCTTGGCTGGCGTATGCGACGAGGAAGCATGCACTGTTGCTGCTGCCGGCGCTAGCGAGCGTCCTTGCATCAGCAGGGTTGGAGGCGCCTCAGAATGGGGCGCTCTGCTGCGCAACGAAGAAGGTAGTGAAGAAGACGCTCCAACGAACGCCTCGGCAGTGCGAAGACTTGGACCACAGGTGGAGTACTAACGCGCTCCAAGATCAGCTGGGCCACACGGTCACCACGGCGGATCTGGAAAGGTGAAGCGGCATGGTTAAGGATGACAATAGCAAGCAGCCCACGGTAGTCCTGGTCAATAACCCCAGCGGCCACGTGCAAGTGACGCCGCCATGCCAAACCACTGAGAGGTGCAACGCGGCCGTAGGTTGCGTGAGGGACAGCAACAGCGAGCCCAGTCTTGATCAAGCCCTTACCACGGCCACTGTCGTGCGCGTCTGTGTGCACCCTCCCTGTGCATGCATGTGCCCATTACACTAGTTACCCCTGGCATGCTTCTATTTTCAATTCCAATCGCCCATGGGGACCAGGACCCATTTGTCTTCAGGGTAGTGGTGTTTGAGGGCTTCACCTCGGCTCCGTCCTTCAGTTCCCCATTGGGCGATGGCGTAGTGGAACTCCTCCTTCTCTAGCGCTTGCCACTGGAGCAAAGTTCCACCACCACTCATATTGCAGGCGTCAGGCCCCATGATAATTTCACCTTGAGCCTTTGGCAGTGCCAAGCACTTGGCGTTGGCCACCTTGTCCTTGAGTTTGTCACACGCTTGTTGCTCTTGAAGGCGCCAGTGCCAGGTAGTGCTCTTCTTGATAAGGTCCGTCAAAATGGCGCTGGTGTGGGTAAAATTCTTGATATGGCAACGGTAAAATAGCATGCCCCAATAAAGCCACGGACATGGTGCAGTTCTTTCTTGGGGTCTTCATGTCATACTTCAGCATCCATCAGGGTTTCAGCCGTGGTTGCTCCTGGGGTCTGCCACCCATAGCCAATATCGAACCACAGGTAGTGCTTGGTCTCCAGCATGAACTCACACGTCTCTAGATTAAGTGGTCTTTGGGTCTGCTGGAAGACATCAAAAAACTCCCCCAGAAGGATTAGGCTGTCCTCCTGGTTATGCGTCTCTGAAGCCGGTTCGGACCCCCGTGGCCATCTTGGGGTCACTTGGGGTGTGTATCTATGTGCCGGCCAGCCGCCATTGGCTGATATCATACTCTCCCATCCACCTGATCTAACCCAATGTGATAGTGTGATAGGTTTGGCCATTCCGGCTATGAGCGGCCATATTCAGAACCGAGGAGCCGCCAGCGGAGATTTATATATCGGAATATCAGGAATCAACAGGGTTTTATTATCATAATGTTTCCGTAATTTTTCAGCCTTTCGTTCTGATGGTCAATGTATCGGCGACTGTCAGTTGGCTCCGGATTTTGCGTTAACCGATTGGTTAACTGTTATTTCCAGATATTTTGGCGGATATTCCGTTGAAGGGTCAGATTTCATCAGCAAAGGGTTCGTTGCTTCCGCAATTCTCTAAATAAGCACTCGAAATTTTAATCAGAATTTTTCGCGATGTCGAAATCGGATTTTCGACTTCGACATCGCCGCACTTGATTTGGACTTCTTCGAGTGATCATACGCCTTTCCCTATGCCCGAATCAGGTTTCCCTTATACTTGCCACCCATTTGACTTGGAGATACAAGGGAAACAAAAGTGAATCGTGGGACCACTTTGAAGGACCATATCTACGCGCGAGTGTGAGGAAAGAGAATAAGGAAGGTTGGGTTGCAAACGCCTTGGTCTCAACTTAATTTAGGAAGCATCAAACGCCTTTGGTGTGTACACATGCCCGATATAGCAAGGGATAATGGTCAAGAGGGTATAAAGTGATATATAACTCTTGGACCGTGCAACCGAACATTTTATTGTGACTTTCGAGTGTACCGCATGAGTGTTGGGGTTGCATAGCAACTTTCTTTGGGTTCCTACGTATTTTTAACGTGAAGTTATGTCAATGGAGGGGCATGGCATATCATGGTGGGAGCCATATTTTGAGGGTATGTGTTGTATGCATGGTATATGTTTGATATGCTCACGCCCATGTTATATATCTTCGTGTGGCCAAAGAGATGGGGAGCCATACGTGACAAGGGCTTTGCCCATGTCCCAATTGTGGAATTCAAGGCGCTAGACTAAGTCTACCGCATATGTATTGCTCATGGTATGTTTGACAAAGAGATCCATGGGTGCACTCCCATTTTCATGGGGCATGTAGATATTAGTGGCGAAGGTATCTCCATGCGCCCGATTGGGGATCCAAGTGGGGGAATTATTCGCAAATGGTTCCAATCATTTGTGTATTGAATCATGAGCGGATATCATGGGTGAGCATAGAGATATACTATCATGACAACTTTGTGTTGGATCATATTTTCATGTTTTTGACCTCAATTTTTGCTCATTCTTGCGTTTTGTGTACTTACCTGGTCAGCAAACAGCAAGAAGCCTATGGAGAGTCGAACCATGGTATGTTGTTCATATGTTGGCATATGCTTTGGAATTGAACACCACCATATGCCGGATCGCGTACTCCATTTGGCTTGGCGCACGAAGGATTTCAAGAATTGGTCTCAAGATCATGGGCTGACTTGGGCAGTGCGTGGCGCCCATATCCGAAGGGGTCTCGAGGGTAAAGTGGGGATGTACATGGGCATTGGCCTTTGGTCTCTATCCTCCATGAATACTAGACTTCGATTCCATGCATGCTTTGAGCCTTTGGATAAGTGGTAACCTCAATTTTGAGCATATATTTTTGATATATGGCCAATATGGTGTGAATTGGCAGTTTTTTGACATGTTATGAGTTCAAACTCATAGGTCATTTCTCTAAGCCCATTAGACCCCAAGTCCAACCAAGGTTATGTCAGGGTAGGGCATGGTCCTGAGTGCCACTCTAGGCCATGATACGCGACCTCCCCTGTGGGGCTAGGATTTAGAGGCTTGGGAGTGAACACATTCTTGGGGTTTGTGTATTGACTTTTGACACATAGCATTCAGCCATCTCATTTGACCTGGTTCAGGGCAATATGTTGGTGAGTCAAGGGAAGGTCTTGAGTCCAGGGAATGAGGGGTTTATGGCTGTGAATGTGTATGTATACCTCTTTCCCCATCTTTGCTTCATTTGTGTTCATATGCCAATTTCAGGGCTTTCTTCCTTGGTGCAATTCTTGTACATGCCCGCCACCGTGGGAATACCGGTGTGCTGAACGAAAGCCCGCAGCCTGATTTGGATTGTGAATTGGGTTATTGCTGTATTTGTGGGATCTGGTTGCTATTCAGTGTTGAAGGAGGATTTTATTTTCTATATTTTTGGATTTGGACCCTGGAAATTGAGGAATGCAATCGTTGATCCGGAGTAAATCAGCAGGGGTTACAGGCGGAAGGGGCACAGCGGGGGCCGGTCCTGGTAGGGACCTTCTTTATGGTAGCAGAGGCTTACCTGCTGCCCCTACCAACCGCCGACCCGGGGACTTGGGCCCTTATGAGCCCTGCCCAAGTACGCCCCGGGTGCGTATTGTGGACTCGGTGGAGACCACGCCGGAGATTGGAGCCATAGAAGGACCGAGACGTTCAAGAGCTTGGCGAACTCCGGAAGTTGAAGCCCGAAGAGAAGAACGACACTCGGGAAGAGGAGGACGTGACATGGAGGACCTGGTCTCCATGTGCGAGCGTCGCTGCCGAAAGGCATGCAACCTCCGCTCCGCCGCGGAGGACTCGGATGAGGCCTGCCATTCAGGCAGCAGTGGAGGACGGGCCCCGCGATACCGGAAGCGCGGGTCACCAAAGTCCGCGGCAAGGGACGCCGGGGCTATGGACACGGACCCCAGCCCGGTCAGGCTGTGGGAATCCGAGGGGCACTCCGAGGGCTATCGGACAGCCTACGAGCCACCTTCGGAGTCGGAGATGTCCGCGCCGATCGCAAGGGCGAACACGGCCCCCGAGCCCGCCCTGCAGCACGACGCCGAGGGCTTGGAGAGGCCAGCCAGGGCCCGGACGGCACCTGTGCCCCGGCATACAGGACCTGAGACGGACGCCATAGGCGATACGCCCATGGGCGATGAGTCCGAGGCGCCGGGAACCGCGGGATGCGCTGGATCAGGCGGACAGCACGCCGCGTGCCACTGTGAGCACGTGTCCTTCCTCATGGGCAAGTACCCGAAGATGGGGATGGACGCCATCGTGCGTCACCTTGACCGCCTGGATAACGCCAAGGACGCGCTAGAGGAGGATGTCGCGGGGATCCTGGACGACCAGTCGGCCGCGGAGAACCACATGGAGGAGCTGCGAGCGGATCAGGCCCGGTACCGGGAGAATCTGGAGCTGGCCTTGCAGAAGCAGCAGCAAGTGGTGGACAGCCTCCTCCACTTAGTGGAGGACATGTCGGGACGCCTGAGAAGGCTAGAGGAGCGACAGCCCCTCGCCTCGGGTCCGGAGCTCCCGGCAAAGCCGGCCGCGGTGGAGCTGGTGGAGCGGGTTAAGACCCTGAGGAGCGCCATGGAGAAACCCATGGGCGGCCCTGCAGAGGCACCATACGCGCCTCCGCGTGTTGACCCGGGTGCGCTGCCGTATGTTCCCCTGTTCAGCGAATCCACAATGCTCGGGGAACACACGGCACCGGCTGGGTCCATGCGGGAAGGGCACGTGACCACGGACCCGAGGAGCCTGACGGTACAGATGTCCCATGCCGCCCAGGATGTACCGCTCACGACGAATATGGCAGTCTATGCGGAAGAGAAGATCGAGATCCAGAACCAGACCATGCAGGGGCGAACCATGGGAAGCGCCGACGGACATGGTCGAGGCCATCCAAGCGGAAACCTGTGGGCGAAGGATCCCAATACGGGGATATGGACGGCCGATGGAGCAAATCCTTCCCGCATTCCAAACCCCATGGGTTCAGGCCCAACTGGACCGCACTCCATGGAGGAGAGGGATGTACGGGGAGTGTACTCACACCCCCCGGCCACAGGTGGTATCCGTCTCGGTGGAGTGGTGGCTGGAGACGTCGGAGACGCCATCAGGATTGACGACCTCAGGGGAATCAACATCCCCTATTACGACGGGAACCCGTCCAACCTGGATGACTTCATCCTGGACTGGGAGGACTTCGCCGAGGAGGTCGTCGGCGAGATGCGGGGAGCGCCGCGGGACAAGTGGGTATGCCGGACGTTCCCACACCGGCTGGCGCAGGACCTCAAGGAGGAGCTGCGGGATCAGATCCGGGAAGGATTGATCCGCACGGAGCAGGCCTGCCTCCAGTGGCTGGAGGACGAGGAGCGGGTGGACGCTCCGAATCAGAAGCTGGAGGACCTGTGGTCCATTCCACTGCCGCTGGACCGCGGTGAGTTGCGGGTCCGGGAGTGGAACCAGTATCTGCGGAAGTACCGCAGATGCCTCAAGTTGGTGGAAGACTGGAACGAGGCCAGTGAGATCCGCCACTTGCTGAAGGACGTCCTCCCCGGCAACTGGAAGAGGAGACTGGAGGACGAGGAGAAGAAGAGGGCGAAGAAGCGCGTGGCGGTGAGGATTATGGCGGCGGAGGATACCCATGCGGGTATCATGGAGTTCTTCAGGAGGAACCTGGGCGAACCCAACCGGATGTTGGGCCTGAAGAACGCCGTGTACGTGGAGGTATTCGGGGACTCCATGGGGCAAAGGTTGCTGCGCCTCAACAACGTGGAGTGGAGGCGCGGGGAGCCGCTGAGGATGCAAGTCATCTTCGCCCGCATGAGCCTTGACGAGATCGCGAAGTACATCACGGTGGAGTTGAAGCTCAATGCGAAGAACGAGGCCCACGTGCAGGATCGACATGGTCATGGACAACGAGGCCACCGAGAAGACCGCCATCATCGAGAGATCCAGGAGGACACGGCCAACTCCGCGGAGGATGGTAGTGGAAGTGGCCAAGACCACTGGTCCCGGGAGGATCACGAGGAGGCCCATTTCTTCGCGTTTGTGGCGCACAACGTGAAGAACCATGGGCAGGATCGGTCCAGATGGAGCCAGGTGGGACCCAAGAAGGGCAAAGAGCCAAGGAGGATCGGGAACCCACCGCTCTCGTTCCGAGAGTACAGGTCTCAGCACGACGGGTGCTGGGTCTGTTATGGCAAGGGAAACAACCATGCACATGACCACCGTCAGTGCAAGGTGTAAGAGGCGGACAAGAAGGCCTACTTCGCCGCTCACCCCGAGAAGAGCCAAGGAGCAGCGAATTTCCGATTGGAAGGCGAAGGGCGGAGACGGGGGAAAAGGCCAAGGCAAAGGCCAAGGAAAAGGTGGAGGAAGAGGCTATGGTGGTGGACCTGGCCAAGACCGACGAGTGAGGTCGATCGAGGAGGTTGCTGAGGACATGTTGAGGACGTTGGAGGAACTCAAAGCCCAGCAACGTGGTGGACAAAGTCCTGGCGGATCGCAGCCGGAAGGGGCTGCGGGAAGCCAAGTCTAGAGGAGCCCCCACGGGAGTGGGACCTCGGAGGTCTCTCCTCCGAAAATCAGTGGAATCCCAGAGAAAGCGAAGGCACATCGGGTGCCGAAGAAGGCTTCGGGCAGAGCCAAAACCACTGAGTTTCGCCACTCCCAACCCCTGGAGCGCCCTGCCAAGGGAAGTACATGTGGGTACGGGACATGGCAAGAAGGAAGGAGCGACCACGGAGAGCCCCGTGGACGGGCAGGACCAACCCAAGATCTACACCATCCGTGACCATACCCTTGAAGTCCTGATGCACCCGGACGTGCTAGAGTTGCATGCCGTGAGAGTCGTCCATACACCACATGGCGACGAGCGGCAGTTGCACTTGAAAGTGCGAGTACGGTGCGGATGAGAGGAGAAGGTGGTGGATGTGTTAGTGGATACGGGTGCCCAGGTGAGCCTGGTCCGGAGAGGGTTGTTCAAGGAGGAATTCCTGCAGCCCAGCCGTAGACCGGTCCGCCTGAAGGTCGCCAACGGAGAGATTATGGGTGGTGGCACCCATGAGGCCACTATCAGTATGGAATTCTGGGAGCATGAGCGCTTGAACCGCCCTGATCAGGCGAAGAGAAGCACGCTATCCGGGAACTTCTACGTGGCCGACATTACTGATTGGGATATGATCATGGGGTATGACTTCATGGTGGCAAACGCCATTGGAGCCCTTCCCCATCGCGCAACGCTGGTCCGGGAGGATGATGAATGCCTCACATGGCTGTCCACGGACTATGCATGCGGGTCATCCCAATGGAATGCTGAGGAAGAGGATCGGATCGTCCGAGCGGTGCAAGCTGTGGGTGCCAAGTCCAGAGGAGACCGCGGAGTTCAGCTCACGGAGTATGGAATGGCGCCGCAGGTGTATGCCCGGATGATCCAGACGTTGGGAGCCGAAGCGCCCGAGACGGACGTCTTTGCTTCCCGGGATGCCCCACTTCTGAGGAAGTGTAGGCGGCATTGGCATCGAGGAGACTCAGCCTGGCACCGGCATTGGGGTTTGAAGGAGTGGGGACCCATGTATTGGCATGGTTCCCTGGACAATACCAGACGTACGGTGGAGAAGATCATCGCGGATAGGGCAAAGGGGATCCTGGTCATAACCGGCATAGGATGCACCCCATGTCCGCTGGAGGGTCTCAAGTCGACGCTGGACTCCATCACCCTGAACAAGATGTCATTCGGGCCAGAAGAGGAGTTGTTCATCGACGCCAAGGGTGTATCAATGCCCTCCCCGGGTCAAGCGTGGGGTACCAAGGCTTTCCTGGTGGATGGGGCGCAAGCCCAGCCCACGGGTGATGAAGCATTCATCCGTAGGGTGGAGGCGGTGCCCATGAAGGTCATGTTTGAGCCCAAGGAGGGGACGGATCAGCCTATTGATGGCATTGACGTCCTGTCCCACGCCGAGATCGACGACGTCGTCAACTACATGCGGATGGGGATGCACGACCGTGTGGCAGCCAAGAAGAGGCGGGCCATGGTCACATCTCCGCATTGGTGGGATGACAAGATGTTGGTCACCGGCAAGTATGAGAAGGATGAGTTCGTGGCGAGGGTCATGGATCATATCGCGGACCAATACGATGGTCCGGTTGGGTCGGACCCACCAACGTGGGGTTTTCCAAGAGTGGGAACCGGTAGCGACGAGCACCAGCCCGAGGCCGCAAATTTTCGAAGATTATCGGTGGGAGTCGAGACCCACGACGATGAAGACGGCATATCGGACGAGGAGAAGTCGGACTCGGACCCAGAAGAGGCCTACACCGCAATGCGGTCGGTAGTATCGATACCGAAGCAAGCGGCTGAAGAGGCCCAGGAGAACCCGAAGGTCGCCCCATCGTATCCTGTTCCTACGGGATCGAGTGTCACGCACTCTCCCGTGGATGAACCATGGCAAAGTGGCCCGGGATGCGAACGCTATGATGGCTGAGGCGGACGACACGGCGGCCAAGGTGTGCAAGGCACTTCAGGACGAGCATGACAAGAGGGCCAAGTACTTCAAGCAGGGAAAGGTCCAGAAATATGCTCTCCAAGACACCGTGTGGGTGGAGCGGCACCACAAGGATGTCCTGTCCAGGCATCGGCAGGCATCTTGGTATGTGCCGGGGGTAATCGTGCGGAAGGTCGGGCAGGATGTGTATGCGGTTCGTGTGGGGGATAACAAGATCCTGGACCGCGACCACACCCAGCTTCGTCCCCGAGCACCAGACCCCAGCGGACGTCCCGTCACCTTCGAGTTCACGGCCGGCGATGTGGACTCGGACGACGAGTGTGAGGACGACGACTTCACCGCCGAAAAGATCCTGGCGGACAAGCCGGACCCGGGGACGCCTGGGGGCAGCCTTTATAAAGTCCGTTGGAAGGGATTCGCCGCGTCCAGGGATTCGTGGGAACCTCCGAGCAGTTTCGTGCCGAGGTATACCACGGTCTGGATGGACTACCTAAAGAAAAAGCATATTTCTTTGGATGTCAAGGACGTGTTGGTCCATTTGGTTGCTGCTGTAGCACCGTAATGGATCCCCCCTTGGCATTTTGTTTGTTTCTGTGCTTGGGGAGACGGGTGAGGGCGTTCATCCGGGGATTTTTCGGCCTTGATTGGCCATATACCCCCTTCACTCGATCTCCACGTATATATTTCACTGTGGTATACTTATTTAGGTCGACCGACGACGTTTTTCTATCTTTGATCCCCTTGGTCCATGTTGTAGATCAAGAGGAGACCGGATATGGCGTAGGGCGCTGATTATCAGTGTCCTCACCCCTCCCTTGGGGCATGGGGGACGCCTACGACGTGTGTGGGGCCTCCATGTGTCCTTGGGACATGGAGGGGGGGGTTGGAGCCCATTGGGGTCCTCCCGTCCTCTCTTCATTGGTTTCCGAGCGGATACAACGCTCTGAGAAGGGGGGTGAAGCCGGTTCGGACCCCCGTGGCCATCTTGGGGTCACTTGGGGTGTGTATCTATGTGCCGGCAAGCCGCCATTGGCTGATATCATACTCTCCCATCCACCTGATCTAACCCGATGTGATAGTGTGATAGGTTTGGCCATTCCGGTTATGAGCGGCCATATTCAGAACCGAGGAGCCGCCAGCGGAGATTTATATATCGGAATATCAGGAATCAACAGGGTTTTATTATCATAATGTTTCCGTAATTTTTCAGCCTTTCGTTCTGATGGTCAATGTATCGGCGACTGTCAGTTGGCTCGCGATTTTGCGTTAACCGATTGGTTAACTGTTATTTCCAGATATTTTGGCGGATATTCCGTTGAAGGGTCAGATTTCATCAGCAAAGGGTTCGTTGCTTCCGCAATTCTCTAAATAAGCACTCGAAATTTTAATCAGAATTTTTCGCAATGTCGAAATCGGATTTTCGACTTCGACATCGCCGCACTTGATTTGGACTTCTTCGAGTGATCATACGCCTTTCCCTATGCCCGAATCAGGTTTCCCTTATACTTGCCACCCATTTGACTTGGAGATATAAGGGAAACAAAAGTGAATCGTGGGACCACTTTGAAGGACCATATCTACGCGCGAGTGTGAGGAAAGAGAATAAGGAAGGTTGGGTTGCAAACGCCTTGGTCTCAACTTAATTTAGGAAGCATCAAACGCCTTTGGTGTGTACACATGCCCGATATAGCAAGGGATAATGGTCAAGAGGGTATAAAGTGATATATAACTCTTGGACCGTGCAACCGAACATTTTATTGTGACTTTCGAGTGTACCGCATGAGTGTTGGGGTTGCATAGCAACTTTCCTTGGGTTCCTACGTATTTTTAACGTGAAGTTATGTCAATGGAGGGGCATGGCATATCATGGTGGGAGCCATATTTTGAGGGTATGTGTTGTATGCATGGTATATGTTTGATATGCTCACGCCCATGTTATATATCTTCGTGTGGCCAGAGAGATGGGGAGCCATACGTGACAAGGGCTTTGCCCATGTCCCAATTGTGGAATTCAAGGCGCTAGACTAAGTCTACCGCATATGTATTGCTCATGGTATGTTTGACAAAGAGATCCATGGGTGCACTCCCATTTTCATGGGGCATGTAGATATTAGTGGCGAAGGTATCTCCATGCGCCCGATTGGGGATCCAAGTGGGGGAATTATTCGCAAATGGTTCCAATCATTTGTGTATTGAATCATGAGCGGATATCATGGGTGAGCATAGAGATATACTATCATGACAACTTTGTGTTGGGTCATATTTTCATGTTTTTGACCTCAATTTTTGCTCATTCTTGCGTTTTGTGTACTTACCTGGTCAGCAAACAGCAAGAAGCCTATGGAGAGTCGAACCATGGTATGTTGTTCATATGTTGGCATATGCTTTGGAATTGAACACCACCATATGCCGGATCGCGTACTCCATTTGGCTTGGCGCACGAAGGATTTCAAGAATTGGTCTCAAGATCATGGGCTGACTTGGGCAGTGCGTGGCGCCCATATCCGAAGGGGTCTCGAGGGTAAAGTGGGGATGTACATGGGCATTGGCCTTTGGTCTCTATCCTCCATGAATACTAGACTTCGATTGCATGCATGCTTTGAGCCTTTGGATAAGTGGTAACCTCAATTTTGAGCATATATTTTTGATATATGGCCAATATGGTGTGAATTGGCAGTTTTTTGACATGTTATGAGTTCAAACTCATAGGTCATTTCTCTAAGCCCATTCGACTCCAAGTCCAACCAAGGTTATGTCAGGGTAGGGCATGGTCCTGAGTGCCACTCTAGGCCATGACACACCACCTCCCCTGTTGGGCTAGGATTTAGAGGCTTGGGAGTGAACACATTCTTGGGGTTTGTGTATTGACTTTTGACACATAGCATTCACCCATCTCATTTGACCTGGTTCAGGGCAATATGTTGGTGAGTCAAGGGAAGGTCTTGAGTCCAGGGAATGAGGGGTTTATGGCTGTGAATGTGTATGTATACCTCTTTCCCCATCTTTGCTTCATTTGTGTTCATATGCCAATTTCAGGGCTTTCTTCCTTGGTGCAATTCTTGTACATGCCCGCCACCGTGGGAATACCGGTGTGCTGAACGAAAGCCCGCAGCCTGATTTGGATTGTGAATTGGGTTATTGCTGTATTTGTGGGATCTGGTTGCTATTCAGTGTTGAAGGAGGATTTTATTTTCTATATTTTTGGATTTGGACCCTGGAAATTGAGGAATGCAATCGTTGATCCGGAGTAAATGAGCAGGGGTTACAGGCGGAAGGGGCACAGCGGGGGCCGGTCCTGGTAGGGACCTTCTTTATCTCCATGCACACATCATTGACGAATGCTTCCATCCGGGAGCCCCGGGATATGATTTCTTGTACCACAGGCCTACAACGTGGGATCGACAGCGTCTTGCTCATTAGCTCTTTGAAAAAAGCAGCTGCGTTGGCCACGCCAAAGGGCATTACTTTCCACTTGAGAACCCTCCCCTGAGGGTAGATGAACGCCAGTAGTACTTGAGGCTTTTGCTTTAGGTCCAACAGCCAAAACCAATTGTTTTTGTCCATCTTTGTCTTGTAGCGGCAAGACGCTATCTTCTCTAGAGGTGACTCTGCGCTCGGAATAGATCGGGGGTGGTTCAAGGTTTTTTTGTTCAGCTGTCCATAGTCCACTATACAAACGGTTTGGCCGAAGACCCAGGCTTGGCCACCAAGAAAAATGGACTGCAATGTTTGGGGTAGTCCCCATTCTTATACAGCAGGACATGGCAAGCGTCGATACATTCTTGTATCTGACGCTCGATCTCGTCAGCTTGTTCTTTACGAGCTGGATAGGGCTTCCAGCGTATCTTATGCCCCATGAAATTAGGCTACAGCTTCCAGATCTATCTGGACTAGCTTGTCAGAGGACCTTGGAGGGGGTAGTTCTCCGAACACCTCCAGATACGTCCTCATCAGCTTTTGTTCTCTTGGGTCCATAGGCTTGATCTTCTCTTCCAGGTCCCCATCATAGTGTAGGTTGCTGGCCCTTTGGTGTATAGAAGTAGGGATGTGGTCCTCAGACGGCTCACCGTCCTTGGCGGTGTCCTTCAGCCCTTAGTACGCATAGAGGAAGTCCCGTTGGACCGTCTGTGGCCGTCTTGAACAGCATAGGCACGCTGGAGGGGTTTCGGATACACATTTCTCTGAGAGTTTGTCTTCTTCAAGGGTTCTCAAATGCGCAGACCATACACTCTTCATCAGCTTCAAGTCCGGCTCACGTTGCTAGGTTTGTAATTTGGTGCTCAAGGTCGTCCTTGACATTAGCGAGATACCGCATGGCTCCCTGCTTCAGCGGCCAGGAGGTGCGCGTAGGCCTAGGGTAGCATAGCCTGTCCATGATGACTCTTCTTTTATACTACAGATACTCGGACTGCTTGGTTCGGCGATCCAGGCCATTCTCCAAGGGCTCCTCCTTCCCCATGGAGAACATCGGTTTCTCAGGCATAGAAATGACGGCATGTTCCACTTCCTCTACACAGGTATGGACGAAGAAGGCGTCATGATAGGTTTCATCTCCAGAGTCTATTGAGCTAGGCACGCTGATAGTCCAAAATGTGATACTACATTAGGGTTAGATACATTGCAGGGGATGATGGTGACAGCTGCGTCCGGCACGACGTACCCACTTCCCCCTGGAGTAGTCTCCCCCAAGTTTCGGGGCCCTAGTCTGGCCTTCAAAACGTCAAGGGAATAGCCGTTGCTCTTGCGTTGTACCTCCTGGACCACATCGGGGTCCAAGTCCCCCTGTGGTACTGGTGCAAGGTTCCCATGCACCACCCTTAGCATACTCCCCGATCCTAGTTTGATGATGGCCGTCCTCCTCCCGAGAGGGTTGTAGATGGCGTCGTCCAGCAGCTGGCCGGAGGTCAAGGTGAGCTTCTCAAATAGAGTACGCCACTACTCGTTCCCCAAATGGGCTCCCCAGTAGGGGGAACACCGGACCGTACGGGAACGTTCTAGAGCGACCTTTGTTAGGAACTTCCCAAGCTCATTGAACCTGGGATTCCCAAAGACTATCCCCAACAACGGCTAGGAGGGATTGTAGGAGCGATTCCCACCCTTGGTGCAATAGAGTTGCAAGAGGCGCTGCTTGTCATTTGCAAAAAGTTCCACGGTAAGGTCTTGTCCGGAGTATCCCAACTTCTTTAGTTCCTTATCTAGGCCAGTCTCAAGGAGCTGAAAGTCTTCTATCTTGGCAGCGACCATCATCGCAGACGGCTCATTCTTGCATACCCTAGGGTAGCTTCACTCTTGTTCATTTTACTCTAGTGGTAAAGATTCCCGTTTGTCACCATGGTCCGCATGGAGGACATAGGGTGCATGCACCGTGAAGGACAAGATTTGTGGGTGTTTGGTGAAGCAGTCGGTACCCAAAACAAAGTCTAAGGCTTCAGCGTACCTCACGTAGAACTGTGGGCAACACTCCCGGTCCCCATAGGCACGTTCGCCTCACAATCCCCACAGCTATCCACCACATGGCCATCTCCCATGCATATGGCCGCGGTAGGCATGGTGTTCTTGAGTACCCCGGAATGTCAAATTCCCGGGGCCACGAAAGATATGGTGGCCTCAATATCCAGTACCCGCAGGTACCCTGTTCCCCCAAGTCGCATACGTACATAGAACACCACATCTGTATTTCCCCCACAGCGCCACTCCACTGGCAGAGTGATATCGCAGCCGTGCTTGCGGAGTTTCCGTACCATTAAACACCACGTCGGACCTCTTGCAGGAACCCTACTCCTCCTCATTGTCTTCGTTGGGACGTTTGGCTCCTTGCTGTTGTTGTGCTTGAGGTTGATTTTGTAAACGGGTTGTAGGGCCCGTGTTCTGTTGACCACCAGGGTGGTCCGGGTTTGTCCCCCCCTAGCGTAGGGGTCCGGTTCCCCCCGGATTTCTCTTAGTTCTTCTCGTTCCCCTTGTCACGACCACAAAGTCCTCCTTTGCCTTGGTGTTGGCCCTTGCCCCGTCCCTTGGACTTGTCCTTGCCTTAGTTGCCACTGCCCTTGCCTGATTTGAGCCCCATTGGGCGGGACCTCAACCTTCAGCTTGGATGAGAGGTGCTACTTGTGATAGCCCACAACTTCATAGTGCTTGCGGCGTCCACAAAAGGCACTGGCAATGGTAGTGATCTAACTGTGTCTGTGTGCAATATGAAAAACACAATTTTTCTGTACGTGGTGTAGAAACCCAATCCGGGTGCCCATGTAACCACTTGGGCGTGCTTTATTTGATTGTCAGTGTTTACTAGGCATCTGCACCACGTGGAAAAAATGCTTTTTCGCAAAATCAAAACTACACTTGGCTGCAACACCTGAGTTTTCACACCCCCCGTTGTGTTCACATAAAATGTTTTGAAATGAACATTATAATTTTGCATGGGGACCTTTGCATTGCCACTGACAAACCTGTGCTGAATCAGTCATAATATGTCAAAAACATGTAAAAAGCACGGCACTCAATTCCCATCTGCAAGCAACTTCTCAGTGGTTGGTCGATTCAATTTCTGTTTGGCTACTTCTCCATTCTGACAATGTTCAGGAATACAAATCTTAGAGATATTGCAAACGTTGACAGGGGGATTGATATGACACATAGAAATCAAACTCAGCCTCATCAGAGGAGAACAGGGGATCTCAGCATTTACACATGTTTAAAGAAAAGTTCTTATTGGTGTGCACCGCAGGAGGGCCGGAAGAGGTACTAAGTTCTAGTTGGAGTGGGAAAAAGGGTAGAATTGAAACAGAAAATGTTTAACAGTTTTCTGAAAATCAAACATAACAAAATATGTGCAGAATTCATTTATAAATTATTTCATTCTTTGTGTAAACTCCGGAACCTCAGCGCAACATCGTCTGCATATGCTCTTGTTGGGCGAAAACAAACTACAAACGCCAAATAGCCAAAACAAAACAAAAACACGAACAGACACACACAGCAGTTGCATACGCTAGTGTGTGAAAAGAAAACAAGCAACGAAAAACGAAACCAGCAACAACGACAAAGAAATCGAGACGCAATATTGCACACCGGATGTCTGTGGCAGCGGTCTGCATAGTCCCGATCCGAGATAACCAAAAAAAATCTGCAAAAATCCGCAAAAATCCTTCCGCCCAACGATGCAGAGACCGCTAGTAGAGATCTGTCACCCATGGTGGGGGTCATTAAAACAGTATGTGTTCCATTCGAAGTGTCATGCAACTGTCCAATGTGTTCTTGAAGCGTTGATGAGGCACACAAAGCTGCACTATAGAACGCGGAACTTGAAAAATCAGCAACTTGTGACGTCAGAGGTTGCCACGATGCGCAGCACAACGTGTCTTCTGTGAGCCTGCGATGTGCACACCACTTATGGCACATGACTAGTGTTTGTCCGCCAATCGGCAACTAGAGCCCTTGCCGTTTGGACGCTCCGTCTTGTTCTGACAATTGACAGTCACACAAAAATGTTGCATCTACAAACCTGAATAAGAAGCATTCCACACAACTGTCGTCACTTCATAACATACTCCTTGGGTCATTCTGCCCCTACCCCCTGAACGAACATCTTTTGTGGTTGGCGCACCCACTTTTCTCTCAGCCAATCTACACTAATGTTGTCACTTCATAGCATACATCGTCCATCAAATCTGCACAGGCCCTGCGCCCATGGATTCCTTTACGACGATTAACAGCACTCCAAGCCCCTGCAATCTTTGAAATTGCATCTATAGCACACCCAGTTACCTCAACTATAAGCAGAGTTTCCTCAAATTTACTGGCATGCCATTGAGGCACTGCTGCCCATGTGTCGCGAGATGGCTCAGTACTTTGTGCAAAGGTGCATGCATGGGGATAGGGGCAAGTGTGTCATCCGAGAAAGCTTGAGACATTTTCATTTTCAGTGCCACAAATAGTGACACTACTTTCGGCAGGGGACCTAATTTGGGTTGGAAAAAGGTGGCCAATAGTTGAATATCGGTCCAGCGATTACCACATCCTTGCCCCAAAGGGTGCTGGCTGAAGCTGGGCCGGAGGGCTCAGGGTAGGATCCCCAAAAGCACCTTGTGCGAGGTTGGATGCTGCAATATCCTGAAAAAATCTCAGGCCCCCCAACGGTAACCCTATTTGTAGTTACCACAAACAGTGTACTGTATGAGTCACAGGCTATTGCCACAAGCGGGAGGAGTCACCAGGAGGGTATATTGCTGGGGGGAGGGGGAATGGGGGGGGGGGGGGTTATGGCGGGGGCAAGATGTGGTTGGGGTACGGGGGCGAATTCTTGCCACCTATCATTTGTTCCCTTTGCAGCCTGAAACATCCTTGTTTTGCCATAGTGTCAATTTTATTACATATGCATATATTTTGCCAATACCACTGCCATGGCCTGAATTTTGCTGCCCATGTATTCATTTGTCTGTTGATACGTACCTTTGGCAACACGGGCTGACAGATGAGCTGGGCATCACATTGAAAAGCATGCAGCAAGACACTGAAAAAAAAGGTTGACAGAAGCAATATAATCTTTGTTGCTTCCTCATTTGGGTCAAATGAAGCAATGCAAATTGGCGAGTAATAGACCACAGAGGCACCGTCTGCTTGATTGCAATGCAATCCAATGCTAAACGAGCAATGCTTGCAATGGCAAGAGAGTAAAATGAGGTCAGAACCTGGAGGAATGTGGATGCATACCATTGCCTGTATGGTGAAACATAATATTTACAGCTCTACCAGGGTTTTCAGCCGGGCACTATCTCGCTGAAAACCTTGGATATCTGGGCATCCTGCGAGCAGGCCAAATGCCCTGGTCAGAACCACCAGCAACTGATGGTTGCAAAAGGTGCAACAAACACGGGGGAAAGGGTGGGGGGGGGGGGGGGGGCATTGTGACTTCTCGTACAGTAATTTTTGTTGGCACATTGCCCATAAAATCTCTCAATGGTGGGGTACTCATCTGCGTTTTACTGCAGAGGACATTCTTGTGGCAAAGAAACACTGGATGATATTCAAAGACAGAAAAATCATTAGTATCATGTCACAGAGCCAGATTCGAATGGCAGATTCCCATAAGCTTCAACAAGGAGGAGGTATATCATTTGTGACTTGTCATCGTCATCAAAAGAAATGCAAACAGTAGGGGGCTTGCCCCAAGAATAGTATGTTAACAACGGTGGTAACGGCCCATTGAAGTTCTCGCATGAGAAAAACTGTTATGTTTTTCTTGTCCTTTCTGCTTGTGACTTTGCACCACAGCAACACAGTGGTATCTTTGGCCCTCATCAGCAATCCATGGTGCACAAGGCTGTGTTCATGATAGAATGGTTGCTGCGGCATGAACGACAGAAGCGTTGAGAGAAAATGAAACCTTCAACAAATCTCCACGTTGACCCCCTCTGAGGATTTCCTGCCTCATTTGTTCATCTGTTGGCACAGGACATCCTTCTGAGCAGCCGTCATGCTGGCCCTTGGCTGCACTGAATCACCATCATTCAGCAGATATTCAGGGAATGCATCTTGAGGATTTTCCACTTCCACAAGATCGTAGTCAACATCGGCCAGACGGCGCTCTGCAAGTGACATTGTGCGCGTGCTGGCATTCAAATTACATCACAAATCTCGAATGTGTCCAAGCGAATGAACTCATACTATATGGACTCAATCAGAGATGCAAACCTACACGAACCACACTCAAAATGGAGACTGCATGCACCAAACCCAACAAATATCACATACCCAGGGTTCCATGGGAAATTGCACCCGCTAAATAGCCTTCGATGGCCAATGTTGCCTCCTGTGTCCTTTCATCAGCTCCTTCGACCTGCAGCAACACAGGAACGATTCTTTCGGATCGCAGCATTGGTTGTGTTGACTCAGGTGGACGTGGATGGGCGGATCTGGCTGCATTAAGGTAGGAAAAGGTGGATGCAGGGTCTCACAGTACAATCCCAGACAATCTGGTGTCGCATCACGGTCGAAATGCAGTATGACTGTTGTTAAAAACAACGGAGCGTTCGACAGTGCACGAACCGAATGGGGGTACAAACATTCTTTACTGCAACCCCCATCTGCACGACAAAAAAAGATGCACTACGCCGTTTTTGTAGGAATGCAGAAATTGTAAGCTTGGTGCTCAGTAAACCAACCCCTGCCCCCTGTAAGAAAAATCCCCGGTCAAGAAAATCAAACCACAACACCAAAAATGGCAAACCAAGATCATCATCCCACTATTCGGGCAGGGTGGCTTGGATTGGTTCAATCAAGCACAGAGGGGCACAAAGCAGTAGACAGCCCACAGGAGGTAGAACCGGCCCCTGCCGTCACAGTTGTTGATGTTGCTTGTGGCGGTGCTGACCCAAATGTGCATTTGATACTGACCTTTCCAGCGTTTGTCAGGCCATTTTAGTTGCTCTGTCTCAGCCCTGATTAGGTACGCCCCCTCCCCTTCTGGTGGGACTATGGGTTACTGCACTCGTCTGCAGCCCCAGAGTAGTCCCGTAGGCCTTCATTGAACTGGCCCACAGCAATGGTGCTGCCGTCAGGGATCTTTCCCTCCCAGGCTGATGGAAGGGGAAGATTGTTTTTTGCAGTGCAACCAGGGCATTGAGGTCGACCAATGGGTTGTAGGTCAGCATGGGAGGATGGAGGTTGGCTGAGGATTCAGAGCCCTCCCTGAGTGCTCTGACCTCAACCACTCCTTCCAAGGCGACGCCTGGTCCTGATCCTGAATCAAACATCCAGGTTGAATGGCATCATTCAAGGCGGATGGACTGCAAGGGAAGGGGGCCATGGTGCATGCCATTCATGCTGGCGTTCAACCAGATTGTTGCTTGGCTGTCTCCCAGCCAGAATGTTGCTTGCTTGGACCTAACAACTAGGACATGGCTCTCCTGTACATCCGAATGTCCTTGGCTGGACGCCGAACGTTCCAACGAAGACCACGTGTTGCATAAGGTTATGAAGATCTGATTTCCTGTGCTTTGCAATTGTTGATGGTAGATTTCTTCTGTTTTCCTTTTGTGCCAGTGACATGGTGTGAGGGAACACTGTGTGCTGGAAAAACGATGTGCAAAGATGATGGTCCATGTTTTTGGTGATGCGCCCGTCGGGGCCACACAAATAGAACCCAGAACGCCACTGGCGGCCGGAAAGAGGAGCACAGGAGGTCGATGCCGGAGTATCTTAGGTTCTGCAAAGACTCCATGAAAAATTCCCACCTCACCGCTGGGGACATTGAAGGGACTGGTTTGAAGACAAATTCACCAAAAAGAGGGTCGGTATACCCCAGATCACAAAGGTCTGGAGACCTCCGCCTTCTGTGCGCAATAATGCCCGGTTGCTGGGGATGACCTTCCCAGCAGCAGGAGCCAATTAGGCGACCCTTTCTGGTATGCAGACAATTCCAAAGCGATGGCCAAACACATGGTACTTCATTGCATCCAGCACTCAATACTGCATGCATCCCCACACTAGCCAGGCGGTGCCGTGGCCCAATGGACTCAAGATGGGGAGAACAGAGTCACATTTCCAGCACTGATGACTCCAGCACTCACGCACATACGTGGCTGTGATAGGGCTCCACAACTGCTCTTGGGGGTTTGGGCGGTGAGGCGGGCATCGGATAGTCGACTTTCAGACCCCATTTTGAGGGATTGCAATTCACCTGCAGAGCAGAGAGGTAATTAGAACTGCCAAAAGTTTGCTTGCCATGTGCTGTGAGTCTTGAATAGTTGGAGGATGACTTTGGACAGAAAATTATTGGGGCATCCAATCTCCTTTTCTTCAGGCGGAGATCAGCACAATTGTCACCTTACTACCCCCCTCTCCCGACACACAAACTCACAAGGGGTGCAGTTTCTTTGGGGTGACTAGGGATTGTCCCCAATCCGTGACTGCCATGAAAACATCTATCCATGATTTTCCATGATTCTACGTGCTTGTCAGTGATTGCACGTTTCACGCAAACTGGCTCTGAAAAAAGCCCTTGTAAATGACGTCCGTCCCCTGCCTCATAAAGAAGCATAGTGCTATTGAAGGAGGACACGGGTCAAGGTCAAAGGTTGTCAATGCCACAAATATGTACCTTTCGATTGCCTTGGAAACATGGCGGGGCGGGGGGGTGTTCAGTTCAGTTCCGGACCCCAGCCCCTGCCGCATGGGAAGGGCGTCTAGACACATGTCACCGAATCGCCTCGAATGTAATGACCAGATTGCTTGGATGCACACCAAGAAAATTGCCTGCCTTTGTAGGAAAATGTTACAGGCATTTTACAAACACTGGTTCTTGTTGGCCCACAATGGTTTTACGGGGGGATGCATCCCGTTGATATGAATTGGCGCGAAGGACCTACAGGGGTGACCAAGGGGTGGGGCACATCCCACAGACATGACCTGGCGCCAAGTAGAACACACAGGGGTGACGAAGGGGAAGGGGATACATCCCATTGCCATGAATTTGCACAAAATAGCGAACACAGGGCTGAGCTCATGAACATGACTGGGCGCCAGGTAGGACACACAGGGGTGACAAAGGGGGGGGGGGGGCTCCATGACTGGGGAAGGCTGACAAAAGTGTGCTTTTCGGCATTTCCTTTTGCCAATTAAATTCTGACCATTTTCAGCCGACCTGGCTGTAGGCTTGTCAATCGGCCGGACCGTTGAGCCAAACCATGCTGCTGCACATGGGCGCAGGTTTGGCACTCTAGATGTGGTGTGGGTGCACGTCTGGGGTCCCCACTTAATGCCCTCCCCCCCGTGCGCAGACCCTGCGGCACCCTCAGTGGCTGATTTCTCGAATATGCGTTCATGTCTTGTAAAGAAAAGTGACATCAGGGATTGCTGAGAAACCTCTCCCTTGGAGGAACAGCGCTGTGCATGAAAGGATGGGCGGGACTAGTTGCATTGTAGGAAATCCCTGCTCCTCCTTCTGCACGCAGCACCAAAATTTCCTGCAAAAGACTGCTGTGAGCAACGCAGTGTCTCGCAGCTGAGGAGAGAGGGGATGGGGGCATATAGGCACTGGTCCATCCATTTCTGTGTGTGCATAGTGTGGATAAGCACATGCAGTGCATACAATTTGCACCTTGCTAGATACACCATTCTGATGGGCCACTGCAAACAGGCATCACTCCTGTTTGGACCTTAACGAGAGCAGATGCATCGAGACAACAGACTGCTGCAAAGGCTCGTGCAACGGCCTGTGGGCACACAGTCCTGTTATTGCCTCGCAGCTGTGTGGGCGAGGAGAATGACTGAACCGCAACATGCACCTGGATTTAAACTTCTCCTGACGACTTGTAAAATGGACCTTGAGGCACCAATGAATGCAGAGAAATTGTGCCTGCTTCTCCTTAGCTAGTCCTGCCCTGTAATCCCCCTCCGCCCCGTAGCTCTCAACTCCGACACATTTCGGAGAAATTTGGCACATGCATGTATGGCAGAGGCTATCAAAAACGAAAACATTTGATCTGGCGCTTTGCAGCAAGCCAACTGCCAGGTTGCACAACATGTTATCAACGTCATTCAGTCCTTGAAGAGTCTGTTGATGATGACACGAGGATGAAAATGCTGATGAGCTTGAGGGTGCACCTAATGTACCGACCGAATTCTAAAGATTGGAGGAATCCTAATTTTTGTGTTGGGTGTTTGGAATTAATAATAAGCAAAATTTTTGCGACAGCATCCAAAATAGGCGAAGAACATTTTCTTTTTGCTATTTTTTTGTGGAACCCGTTTTTGCGTAGGGCGTTGCACCAAAAATTATTTTTGAGTTTTTTTTTTGCGTTTTGGGGATTGGGGTTGATTCATTTTGTTGCTACTGCAAGAGACCGTGCGTACCTTGGACTCTGGGATTGCAATCCATAGCACAGATAAGCACCAACAAGCATGATTCAGGTCTGCTGCCTTGTCATTTCGACTCGACAACAGTGCATGAAAACCCAGGAGAAAGCCTCAACCTGCGGGTTTATTCCTTTTTACCAACAACCAACAACTAAATTCGAATCACAAACGGACTGGCAATCAAATGTCCCGAACGTCCCCTTTATCTGCTTTGGGGTACATCAGCATCTGGATTGAAATATCTAATACTGTGACAATCCTGGATGCCCTGATACATGGTCCCTGATTCATCAATGACTGAAAGCAAAGCAAGGTGCAAAATGGGGCATGAGACACGGAGGAGGAGGGGGGGGTCCAACAAGCAGTGGGGCAAACACAGCATCCCTCCCGCGATTCTGGCATTCTTGCAAAAGCGGGGGGGGGGCAGCGGCAAAAAATATTTTATTTTTGCAATCTTTTTTGCGGAACCCATTTTTGCAAAAAAAACATGTCTGCGTTTTATTTTTTTTGCAGACAACAACAACCTGTGCCGGGAATTAAAACATTTTTGCAAATCTTTAGGATTCGGTCGGTACAGCAACCTACAGCAACCATACCATATGCAACATGTGTGCAAACAGGGGTACCTTTGACCTTGCCTCTGCCTCTGTTTTTCAGTTCCCACAGTGTCAACGCTTGGCTGTTTTGGAAAGGGGCGGGGGGGATTGCCTCCTTACATGACATTTCTCCTAAAGCGTGTTTGGGGCTGACCTTAATATCAATGCTGAAATAGATGATCTGTTTGGAAGTCTTCGTGTTCCTCCTCAGAACGTCCACATCCACCACAGTGGCCTTCACCAAAGATTTCGCCACCAGGCAATCCAACTGAACGTCGTCCCGCACGTTCACACCACCCCAAACAACAATATGATCGCCCTTTCGAAGATCTCCGTGATGTGCGGCAGAGCCCTGCAGAAAAGCATATGTTTGTCGCTTGTGTGGCAGACCCTCTGCTAGGAACGGGGGGTGGCATGGGAATCCCACCTGAGCAGGTCAAACCCTGACCCTACTGCAGTAACTGGGGGCGTCAGCTTGGAGCGGGGGGGGGGGGGGTTCTGGACGGGGGGGGTCCCCCCTGTTGGAATGTACTAGGTGCAGAAACAGCAAAATTGTTGGATAGTGACACGCTCAGACTTTGGATTTGTCATGCAGTCAGACAGAAACACATCCAATCATCGTGTGGGGCCCTTACCTGTCCAATGTGCAAGGCAGACGCAGAAGAGCGAAGAACATTGACGGGTATTGCAGTGATTTATTTCATCTAGTTGACTTAACTAAAGTGGGATCCAGCAGTGCTGAACTCACCCCTCCTCAAGACAAAATGTGGAGTTGGAACAGCCGCATGAGGTTGACGAGTCAGTGCCAGAATTTGATACACATGATAAATTCGGATTGGCATCTGTCGAAGACTGCAGATCAGAATGCACAAAATCAGAATCGGAAACAAAAACTTGTCTCAGTCTCTTGCCTCTTTTTATCCTTCCTTGGTGTGATGTGGGGTGGTGCCTGAGAGAAAGTGCACAGATGTTGGGGCTGTGAAAGACAAAAAAATTAGGCTTACTGCAAAAGAGCACAAAGCATGGTGAATGTGCCCTCGTTGCCTGCCTACAGCTGACTGCAGTGACAAAAATTCATTTGGCAAGCTGCGCACCTTGTGGTCCCTTGGTGCCATTTCCTTTGCTACTTTCACAAACCTATGGAGTATGGCAATGGGTACACTCAAGAAACAATGTTGCGGTGGCCCTCTAATGGAGGTTGTACACTACTGGTTGCCTTCCACTTTTGAGTGTATCTTTAATCGAAAATACAAGATCGCGTGGATGACGTTCTTGCGTTTTGTGTGTGGCAACGCTTTGGCTGGGCGACCGAAAAGTGCTGTCAACGGGCAGCGGGACATTGTATCTGTAAACCCGAGACAGCAGGGCTTATGCAGATGTAGCCAGTCTTGATCTTTCCCACTCTGGAGGCCATGAGATGGCAGGGGTTCTGTAGCCTTTTGATTCCTCCCTACTTTGGGGACCCTGAGAAAGTAGGCAATATGTAGCCTTTTTGATTCATAGCCCCTCCAGGAACCCCCAGATGGCAGAGATTACGTAGCCAATTTTGATTTCTGACCTCTCTGAGGGCCTGAGACAACAGGGGTTGCCACTTTTGATTCCTTCCTGCCCCACTCAGCCTTGCTTTATCTGTTTCTTGGTGAGCCCGCCTCATGGGGGCTGGTCCATGGTTCATGCACTGTGAGATATGTGCAACTTGGCTTCAGAGTATACAATGCACAACCAGAACAAAAAAATTGATGCATAAAAGGGATAGCATAACAAATAAAAAAAGCAAAATTAAGTCACCACATTGAAAAACAAAACCGCGATGAGAGTCATTAACAACAAGACAATTGAAAGAACAGAAGAATCACATCTCACTGAAAAAGATGCAGGAAACGTGCTAACAATCCCCCATTTTGGTCCAAACCGCCCATTTTCATTGCTTTTTCTTTGTTTGCACTTTTGGAAGGCTGCACAGGCTGAAAATGGGCTCAAATTAGGCCGAAAACACACGTTTGACAATCCCAGGTGGTCTTAGGATCACTTAGGAACACATTTTTTGTCACTTTTTGGCCCTCTTTTGGTCCAAAAGCGGCCAATGAAGAGGAGCAATCACACGAACGTCACTGTGGCACCCGAAGATAGCAAAGAGGGCTAGTGGTTTTTGCATTTGACCAAATACCCGACTCGGCTTTTATGTTGTCATTTATGATGCTTTCACTCCTTCTCAGTTTCCATACCGTTGATCTTTGGTGTCCTTTGAAATGTACCCCTCCACCTCATAACCCCATAGCCCCAAACCTGCATGATTCAGCAATCTGTTGGGTTGAACACGTAATCACATGACATGGGAGCATGCTCTGTATACATATA